>LPNX011116043.1:46091-147309 GCA_001517045.1 Pseudotsuga menziesii | reverse complement strand
TTTTAAATTCCAGTAATGTTATATTTCATTGGACCATTTCTGTCAATGACTTGAGGTATGCCAACAAAGCTTTGTGTGGAATGGTAGTACTGTACCAGTAATTGGCAAGTATAGTGGTGCACTGTAAATTTGGATCCGGGAATATGTTTTGAGGATTATTCTAGGTTTCTTTGAAGCTTTGATTGTACATGCCCGACTATATTTTTGTCCACAGTATGACACAATAATATACTGTGGGATTCTGACTGGCTTATATATGGAGCATGTATGGTTCTGGACTATGTTCATTATATAATCAAATTCTGTTCCGCGTTTAGGTCAATATTACTTTATTTTTAAGTACATAGCCGTAAAATTGTTTGTTTGGTTAAGAAATCAAAACCAGTGGGCAATTGGTATGCGCTTGGTCTATTCCAGAAGCAAAATCTGAGTCCTGCGGTTAGGTCCTTTTTGACATTATTTGGTTGAGACATTAAAACCAGGGAGGTAATCGAAGAAACTCCCCATAGCCATAGAATTGTTTTGTTTGGTTGAGACAGTAAGATAAAATCTTGATTACTAGATAAGTTTGATTTTTTTTAAAATTACAACTTTAATAACATTTAATAAAAATCCATTAAAAACAATAATGACCCATGGATTTACTGTTACATTTTCAAATGAAAAGAATGATTTATTTTTGCATATCAGCATTGAAGGGCTCACTATCTACTAACCCTTCAAAGCGAAATGGGCTTATAAATATTTAATATATATATATATTTTTTTTAAATTCACTGCCGTCGCTTAAGCGACAGCTATCTCTGTCGTTTTTGCGACGCCTTGCCATGCTATTTGTCGCAAATGCGATGGTTTTTGGTGATACGTGGCACTTCAAAATTAGTTCTAGGTGTCACAAATGCGACGCCTCGTCTTCATCTCCGTCGCTTAAGCGACAGATATAGCTGTCGTTTTTGCGACGGTCGGTGATGCTATCTGTCGCAAATGCGACGGTTATTGGTAACACCCAGGTGCTTAAAAATCAGATCTATCTGTCACAAATGCGACGACTCTTCTCCATATCCGTCGCTTAATCGACAGCTATATCTGTCGTTTTTGCGACGCTTACTCTCTAAAGGAATGGTTTAAGCGACGGTTATACCTGTCGCTTCTCCGACGATTGAAATTTAACCGACGGTTAGTTAAGTGTCGGATAACCGACGCCACGTTTTCGACGCTTAAGAAAAAATCAAAGTGTCGTACATGCGACAGGAAAGTGTCGAAAATCCGACATGACGGCCGTCGGATTTTGGGTTGAAATGTAGTAGTGAAGGAAACCGTAGGAGGCCTATGAATTAACAAGCATGAAGTGACTAAAGAGGAGTGGTTGAAGTTTCAACAGGAATTTGAGGAACAAAGAAGAAGAGAAGAGTAGAAGAACAAGGAATATATGAACAATGAAGAGAATAGAGAACATCAAGAGCACCCTGATGATCATAGAGAGGATATGGGGGACAATGGTAATGATCGACACAAAGAAACAATTGTTACACTTGAATTCCCCATTTGACAGACGTCTGTGGTGGCTCCCATGAAAAGTATTCCACCTTTGATATTACCAAAATTTCATGGTAAGTATATTGAATATACATATTGGTTTCTATTTGAATTCGACATTCTCTGTTGAAGCTATGATTATAACACCATCGAACAAAAGTTAAAATAGTTTCCTTCTACCTTAAAAGGGAATGCACTGCGTTGGTTTATGAGTTTGGGTGGTGAAATTGTTACAACATGGGACCAATTGAAATGAGTAGTCCTTGCTAAATATCAAGATTATTGCATAACCAAGGATACGAGAGAGGAATTGTTTCAAATGGTTCAAAAAGAGGATGAAATTTTGGAGGATTTTTTAGAAAGAGTTTTATATAATTCACAAAGATCTGGTCATGCTAATATTGGAAAAGTTGTTCTTAAAACCATTCTATTGCAAGGAATCGGAGAGTATTTTCTTGATATTCTTAATCTGTTGGGAAGGGAAGACATATCAAAGGAATATTTTGATCATATTGTTAACCTGTGTCAAATATACTCCATAGGATCCTCTAGAACCAGCATAAGAGACCGAGATGTCCTTGAAAGGGCACAAAAGTTAGCCTGTGGTGGAGCTACATGAGATGAAATAGGTAATATTCTTGAAAATTTTAAGACTGGCATGATGAGTTCTATTTCCTCACAATAAGATGTTTTTAAGGAAAATAAAAAACAGGCCAAGGCAGAGTTGGAATTGGACATATTTTGTGCTAAATGTAGGAATAAGTTCCCATTAAGGTAATTCCCACTTGATAAGGTAGAGGCATGTGATCTATGTGATTTGGATCACAGTACTAAAGGTTTCCCCCCATAGCCAAAATTTAAATTAGTCTTTTAGGAATCAAGTGAAGATGTGGAACAAGCCTACTTTATCTCACAAAAGAAGTCATGGCGACCTCTTGCTCAAGGTATGAATCGAGACCCTACAACATATTTTAATTCTTGGAAAAACATGTATAATCAATTTCCTGCACAACGTCCTTATCCCAATGCTCAATGGAATCCAACAACTCAACCTGCAATATAATATCCTACTCCATGGATGCCATGGAGACCAAAACCAAATAAATTGACCCCTTGACCTCTAGGTTGGGAAATTCCTTACCCACAATATCAACTACCATTGTTGAAACTCCCTCCTAACAATGCACTAAATAATGCACCATTACAACCTCAATTGCCTAGTCAATCTAATCCTAACCCCAACAATAAGGTAGTGCAGCAGATTAAAACATCAAACATGCCATCTTACTCTATCACCCCTATTCCATGTAATGAATTATATTTACGATATGGGAGAGTGGTAGAACCCATTTTCCTTAAGGATGTTCTATCCTGTGTGATCGAGAAAGAAACGCATAAATAAATTGATATCTCAATCAAAACATCAATTCCCATTATTGATGATGTTGAAACACATGTTGAACCACCTACCAAAACACATGTTGAAACTACTCCTATAAAAATTTCAAGGAATCCTCCATATCCAAAGCGATTAGATCTACAAAAAAAAGTAGAGAAACCCTGCTTTGATCATCTAGGGGAACTGAAAAACCTTTATGTTATAATCCCATTATTACAAGACCTCCATGATGTGCCTATATATGATAAAACAATTAGGGACTTTTGTGTAAAGAAACTTGGTAGGAATATCAAGGATCCTCTTAGAGTTCATGTGGCTAGGAAGTTATATGAGTTGATGATGGGAAAGGCTCCCTTGGACAAGTATGAATATCTATGCAATCCCATTGTTATAGTGCATATTACGTATAATGAAATCCATAATGTTTTAGTTGGACTAGGTGCAATAATAAATGTGATGACTATTTAAACTATAAAAAGGTTAGGACTCACTAACCTCGGACCAACCCCCACAGTATTAGACTTGGATGATATATCCACAATTCGACCTGAGGGAATCCTGGATGACCTGGTAATATCTGTTTATTTTTGGGAATACCCTCCATATTTTCTTGTGCTACAACCCAAGTCTCAGTTGGGGGGACATCCACTTATTCTAGGAAGGCCTTGTTTGGCTACAAAAAATTCTTACTTCAGTTGTAGATTAGGGTCTATTACGATATTTGATGGAACTGACACCAAAAACTTGACCCTATATCCTCTAGATAAACTGATTTTAGTTGTTGAAATTCTATTATGAGTGGAACTGGAAGAAGAAGAGAGAGCTCAACCTCTTCTTACTTTAGGGAGGTCCCTAACTTTTAAGAATGAAACTAAGAATGATACCATCAGTAGTTTCATTAGTGAACCTATGATAGTTACCAACCACACATATCAAAACTTGAATAGTGAAATGAGTGAGCTAGATCAAGACAAGTTTGATGATGAAGTATTAGCTAAAAAAATTAATTTTGAATCAGTTCCCATAGTTGAAAATTCAAAGAGTGTTCCAATTGAAATTGAACTAGGAAGAACTTTGAATGTTAATCCCAATCTAGAACCTTACGAGATGGAGTGTCAGACCATGTTGTTGAAAATAATAAGGAAGCTTATGTGTACGAGTACACTAGCATGATAGGTATTCCCTCTGAGTTGTGTACTCACCATATTTACTTTAAAAGTGATTGTCGACCTATATGTCAGTGTGAGCGCAGAATGAATCCCAATTTCAGGGACATCAATAAAGAATAAATTCATAAAATTTTAAATGCATGATTTATTTATCCTATTTCAGACAATGAATGGGTTTCTCCATTATGAATTGTGCCTAAGAATAACAATAAATGGAAAATATGTGTGGACTATCGAGAGATTAATAAATCTACACAAAAAGAACATTTCCCTTTTCCATTTATTGATCAGTTTCTTTATACCCTATATGATAAAAAGTTCTTATGTTTTCTAGATGACTTTAGTGGGTACAATCCAATTCATATTTACCATGAAGTCCAAGATAAAACTACTTTCACATGTCCCTAGGGAAATTTTTCATATAGGTTACTTCCTTTTGGATTATGCAACACACCAACTACATTTCAACAAGCTGTGATTGGAATTTTTTCCGATATGGTTAATGATTGTATGGAAATATTCATGGATGATTTTACCCCGTATGATAGAAGTTTTGATGAGGCTTTGGAAAATTTGGAAAAGGTTCTAAAATGTTGTAGACAGACCCACCTTTCTCTCAACACTGAAAAATGTCATATGATGATGAGTGACGGTATAGTCCTTGGACATTTTATATCTGATGTAGGAATACGAGTGGATCTTGCCAAGATAAATGTAATTCTAAACATCCATACTCCTGGAACACATGTATAGGTACGTAGTGTTTCTTGGGAATTCTAGTTATTATAAACGTTTTATTGCAAAAATTTCTAAGGTAGCATCTCCTTTATTTTCCTTACTAATGAAGGATGCATAACTCATATGGATAGATGGATGCCAAACATCGTTTGCATAATTGAAGAAAATAATATCTACAACACCTATTCTGCATGGTCCTAATTGGGCATTACCTTTCCATATTTCCTCTTATGCTTCAGATACCGCTATTGGGAATGTGTTGAGACAACAAGAAGATCCTACTCCATATTCCATCTACTATATCAACAAGAATATGGATCTCGTTGAAATCAAGTACATGGTGACTAAAAAAGATTTTTTTTTTCTCATTTATGGCATTAATAAATTCCATCATTATATTATAGGGTACCCTACTTTTGTGCATATTGATCGCTCGACCATGAAATATTTAATTAATAATCCTATCATTGATGCTCGAGTGACTAGATGGTTGTTGTTATTGCAATATTTTGATATCACCATCATTGACATACCAGGAAAAGAGAATGTTATTTTTTATTTCCTTTCTTGACTAACCAATAATGTTGATAATTCACGAGTTGAGGATTCTTTTCCTAATGAACATCTCTTTGCAGTATCAATTCATGCACCTTGGTATGCATACATTGCTAATTACCTTTCTGTAGGGAAGCTTGCATCACATTTATTAAAATGGGAAAGAAGAAGTATTGTACAATAGAGTGCTAGATACTACTAGATAGAAAGATACCTCTTTTACACAAGGATAGATTTGGAAATTAGATGATGTGTAAGAGAAGATGAAATCCATAGTAACTTGAAAGCTTGTCATGATGAGCCTTATGCGGGGGAATTTTTCCGTAAAAGGACCAGACACAAGGTATTAATAATGGGTTACTTTTGGCCAACCTTATTTCAGGATGCAAAAAAGTGTGTGGAAGCTCGTGGTAGCTTCCAAAGGATGGGTCATCCTAATAGGTTGGATGAAATGCCCTTACAACCACAATTAGTGGTTGAACCTTTTGATAGATGGGCCCTGGATTTTGTAGGACCCATCAATCCTTCGTTAAGAGAAAAAAATTATATTCTGGTTTGCACAGATTACATGAATAAATTGGTGGAATCCAAGGCCTTGGTGAGACCTACTGATTAATCTATATTATATTTTTTGTTTAAATAAATATTTACTCACTTTGGGGTGCCTAAGGAGATAATTACATATGGAGGGCCATAGTTTGTGCCTCATAAAATTGAATCTATTTTGAAAAAATACCATATCCATCATCAAATAACTTCATGATATCATCCATAGGACAATGACCAACTGAAAAGTACCAATAAAGTTATTGAATCTATTCTTAGAAATATTGTGAAGAGGCATAGTGAGATTGGGATGAAATACTTCTTGAAGCATTATTGGCATATGAACTACGTGGTGTAGCACCATAGGGTTCTCTTCTTATGAGCTGGTGTATGGGAAAAATATTGATTTCCCTATTGAATTTGATATTACAACCCTAAGGACCGCTTTGGAATCAAATATGGCCTTGACAGAAGCCCAAAAGAACTAGTTGAATAATTTAAACGAGATCAATGAGAAGCGTGTAGTTGTTGTACATCAGACTTCAATGATTCTTCAACAACGTTCGAAGTGCATGGCCACTTTATTAAGAAGAATATGTTTCAGGAAGGAGATTGGGATTTACTATATTATTCACGATTAAAGAAGGAATTTAAAGGGAAACTGCACATCGGATGGTTGGGACCATACATAGTGGACAGGGTATTTGATAATGGGACTGTTCAATTTACCACAATTTATGAACAAGAAACACCATTATTTGTCAATGGTAATTGGTTGCGACTCTATCACAAGCCACTCTCAAAATATCTATTTTCTTCTCACATAGACTCTAATATAAACTATCAATTGAAAGACGAACAATATTTCCCTCCTATTTCATCAACTCTTTAATCTTCTGCACATTTTCCACAAAAATTATACATAAATAAACATGTTTCTTTCTTCATTTTTAGTTTGATTTTATTTGTCTGTTAGATTATATGAATATTTTTTTTGTTAGTTTAGTTTGATTGGTTTGATAACAAGTACTACGTGCAAGGATAAATGAGAAGGGATTGATTAAGCGAATAACAATTGTATTGGGCCAATTTATTGTAGGAACTATGGGCTATCCCTTCCAATTATTGGACACCCCTTCACAAAGATCTGTGAAGAAAATTTATGATTGTTTCCAAAGAAATTGAACTTCATTTGAACGCTATTGAATGTTTTTTTTCGAATGAAACTCTACCAATTTCTCTGTTATTTCCTGGAACTTCCCTAATTTCTCTGATATTTATTAAGACTCCGCAAATTTCTCTGCTTTTTGCTCAAATTTCACTAATCTTCTCAATTTTCAATCTGTACCATTCATGAAATTCATCAGCCTTCCTCTTGACCGCTTAAAACATGTTTGCAATACTATTTGAAGGAAATTCGATGGTTGGAAACAATCTCACTCTGTAAATTCAATAGTTAGTGTCATTTCTTCTACATTTTCACAAAAAGAGTGTTGAAAATCTTCTCAGTTTTCCACTCGTTGATACATTTAATTCTTATTTAGTACCCATTGACGCTCATTTATCCCATTGGTGAAAGGCCTACATATTTTATGAAGCAACATGATGAGGAACATATACAGGTTAAAAAAAAATCGTCGCCACAACACTTGATGAAGGAAACCTCCATCAAGCGAATTGACTGGGAAGAAGGGCCACCTCATATTGTTTATGATCTATCATGGAAAAGGTACAAATCCTAACCATAGGGATGGTTGGGCATGAATTGACAAGTAAACATGATTATACCACCCTTTCTCATCCTTGTCATCATTTTTTATCCAATCCTTTCAGTTGGGTGGGGGGGGGGTGTCACCACATTCTCCAGTACTTACTAATCGACGTCGTCTTACCCAATCCATGAAAGGACTTTCCCCATGAACCAATTCCATAACCTTTCTAAAAGTAACTAACAAACTTTGTCATTATACATTGTTTTTTTACATGTTTCAACTTCAGAATCTGAATTTGAAAAAAAACATTGTCTACACAACTTGGATTGCTGAAGAAGAACATTATTGGGGGATTTTCAGTTTGCTATGAACTAGAGATAATGGATGCCCTGTGCTGGAACATAAAATTTTTCATAATTTTTGAGGAAGCATGATGGACAACTTATTTTGAGAAGTTGAATAGGTTTGATGAGGGTACTACATTAGAGTTCAAATAGAATTTGATAGGAAAGCATTCAGAGGATGGGGGATTAAGGATTGGCGTCTATGAATAGGTTATAATGGAGGTGATGGGTTCCTAAGATTGGGAAGAGATGGTTCGACCAGAAGGTTCCTGTTCCATCTGTAAAATAATATTTCCTTGCAGTAGGGGAGGGTGTTCGGTTGAGGGGACGAGGGACAACATTGGAATCCTTGCCTCGCCCTTGGGACCGAGTTGCAGTATTTATGAAAAAGTATATCACTTGTGAAGGTAGGTTTCAAGTTGTCTATACTTACAACTTTGTTTTATTGTCTCGTCCACGTCATCGTACATTGATGAATATACCCTATTATATTTTGAGGTCTTTGTAAAATATGACACATTATGTAAGAAGGTCTCACTATCCCCATACTTATGTTACCAACCACACCCTCATTAAATTAATAATATATGTTAGGATTATTAATCCTCCCTTGTCCAATTTGGTCATATGTCTAAATCAGGAGTCATGTCTAAATCAGGATTCCATCCAAACTATTTTTAGTCACAAGCACCATTGGGTCCACTTGGCCTAATTGGGGCACATGTTTCAGTTACTAAAGTGTGGGGAACACTAGTTAAGTCCTACTACCACTGATTGCACTTGCATGCATAAGCTTAGGAGCCTCCTAGATCAATTCCTACAATTTAGGAGCCACTAGGAGTGCCAATACCAACCAAGTTCAGTTGAGTTGAGTTGGTGACTAGTCAAGCTCAGTTAGGAGTCAGTTACATTCAGTTCTAGTCCTCTACATTCAGTTAGCACTAGGTTTGCATGGCTGCATTCAAGAGGGGCGCATTCCTCACCTACCATAGCCAATTAGCCTTAGTTAACTCTGAATTAGACACTTGAGTTGTGTTTTAGAACTCCGATGAACTCTGATAATTATTTAGACAAGGTCATTTAACTATTGAGTCCTCCGATAATGATTTAGACAAGGTCTTATTTACCTACAGTAAGTAGAGTCTAATCAATTCGAATTTCCTCATGTGGATTCGAATTGCTTGTTGCTATTTAGCCAGTGTACTTCATTGTAGTTATTATCTAATTACCTTTTTTATTAATGAAATCATTCATAGTCACCTACCACAGTCAGTTAGCCTTAGTTAACATTGAATTAGACACTTGAGTTGTGTTTTAGAACTCTGATGAACTTCGATAATGATTTATACAAGGTCAGTTAACTATTGAGTCCTTCGATAATGATTTAGACAAGGTCTTAGTTACCTACAGTCAAGTAGAGTCTAATTAATTTAAATTTCCTCATGTGGATTCAAATTTCTTATGGCTATTTATCCATAGTACTTCATTGCAATTATTATCTAATTACTTTTTTTATTAATGAAAGCATTCATAATTGCAATCCATTTTTGCATTGTTTCATTCTTCAATTCTTAAGTAAATTGTGTGATCTATCTTGTGAGTTCTGTGTTTTTCCACAGATCTATATGCTCAATTTAATAATATTAAGGGCACTAGATCAAATACATCAATCATGGGTGCAATTTGTTTATGGAGCAGTAGTAAACCCTTTGGTCGTGGAAGAAAGTGATAGTGAAATTGAAGAGGAAGATGAGTGAAGCCTGACAGAGAGAGAAATGGATGATATGGAACATGGAGGATTAAGTATTGACTAACATGTGAATATGATGGAATTTGTGACTGTGCAGGATTCTCAAAATTAAAACCCTTGGGAGCCAATTGAAAGACCATTTTGACAGACATGCAGTCAAGGGGCAATTCCTAAAACTTTTCAAGGAATTGATGAAGGATGTAATGTAGAAATACCTTCTAAAGAACCCAAGGCTCATGTTGATCAGGTTTTTCCTTTCATAGATGATGAATTGATAACAATACCTGAAAGTATTCATGAAACCAATAAAGAACATGGATTGGAAGGAATTTCGACAAAAGTCAGTGAAAAAGGAAAGATCGAAGGGATTGAGAATTTGACAGAAGTGACTCAGGAGGCCAAACCTTCTGATAAACATGAAGAAATCATAGAATTTAAAGGAGAATCATCATGAAAGTTTGAGGTAGTCATAGATGGATTCACATCCCCTGTTCCACGTAGAAATAAGAGGAGATTGTGTACTCAATTCTAATCACCATGACCATTGAGAGGAATGAGGACTTGAGTCTCTATTGCAGCAGAGGCAATACAAGTTCATAGGTAAGATATTTAAATTATAATTTTAAAACCTCAATTACCCCCTCTAACACAAGAAACAGAGGGTGTAAAAAAACAATGGGGGGTTTCTCTTGAAACAAAATAACCAGAGGGTGTAAACATACAACAAGGGGCTACTCCTGAAACATAAGAACTAGGAAGCAACTCAACTCCAATCCCAAGGTATGTTGATCCACAAGAACCTATTAAGGAAGATGGTCAATTTCAATTGGAGACTTTGCTTCTAGAAAATGACCTATTGAAATAGGAGGTGCAGGTACTCAAAGAGAAACTGTAAGTATTGAAGGAGAGGCTAAAAAGTTAGGAAAACCCTAAATTGATTACTCTAGATAAAGTTTTTTATCAGGTTGGAAACCTATCCTATGTTTCAAAAGATGTTGAGCATGAGGATTACATATGTTCATAGTGTGGATATATTTTCAAGAGTCAATGGTACAAGGTCACTCTCATGGAACCCTCAAAATGGATACTCATGTAGTTGAAACAAGAAAGGGATGAAACAATACAAGTAGAAACTACCAATGACCTGCAAGAACCAGTGGTGGGTGACGTGAAATAGAAGAACATGGAAACAACTCCTTCGACAACTAATGAACAAGAACTACTGAGTAAGGAACCTGAGGATACTACTATTGAACAAGGAATGTTGGAACCTGGCTTGAGAACACAAGAATCAAGGGAAGAGTTTCCTCACTAGATAAGGGTCACTGAAACACAATAAATGGTGACCCAAGAAGTAGTTACTACAACACAAGAACCAATAATTCAAGAGAATTTCATCGCAAAATAAGAATCAAAGACACAAAAAGAGAAAGAAACCATTGCAACAAAAAAAATAGTGGCACTAAAAGAAGTCCCTAATATTCCAAAACTAGTGGCACAAAAAGAAACTGATGAGACACAAAGTTTAGTTTTTACAATAGAAGAACCAGCAACACAGGACCAAACATTTTCTAAGGAATATTATGATACAAAGAATTAGGAGCTCCTGGATATGATTTAATTAATTGAGGAATATGAAAAGGCCTAGGTGGTAGCATAAGTCATTTCTCTACTGAAAGCTGAGACAAACAAATGGAAGTACAAGGATACCCTTTTTGGAGAAGTTATGATTCATCTTCCTACACATAGGAAGTTCATTAAGGAACTCACAGAAAAAAGGATTTTGATTGGAAAATTGATCCAGGAGGATACTGGTGGCCACCCACCTATTCTTCTTCGACCCCCACCATTGTTTCTTTCAGTTTTCTAGTTTCCTTAATTATAGCACAATTTACAATTTCTGGCAGTTTTGGGGTCCCAAACTTCCAGAGCCGTTTTGAGGCCCTAAACAATGTTTTTTTTGCATCGAATGGTCAAGAAAATATGAGCCCATTCTAGAATTGATATTTTTTGTTTGTGGATGTAGTCCTTAAATAGATCTTTCTAACGATATATCATGCACGTCAAACCGAGGTAGTATGCTAAAGTTACGACCCCAAGAAATTGATGTACCAAGTTACCCAACGGGGCCCACATTAAGGCGTTTCACCTCCTAGGGTTAGGTTTTTGGATGTGTAGGGTTTCCATTATTTCTCAATAATATATAGGCCTTGGAGACTCATTGTATCATAGAGTTCAGAGGCATGTAACCGCCACATCTCTTCTCAGAGATAAGCTACCAGCACTCTAGCTAGTTTATTTCCATTCTGTATGTAAACAAGTTTCAGTTATTGATTAATGAAATTAAGTGTTATTTCCACTGCATATTTGTTTCTATGGTTATTTGTGTATTCTATTGCGTTCCTACATAAATCTGGATCAGTGGTATCAGAGAAATCTGCTCTTTCTCAATCCTTCTTTGCATGTCCCCAACGAGGGCGGGGTATAAAGAGTTAGGGCTCAATCTAGTTGAACCTTTGCAAGATCAGCCTCACAAATCCCGATGGCCACCCATGGGGGAAGAAAATAAAGACGAGGGCACAGAATATCCTATCAAAATGTTGCTCGAGGAGGCCCTTAAAAAACAAAGGAACACAATGATGGATAACTTCGCCCAGATCCTTCAACGACTTCCCACTGGTGGTGCATCTGCATCTAGCAGCCACTCTGGAGGTGCAACCCCTTTTAAGGTACAAGTAAACTTTGACATTCCCATATTTGATGGTCGAATAGATGCAGGCATCATAGATAAATGGTTGAATATATTAGAAGGATATTTCTCGGTTCATGACTTTTCTGACCAAGAAAAGATTACTTTTTCTCTACTCAAATCCGCCCTTCATGTCAAGGACTGGTGGGAAGCCTACTGTGAGAGAAAGGATGAGGAGGAACCCTCTCTGTTCTCGGTCATACCCACTTGGATTCTTTCCGAGATGCCATAAAGGGACAATATTATCCGGTGGGGATCTATGAGGACAAGTACATCCAATGGACTATGTTGCGGTAGCAAAGAGACCAAGATGTGCATGATCTGATGAATCTGTTCCATACCCTGCGCACCAAGTTGGGTATCAAAGATTCAGAGAAACATTTGGTGCTGAAGTACCGCAGTTGTCTACATAGATACATTCAAGAGGAAATGGAGTTCCTTGACATCTCCTCGCTTGGTATGGAATATCGGTACACTGCCAAATTGAGCAAAAATTCAAACAGAAAAAGCGAGACTTTGGATCTGTGAATCAGAAGCAAGAGAAAGGTGCCCCCAAACCACAGAACCAAGGACACAACCGAGGCATGGCGACTCAAGAAAAATTTCCAAAGCCGCAAGCAAAGAGAAACACTACAAAGTCTAAGAATGAAGTGGGAAATTGGTGCAAGTTCCATAAGAGCCCCACTCACAACATAAGTGAGTGTCAGGCTAAGCAGTCACTAGTGGTTAAGATAAAGGATTTTGAATCAGATGCATACTCTGACACTGAATCAAAACCCAAGAAGGGGAATGATAGAGGGAAGAAGATTGTTGATGTAGATCCCAATGCCACCGTTGCCACCATGAAGATCCAAAAGGAAGAAATAGAAGATTCATAGGAGGAGGAGCGTCTTTTCCACTCGCATATGTGGGTAAAGGGTTCCCCGCTACAGTTCATTGTTGACAGTGGGAGCCAAAAGAACCTGATTTCAGTAGAGGTTGTGAAGCGGTTGGGTTTTCCGAACAAATCACACCCACAGCCGTACACCATCGGGTGGCTTCACCAAGGATGAGATCTCCACGTCAGCCAGCAGTGCCGACTTCCCTATAGCATCAATCCCTTCACCGATGAGGTATTATGTGATATTGCTCTTCTTGATGTTTGTGATGTATTATTAGGTCAACCATACTTATGGAAGTGACATGTTGTGTATGAGTCCCGCCCTCGTGCTATTATTATTATGTTGGGAAATAATTTGTACAGAATACTAGAGGTACCACCCCCTACCACTATCTCTTCGGTTACTACAAAACAATGCAGTAAGCTCATTTCCAAAATCGGGAAGTTTGTTTTCTTGATGATCCTCCCTAAGGGAAAGAATAAGATCATTTCCACAACCTCCAGACAGGGCCCCTCCGCATGAAAACAACAAATGGATAAGGTTGTGGAGGAGTACTGGGACATATTAACCTCACCCACCGGGGTGCCTCTCCACTGTCAGGTCAAGCATCCCATCGATCTGACCCCAGGTGCGTTGCTACCCAATGGACCAATATATCGCCATTCTATTCTGGAGAATGATGAAAACAAGAGGAAAATTCAGGAACAACTGTAGAAGGGTCACATTCGGCCAATTTCATCGCCCTGTGGGAGCCCGGTCATGTTGGTACATAAGAAGGATGGGACTTGGAGACTCTGTATTGACTATCGGGCGCTGAACAAGATCACTGTCCATAATAGGTACCCGATACCATGGATTGATGACCTCTTGGACCAGCTTAAAGGGGTGAAATATTTTAGCAAGATCGACTTAAATTCTGGGTATCACCAAGTACCGATTGAACTGATCGATGTGTGGAATATTTCCTTCAAAGCTAAGGAGGTCCTTTTCGAATGGTTGGTCATGCCTTTCAGGCTGACGAATTCTCCTGCAACCTTCATGAGACTAATGGATGACATCTTACAGCCATCCACCAACTCATTTGTAGTAGTGTACTTGGATGACATCCTAATCTTCAGCCAGACTTGGGAAAAGCACCTCCACCACATCCAACAGGTCCTCCAAACATTGCGGCAGCACAAGTTGTGTGCCAATTTGGACAAGTGCACTTTTGGCATGACCCAGGTTCAGTATCTAGGATACATTATTGATGACTGTGGGGTACATGTGGATCTAACCAAGATCCAAGCCATTCGGGATTGGCCAGCCCCAACTACTCTAATAGAGCTTCGCAACTTTTTGGGCCTTGCTAATTTCTACCGTAGGTTCGTGTTGGGATTCTCTCATATCACTTGGCCCTTGAGTTAAGTCACCAAGGGAGGAGCGAAAGAAAAATTATTTTGGTCGAAAACTCAACAGAAGGTGTTTGAATAATTGAAACATCACCTATGCTGTGCCCCAATGCTCACATTACCAAACTTGCAACAACCATTTGAGATCGAGACAAATGCCTCTGACTATGCTATTGGGGTAGTCCTTACTCAACAAGGGAATCCAGTGGACTATCACAGTGAGACACTGTTCGACACTGTCCACAAATATCCCACTTATGACAAAGAGATGTATTCCATTGTACAGGCTTGCTGACAATGGAAGCATTACATTTGGGGAAGGAAATGATCATCCACACAGACCATCGATCCCTATAGTTCATGCAAACACAAGGGAAGTTACAGAATGATCACAATCAGAAGTGGTCCACATATCTACAACAATTTCATTTGAACATCAAGTACAAGAAGGGAAGCACCAATAATGTTGCAGACTGCCTCAACCAACCACCGATCATGGCGATAACGACCATGCTCAACTCTTGTGGGAACGAGACTTATGATTGGCTGCTTCTCTACAAGAGCGATCCAGAATTCAGCCACACATACCAGACGCTCTTGGAGGGAAACCAAGTTCCAAAATTTCAACTCCAAGATGTACTACTATGTCACATGGGACACCTTTGTCTTCCTTCAAGCAAGCGTACCAAGATGATGTGGGAAGCACACTACAGTCAGGTCGCTAGGCATTTGGGGACCGAGAAAATAGTGGCAGTATTGTAGAAGTATTTCTATTGGCTGAACCTTCGACAAGACGTTGGGAAGTACATCCGATCTTGCATTTCCTACGCCATTGCTAAACCATCCATCAAGAAGCAAGGCCTCTATACTCCGTTTCCTACCCCTAGTCGACCTTGGGAATCCATCTCCATGGATTACATGTCAGGTCTTCCTTCTACTAAGCATGGCAACGACTGTGTGTTTGTGGTCATTGACATATTCTCAAAGATGGCCATAATGGCGGCCTGCAAGAAGAATATCATAGCAGAAGCCACTGCTAAACTCTTCTTTGAACGAGTGTGGGTACACTTTGGGATCCCATATTCTATAATATCAGATCAAAACAACAAGTTCCTTAGTACATTCTGGTCTAGCCTATGGTCAATGCTAGACACCAAGCTCGCAAAGTCCACAGCTTTCCATCCCTAGACTGATGGTCGGACAGAGGTCGTCAACAGGATGATCGTACACATTTTGCACATCTACAACTCAAAGAATCCATGAAAATGGGATGAGAGCCTCCCCTATGTACAACACAGCTATAACCGGGCCCTCCATAGCTCAACCAACTGCAACCCCTTTTAGGTGGGCTTTGGATTCCAACCACTATGTCCCATTGACATAGCCATGCCATTTGCAGCTACTCAGGCTAATTAAGTTCATATCCAGTCTAAAGTTTCCAAGGAAAATAGCTTAATTGAGCACATTCAGCACATTCGCCAATAGGTTCATGATATATTGGATAGATCCAATGCTAAGTACAAGCAGTGACATGATCAACATCATCTGCAACATAACTTCCAGGTGGGTGACAAAGTGTGGCTACATTTGCAGAAGGAGCACCACAAGCTTCACCCGCTCCGATATGGGCCATACACCATCACCAAGGCTGTCGGGGACAATGCCTTCAAGCTCAATATTCCACCATTCCTTGGTTTGCACCCAGTGTTCAATGTGGACTGCCTTCGACCCTACTTTCCACCTCTACTGGACACATCAGACATGGCAGAACAACTCACACCAACAGAGTTAAACCCCAACTGCATGGAACAATCCACAACTGATCGAATTATGGACACACAGAATAATAACACCCACCAGTAGAAGATCCAGCTATATCGAGTTGTCAAAGTAGGCCAACTCCTTCACTAGGGAAAGTGGCTCACCAGGGACCAAGTTCAACAAAAGTTTCCTCATCTCATGGAGGAACTCAACGCAATAGGGACCATTGATTCCTAAGGGGGGAGGAATGATCTAGGAGTATATTGGTGGCCACCCACCTATTCCACTCGGACCCCCACCATTGTTTCTTTCATTTTTCTAGTTTCCTTAATTATAGCACAATTTACTAATTTTGGCAGTTTTCGGGTCCCAAACTTCCGGAGCCGTTTTGAGTCCCTAAGCGACGTTTTTTTGGCTCGAATGGTCGGGAAAATATGAGTTCATTTTGAACTTCGTATTTTTCATTTATGGATGTAGTCCTTAAACAAATCTTTCTAACGATATATCATGTGCGTCAAACGGAGGTAGTATGCTAAAGTTACAACCCCGGGAAATTGATGTACCAAGTTACCCAACGGGGCCCACATTAAGGAATTTCAACTCCTAGGGTTTTTGGATGTGTAGGGTTTCCATTGTTTCTAAGGAATATATAGGTCTTCGAGCCTCATTGTAACACAGAGTTCAGAGGCATGTAGCCACCACATCTCTTCTCAGAGATAAGCTACCAGCACTCTAGCTAGTTTATTTCCATTCTCTATGTAAACAAGTTTCAGTTATTGATTAATGAAATTAAGTGTTATTTTCATTGCATATTTGTTTCTATGGTTATTTGTGTATTCTGTTGCGTTCCTACATAAATCCAGATCAAAAATTTGCAAAAGGATTTGAAGGAATTGAATAATTTTAAAGCCATGCATCAAGAAAAGGATTAAATGTATGCATTAATCCATGAGCCACTAATTTGTAGGGGGGCATCACTTTAGTATTTAGTTTTCCTATATGAACAACTAACCCTTTTCAAGTTGAAGTATATTAAGGAAGGGAGACCCCATCAGTTTGTTACAACCCGTCAATTCTTGGACACTCTTTCTCATAGTGAGTTTTTGAAAAAAAACATATTATGTGAATTATATTTACATGAGTTATCCTGCTTCACAAACATTCAATTTAATCATGTTCCTTACATAGGGGAGGTACACATAAGGGAATTTACTTTCTTTGTCAATAACCAGATGAATTGGTGGAATTCCTCTCATACCATTCGAAGAAACGAGGATAGTTCTATTCTATGGATCCGAGGCGAACCATGACCCCAACAACCATTATTAATAGACATAAAGAATTTCTCTCTTTTCCAAAAAGGGATAATCAAATGAAAACACTGCATAATGATGTTATAGATACATGTGCAAGGATCATATCGCAATAACAACCTTATGCATTAGAAGGAAATAGCTCTAGATGGGAAGAATCTTCTAATATTTTGAAAACAAGGAATCCTTACTATTTTGAAAATTTCAAGTATGCCCTCTCTCAAGTTCCTAAGTATATCAAGTGCATTCAGAACTATGGTTTGAACTAGCTAGGATTGAGATTTAGATTCCTATTTATATGGTTGTCTGAAAATAAGTACAAGAGCATATATAAGTTGACTAAAAAGGTAGAGAACAATTGTTGGGTAGAACTAGTTTCTTACAAGGGGTACATGAACAAAGGAGATAAGCCTACGTCTTCCTTCAATCTCACCAACTTTCACAAGAAAAGTTTTGATCCAAATTTAGATTCAAATTAACTGGAAGTTGTTGCATAAGGACATGCAACTACAAAGTTCAGGGGAGATGTTGGGTGCCAAAAATGACCCTTTTTTTTACTTTTCCTATGATACTTCTACCATGTTTTTCTTTATTAATATAGCCACAGTTATTATCATCCATAAGGAAAAGCATAATCTTTACCAGGTACAATTCATTATTACTTTATGACATTAATTCTTAAATTTTACCTATGTTTATGGATTTTGTTTCCTAAATGAGAAAACTTGTGATGGATTAATGAAATCAATCAAGACCACAGGGATTTTGAGTGTATCAACCTGCTGATACACATAGATGGAAGAGTACATTTCAAGCAGTTACACCTTCCTTAGGACTCTAATTTGGTTCATTGCAAAGGCATCTTAAATTACTCATCCACGTGGTTGGTTGAAACTCATTTGGCGTATATCTTGGATCAGTTCAATATGTTGACACCAAGAGATGTTTATGAAAATGTTTATATTTTAATGACATAAAAATGAATGTAACCATTTCTATTTCAATATTGATTTGATAGTGTGAGGATCGTTGATACTCATGGATTTTCGGATCTGAAGGATCTAAATTTTTTCTCTTATAATTTAAAAGAGGACTAGGGCATTCATTACCAGGAGGATTATCTTGAGAAAATTGTAACAAGACTGGGAGAACTATGCATCAGATTTTACTTCACAATGAAATCGATACTATTTTTCTGATCTTCCGAGTACTAGTTCCTTGTAGTGTGTAGAGGAATCTATGTTATGAGGAAAGGGCCTTTGTAGTGTGGAAATTGAACCCATTGTTAGAACAATTACACTCACTTCAATTATCAATTGTACATGCAAAATTACTCACAAAAGAGACTGAATATGGAGCTAAACACTAAACTGTATTGAATAAGTGCACAATATCCAAACTTGTGAAGTCATAGGCTGCCACAATAAATAATTACATGATGGATTTGAATGCATGAAGTTTCCATTCGAATCTAGTCAAAAGCAAGCTTACTAAATCTAAGCAAATCCCCCATAGTTGCATAAAGCAATTTCCAAAACTGTCAAGGAGCTCACGAATTGGAAAAATCAATTAGGCAAGCTAAAAGGTAATGGAAGGACAAATCATACATGATTTTCATAGGAGAAAAGAGTGGAGGATGTGTAGGACAAAAAACAAGTTAACTTCACCTAGTCAAACTTTCCCAATTTCCTTAAAGCACTGAAAAAGCAGGCAATAAAGCAAAAAAAACAGACAGGCGCTAGGGAGGCCATGAATAAAGCAGATTTGATTCTAGGAGGTTTCCCAAGTGCTCGATGACTCAAAATTAGCAATTTTGACCACTATGGATGTGTAGATGACAACTTGCATAAGGTGGAATATGGAAACTAGGAAAATAAGACAAAAATGGATTAATTTAATGTCTAAGGTAGCTAACTATGGGTTGATTATTCTAACACCCCCCCTTAATCCTGACTTATGAGTAATATATCAGAAAATTATAGGGCCTAGAAACAAGGATTAGTCACCCTTTACATACTGCATGTCCATTTAACCAAGGAAAGAGGCAAAAACCCAGTGGGAAAATCCTCCCTTAAACATGGACTGTAAAACAAAATTTGGAAATCTTGTCATCACTCATGCTTCACAGCATGATCAGAAATCTGCAGCAGTGATTTGATATTGTTGAATGTATTCTCACAAAATGCTTTAGTGAAGATATCAACTACTTGTTCTGAAGATGAACAGAAGAGTAGGTGAATGGTGCCATCATGCACAAGCTGTTTTATGTAGTGCATATGGATCTCAATGTGTTTGGTTCTCTGCTTTTGAACTGGATCATTGCATATTCGAATGGTACTCTGATTATGACAGTAGATAGTAGTTGAGTATTCTTATTTGAAGCCACACTCTCCAACTAACCCTTGTAACCATAAACATTGAGTTGTTGCATTTACAACTCCTCTGTACTCTGCTTCTGTAGATGAGAGTGCAATGGCACTCTGTTTCTTGCTTGACCAGCTGATTGGCCCTTCTGCAAGCATGAACACATTTCCTGATGTTGACTTTCTGTCTATGCTATCACCTTCCCAATCACTGTTAGTAAACCCAATCAAATCAAGATCAGATTTAGCTTTATAGAAGATCCCATGTGTTTTTGTTCCCTGAACAAAGTTAAGGATCCTTTTGGCTTATTTCCAATGGATATCATGAGGCTGATCCATGTATCTAGAAGCCACACTTAATGCATAAGAAATATCAGGTCTATTATGTGTAAGATACAACAAACATCTAATCAATTTCCTATACAGTGTATTGTTTACCATAGGTGAAGAATCAACTTCTTCAAGCTTCACTCCTGAAAGGAAAGGAGTCTTGCTTGGCTTGCAATCCTTCATTCTAAATTTGTTCAGCAAATCCAAGGCATACTTGTACTGGTGCACCTTAATTCCAGCTTTGGTTTGAGCAATCTCAAGCCCCAAGAATTGGCTCAATAGCCCCAAATCTGTCATGGAGAAGGCTTGGTTCATTGCACCCTTCAAGGAAGCAATTTCATCCTTTGAGCTTCTTGTAATGAGGAGGTCATCAACATATAACACAATGATCATTAATGAACCATTAATCAACTTCAAATAGACATTTGGATCTGATTTGCATCAAACAAAATTCAGTGATAGCAGAAAGCTATCAATCTTGGCATACCAAGCCCTGGGGGCTTGCTTAAGCCCATACAATGACTTATTTAGCCTGCACACAAGAGATGGGTTAGTAGATAATCCTTGAGGCTGCTGCATGTATATCTCTTTAGTGAGATCTCCATTCAGGAAGGCACACTTTACATCCATGTGATGTACCTCCCATTGCTTTGAAGCTGCAATGGCTAAGACTAGCCTGATGGAGTCCATCTTTGCCACTGGTGCAAAGGTCTCATTGTAATCTATGCCATGAACCTATGAGTAGCCCTTGGATACCAATCTGGACTTGTACTTCATAGGTGAACCATCAGCAGCAAATTTGGTCTTGTACACCCACTTACACTGAACTAGCTTCCTCCCTAGGGGAAGATCAACCTTCTCCCAAGTGTTGCTCTTATGGAGTGAGATGAACTCTTCCTTCATGGCTGCTTGCCATCTTGGATCTCCTGCTGCATATTCATATGTTTGAGGATCTGATTCCACCATTAGATAACATTTCTCAGCAAACATAGGATCTTTCATGCACAGAGCACTCTCAAATTGAGATCTAGTCCTCCTAGGGTCATTAGGATTTCCAGCTAGCTCTCCGGCTGCATGAATGGTCTTGGATTCCCATTTTGGCCTTGTAGGGCTGTTAGGATCTGCAATAAAATCATCACTATCAGACATATCAGAATCGGCATGTTCAACTATCTCTTCACTTACATTTAGAGGTTCTGGTGGTGAAGAGGATTCTCCAACTTCCACTGTTGCTAGGGGTTCTTCTTGAAATTGAACACACCTTTCAATGAAGGCTTTGTTTGTGCTCAAATTGATCAGCTTGTACCATTTTGAATCTTTAGAGTACCCAACAAATAGACACTATTGGCTTTGGGGCTGCAAAGCCTTCCTCTTTTCTGTTGGAATTCTAGCCCAAGCCCTTGAGTCAAGAATCCTGAGATGGGTCACATATGGCTTGTGCCCACTCCATGCTTCGAAAGGATTCATACCATCAAGCTATTTATGACTAACCCTATTCTAGATATAGGCTGCACAGTTTATAGCTTCAACCCAGTACTTTGGTGGCAAAGTCTTAGCCTCCATCATGCAGGTTGCCATCTCTTTCAGTGATCTGTTCTTCCTCTCTGCAACACCATTTTGTTGTGGTGTGTAAGGGATAGAATGATGCATATGAATACTTGCATCTACACAATATTGAATAAACTCATATTTGACATACTCACCACCATTGTCATATCTGAGGACCTTGAGTTTCCTCCCAGACTGGTTTTCAACCAAAGCCTTAAAGACTTTGAAGAGGCCAAAAACTTCAGACTTTGTTTCAGGAAGTAAACCCAGCAATACCTGGAAAAGTCATCTATGAAAGTCAATGCATAGTTGGCCTGACTCATGGACATATGAGGGAATGGGCCAGCAACATCACTGTGGATCAACTCAAGAGGTGCAAAGGTTCTCTCATGACTAGCTCTCTCAAATTTATGCTCTGGGTGTTTTCCTAGAATGCAACCTTGACAAACTCCTTTGGAAAATTTTATCTTGGGTAACCCTATGACCATTTCTTTTTCACTAAGATTAGAAAGATACTTGTAATTTAGGTGGCCAAATATTTCATGCCAAAGCTTGCTTTCCTCATTAGCATGAATCAGAAGAGCAGAGGGGTTTGAGTAGGGTAGGAAGTGTGAGAACATTTATACCTTTGAAGTATGATTTTCAACTCCTTTTGCAATGACTTTACCACTTGAGATCTCTGTGATCTCAAATTAATCAGGGGAGAATATGACCTTCTCTGGAGACCCTATGTGGGTCATCTGATACACTAATAAGAGGTTAGAGGTAAGACCCAGAACATACAACACATTGCTGAACTTACCATGATCAAGATCAATCCTCCCTTTGCCCAAACTTTCAGTGAGAGAGTCATCTCCCAGTACTATTGGTGGACCTTTCGACATGTCAAGTGAGGTGAATGCCTCCTTGGTCAAAACCATGTGTCTTGAAGCTCCAGAATCAATGATGAAACTAGGTGAGATTGATGTGCCAACAACCAATGCATGAACTCTCTCTCTGTCTTATGAACTTGATCCTCCTTCCCTCTTCTTTGAGCTGTCTCGAAGGGAGATGCCATTCTTCTCCAGGAGTTGGGTCATCATGTCTATTTGCTTCTTCATGCAAGATCTCTCAGAATGATTTCCCTTACTGCAGTATGCGCACTTGCTCATTTCTCCTTTGTTCTTCTTCTTCTAGTAGTTCTTCTTGGAACCTTGAGGCTCCTCCGGAGACTTGTTCTTGTCTCTCTTTTGCTCAGGTGGATTTTTAGCTTTCTTTTTTATTTTTGAATCCACCCTTAGATATCCAGCAACCAGAGCTTGGTCTTTGGATGGTTTGATGGTTCCCATCATCACCAACTTATCTTGTTCTTGTGTGAGAGATTCTGTGAAATCTACAAGGCTAGGCATCTTCCAGGCTCGAGTTGTCAACTTTATGGCATAGAAGGTCAAAAAAAACATTGAATAGTCAGGGACAAGCTTCGAGAGTATTTCCAAGACCAGCTGATCATCCTTATTTTCGATCCCACATTGTTTTAGCTGCAAAACAAGTGCTTTGAACTTGGAAAAATAGAGTTGCAGGGATTCAAAGCTATTGGGACTCAGGGAGATCAGTTCATTTTCAATTTGATGTCCCCTCATCTCATCTGTCTTTCCAAAAAGATCAACAAGCTTCTCCCATACTTCATTCAGTGATGCCAATCCATCAAGATGGAAAAGGAGGTCTCTGGATATACTCAGACAAAAGAGACCATAGGCCTCATCCCTCCTGTTGTGCCATTTTATCTTCTCTGCAGCTGCATTGGGCTCTGCTTCTATTGCCATAGTCACTCTGTAGAGGCCTTTCTCTCTCAACATTATCTCCATCTCTGATTTCCATTCAAAGAATTTAAATGGAGTCAAGATGATCTTTTGAGATTGATCCATAGCTCAGAAATTGTCCCGGCAGGCAGTAGAATGCTCCCAGTCAATGATGTCGAACCTGCAAAACAAATTGGAATGAGAGAAATATATCTACAAAGGCTCTGATTCCATGTGGAAATTGAACCCATTGTTAAAACAATTACACTCACGTCAATTATCAATTGTACATGCAAAATTACTCACAAAAGAGACTGAATATGGAGCTGAACACTAAATTGTATTGAATAAGTGTACAATAGCCAACCCTGTGAAGTCATAGGCTGCCACAATAAATAATTACATGAGGGATTTGAATGCATGAAGTTTCCATTCAAATCTAGTCAAAAGCAGTCTTAGTAAATCTAAGCAAATCCCCCATAGGTGCATAAAGCAGTTTCCAAAACTGTCAAGGAGCTCATGAATTGGAAAAATCAATTAGGAAAGCTAAAAGGTAATGGAAGGATAACTCATACATGCTTTTCATAGGAGAAAAGAGTGGAGGATGTGGAGGACAAAAAACAAGTTAACTTCACCTAGTCAAGCTTTCCACCTAGTCAAGCTTTCCCAATTGCCTTAAAGCATTGAAAAAGCAGGCAATAAAGCAGAAAAATCAAATAGGCGCTAGGGAGGCCAGGAATAAAGCAGATTTGATTCCAGGAGGTTTCCCAAGCACTGCATGACTCAAAATTAGCAAGTTTGACCACTATGGATGTGTAGATGACAACTTGCATAAGGTGGAATATGGAAACTAGGAAAATAAGACAAAAATGGATTAATTTAATGTCTAAGGTAGCTAACTATGGGTTGATTATTCTAACATGTAGTGTGTAGAGGAATATATGTTATGAGGAAAGGGCCCACCTTCTCTTAGATTTTCCCAATCAATTAGTCATTTAATTTTTTATATTTATTTGATGTGGAATCACAATTAGATTTAATTTCAAGTTGCTGAAATTTTGTGATTACTTAGTTAATGCAAAGGGTGAGATCATTCGTTTATATCCTTTATCATTCTCCTGAAGTGTGGCTTGATGAAACAATCTATTAGATGGTGTGTGGTTTCCTTTTTAAAGTGTGTGATTGAATTGTGTAAAGACTGTTGTTACACCTATGCTCCGTCACTGAATTTTATTGTTGTTTGTTTTCTTTCATGAACTGTTGAAACTGGTAGAATAAAGTGTGGCTTTGTCTAAGAAAGAAAATTGATTCTTGCGATTGAATGCTACAACTGTAGAACACAATTTTTTATTTTGCAACCGTAATTTAGGATTTCACTTCTTGCAAAACTAAATTATCCATTTTATTCTTGAAGCAGTCATTTTCAGGATTGATGCATTTTGAAGGATTGTTTAATTATGATGAATTATTTTGATTATTAAAGATTGAATTAACATTTGAAGTTGGGTTGATCAGTGAGCAGAGTGCATATTTAGTAAATAGGTTGCAAGGTATTTATTGAATGAATTGGGTGAATCATTGTTGTTAGAATCAGTTACTGAATGTCTATCCATAGAATTTGTGTTATTGCCTTTGAAATAACCAGACTTCCCTAGGTTTAAAATTTATATTGAGCACTTTATTTGTGAATTAATTAAGAAAATAAAGGGACCAACACATATAAGCATGTAGAATGGGAAAAAGGGTTAAAGGGTTAATTCAAAGAGACCCCTTTTAATTAAGGTGGGGAAAGAGATTGATATATATTTCCAAAATTATAATCATAAAAGTGTTGAGAGTACAGCTTCAGAATTTATTCTCCATGAAATTATGTTGTATTAAGGTCTAATACTTGTGTTTTAATCAAGTCCGGAATCATAGTGTATTAGGTTCATATATTATCCATGAACTTATGTTGTATTAAGGTCTCTGACTTGTGTTGTATCAAGTCCATAACTTATGATTGTATTAAGTTCAGATGACTTATGTCATATTCAGGAGAGATGATTGTACTAGGATGTTATGGTTAAGGCCATGACCTTATGTTAAGGTATGAGACTTTTGTTGTATCAATTCCAAAAATTATGGTGTATTAAGTTCACATGACTTATGTCATATTAATTCTGAAGGATATACTATGTGATGTATGGCTAGTAATGGTCAATAGGTGTTACAAGTCTCCTTTAGGGATTAGCTAACCCTAGAGTGATTTACTTTAGCATGTGACTATATAACCTCGGGTAATACATATGATCATAGATTTGAAACAATTCTTATGAGTATCATATGACATAGAATTAATGAAAATACATATGTACCATGCAGAGAAAAACTAATATGAGCACAGAGATATAAAGAGAATATTAATTACCCATGCATGCCACCAAGTGAACTCAAATTTATTAGACATCAATTGAATATTTATTATGATAAACAAGTTTTAGTTAATTAAGGAATAAACTCCTTAATTTATACGAGTAGTTCTTGGAGATGAAACTGATGGAGTTACATCGAGTTACATTCATTTATGTTCATTCACATTTAGTTCTATTCAGTTAAATGAATTTTTATTCAGTTACATGCAGTTCCATTTAGTTCAGTTCAATTCATTCAACTAACAACTCAGTTAGAGACAATTAAACTTAGTGAATTAATGGATGGCGCATATCTTCCTTGTGGGATATAATTATTGAGTGATAAATTGGCACCAAGTCAATGATGCTGCATGGTTGAATATAAAGCAATGTTCTCGTTGTTAAATACTTACAAAAAGCATACAATATTTGCTACCTTCCTTGTATGACCTAATTTGACTTGTTGTTAAAGTGCTATGCACTTGGAAATATCATCACAATGTTCCAATTGATCTCTACTATCTTCTTCAGTGGAAAAAGGAAAACTGCTATTGTGTTGTAATCATTCTCCATTGATTATCGAAAAAGGAAAACTCTAAGATTTTTTACTGAGTTTTTTATCCTGTGAATCAGTGGAGGGGTTTCCAGGGTATATCATGTGTTATATGGTTTGATTTATGTCTTTGGAAAATTGATGAGATCTATATGCACTATTATTGTGGATTAAAGTTTTAAAGTTCAATTATGTTCATATTTCTTGCTCAATCACTAACAAAAAGTGGAGTAGAAAATTATTTAAAATATTACTATTTGGGGAATATAATTTTAGAAGGTGTAAATTATAAATATGGGAGTTTTAATATAAAAATGAGGCATTTTTTTTTAAATGGAGGATATAGGTCTTTTTTCTCCATAGGAACACCAAGGTGTTATTTCATATAAAATTATAGACATATGCATGATGAGTTAGAATCCATATACAAGATCAAAAAATTAACATGCTGGCACAAAATAGGTAGATTTCAACTCATGAGATGCAAAAGACTCTCACTTATCAAAACTTCAACCGAGTGCCGAAAGGGAAAAACAATGACATTTTTGGACAAGTGAAATATGGGCATGATAAGTGCAATAAGTTAAACACAATGATATAAAATTCAAGGCATGATATGTTATTTTTTATGAGAAGTGACCAATCTCCAAGACACAACACTAACTAGAATATCAAAATAACCCAACGAATTCATGAGGTGTCTACAATATACTAAATTTTGACACTACAGATGGATTTAGATTCCCCCTTTTAGGGGGTCCAATATGTAGTGTTTAAATTTAATAAATTGTACAAATTCATTGTCAAAATTGCAATTTTTCATTGTCAAAGTGACACAACTAACAATGACCAAATAAATGAACAATTTCATATTCTTAATGTGACTGTTATGTGGTAATTATTAGTTTAAATATTTGTTATCTAGTCATATATTTTGTCTCGTGACCCATTTCTTCATTCCTTAGGTTATTTTTAGTTGACTCACTCAAGTTTGGCCATTTATACCTTGAAACAACTGTGGTGACCAAATTTTTTGGTTGCTTGGTCATTCGTCTCTAATTTTCTACTAGTGGAAAGGCTAGATGTTTTCCTCAAATTTATAGTTATATTTCAAGATATGTATGCATTCATGGATATAGATGAGGTCATTTTATTTTATCATTCCCATTTGACATTTCAAAAAATATATTTGGTTTAATTTCTGAAGCTTTTCCAAATAAACAAAGTTAAGGTATTGATTTCTGGATACATCATGCATGCAATACTAATTGAAGAGTTTAATATTTTACTATGGAAAAGGTGTAAATTGTTATTTTGTTAGCAAGTTCTTTTAAATCTTATTCATAGCTTAATCTTTGCAGAACATAAAATAAGGGCCTTCAAAGGGGTTGCAATTATTCGTCATCCACGTGTAGGGAAATACACATTTGGTTTTATCACATCAGCACTTGTCGTCCAAGTAGTTTCTTATGCTCTAGAGTCTATATATACTTGAAATTGAATTACTTCCAAGTATTCCACACAGATGTTGAAATTGAGTGACAACTGGAAATGTCTATTGGATATCTACAAATTGATATGTATTTGTAGATGACTATTGACATCATAAAATGTAATAAAATTGCATGTTTATTGGTAAACATGTAATGTCTCTTGCAATAATTATAGTGTAATTGTTATATCAATTTGTATTTAAGGTGGATCTTATTTTTCTCCAATTGTCATATGCAAGTTGAGAGTGGAAATGAAGAACTATGCAGTGTCTATGTTCCCATGAATCATCTCTATATTGGTGACATTTTCCTTGCTAACTCTAAAGATATCATTAGACCAAACTTATCTGTTCATGAAGGCATAGGTTGGTAGACACACTTTTTCCCCTCATTATTGTTCATTATGTATGGTGTATATGTTTCCAATGTTTATTTCATTCTTTTTTGGACATTGTTCCATAGATCTAGGGATGATACTTTATACTCTTCCTTTAAATATCCAAAACCTGTTCTTGAAATGTTTTTTTTTATGCTATAGTTGGTCCTAAATGAACTTTCCTTCCTAACTTCACTGGGAATATGTGCTGACCTTAAATAATAACTTCACTGGAGACATGCGTTGCAATTTTATATTTTGTACATATATAGCAATGGGAAGTAATTGTAGGAAGAAGGAGAAGATTACTAATGTGGAATCCCAATATAGGGATATTCTACTAAAATAATTATAGTTGAATTTATTATAGTCATGACTCATCACATAGATAAGAACTAAAATCTAAAAAGGAACAAATGACATGGCACTAAAAGGACCAATTATGTTAATGAATAGTGAGGGAGTATGTTATGAGATCAATATGGGGATTTTCACTTTAATCTGGATTAGAAAATATTTGGGGGAGGGTGTGGGGGTGTAATTCCCAAGTTCAAATCCCACTTCATATGGTTTTTAGAACTTTCTTCATCATATCTTATGAACTAATATAATATATCATCCTTTTTTATCCATTAGATACCCAACAGAGTGTATTGATATTTTTTATCATTATAGAGGACTCTATAAGTTAGGTTCCCAAATTATTAAAAGGCGATAGCTCAATGTAAGAGAGCCTAACTTACAAGCGGGATATTGGTGGTTCGATTCATCGCCCTAATGATATTGCAATATCGGATAAAAACAACTAAATTAGTGACCAAAAAAATGACCAAAACTTTACTGGATTATTCTACATCCAAAGAAATCAAACACTCTCCCATTACTATGGGGTGGGTGAATCCCAATTGACTGAAAACAAATCAATTATCACAAAAATCCTAAGATCTAAAACCTTTTCCATTGAATTTGAGAAGGGGAGGAAGAGAGGAGAATACCTCTCTATAGCCTTGTCGTTTGATGGAGTCCCTTGATGGCTCTCCTTGCAGCTCCTTGAGTATCCTTCACACCTGCAAATATGACTACCAAATCCTTCATACCAAACTATCTTTAATAAATGTGGGTTAGATCTAATTTCCTACCAATTCTACATTCAACATGAAGCTTGAATAAAAAACATTGAACCATACTTGGGAAGAATATTGAATTGATCCATTATAGATGAACATGGAGAAATACTTAACCCTTGCAAGTTCCTTCCTCCTCCATAGACTAGACCTTCTCCTCTACCATCTATGCCTTTGATGCCCAAAAACATTGTGGTAGAAAAGTGATTTCTAGCCCTCAATTCCTAAAGCATGCCTTTGCTCTCTAAGTTGTCTCCTCTAATTCACCTCATATTCCCCCCTTTTATAGGATTTGGATTTGAGCACCCAATATCTTAACCAAGAATGTTGGATTAGGATTTTTGAAATTTTTTATTATTTCCTTCAAAAACCCCACTTTACCTAGTTTTTAGGCATTTCAACTTGATTTTCAATATTTCCATGACAATTAATACCCATGTTAGGCCTTTTTTCCACTATGTGAGTTATATGAGTTGGGTTTTGGCCCTTAAGTGGCCATGGACTTGGCCTCTTTAGAGCCACTTTATCTTCAAACATTTCTTCCTTTGTGGAAGTAGTGGTTAAATGAAATATTGAATCTCTCAATTGTTTCGGAACTCTGATATTCATGTTGTGGGAAAAATAGTAATATGTTTTCAAACCAACACTCTCAAGGGTGTTAATTTTATTGTTAACAGATTCCCCCTAATGTGTGAGGTCCAAATCTATTCTGAGGTCTAAAATACATTGACATTTATTTTATTCTGGTACTCTCCATACTGATACTCTTTAGTGATGAGGGAAGGATGGTAAAGGATTAGGATCTTGAACGTAGGAGTAGAAAAGCACCTACAATTCAAACAAGGAAATAACCCGATTATAAAATTATATCTTCTTAAGGAGGGTATACCCATGCTCAATAGTAAACAAGCATGGCCACGAACAACACACAATGGATCCATGTAAAAAGAAAATATTATAAAAGTGTATACATGCACTTTGATGAGTGCATAATATCTAGTTCCTCATGGCACTTTGACATGGCAGTCTAATCTTGTGCAACTCAGGTAGTCCATCGATGAGTGATACAATTGTTTTTCCCGAGGTCTTCAAATAAACCAACAATAGTACAAGTTTATATCATGCAAATAAGTGAGTTGATGTCAAGCATAATAAAACACGATCTAATTATCGGTCATTGATGTTTACCATTAATGGATGCGAGGACCATCGATATTTATGATGGAATACAAGGTACTTGAGTACAAACTATTAAGTGTGAATGGATGTTCTAGATTCGAACACTTGTAGAATCAAACAATCAGGAGGCATTGATGTATACCCACTATCATTTGCTAGGAAACCTGCCACTAAGGATTGCAATATCCAAAATACTCAATGGGGTTCCTAGATCAATTTCCTAAATGATGATTTGGCATCGATAGGAACAAATGTATCAGAAGGAGGGCCTTAATGCACCCTAGATCAATTGATGTGAAACTAAGATCAATAGGATGACATAATTTGGTAGAGCTAAGAGATCCAACACTGTATACTGACACAAGGAAGGCTGACATGATTGGTCAGGAATATTTGAGGAATGGCTGACATTGGTTTGACTTCCCTTGAACACATAACACAATGCATAGTGACACTTGGAAACATAAGACTTAAGTAACAAACCTTTGTGAAATTCGCTAATTCCAAATGAATTAACGAAAGATCCATAGATGATAAGAAGGATAGCCTATCGATGGATATCTATTCAAATTACTAGTACAACTTCCTAAGTCAAATGTAAATGGTTTACTTCTAACTGAAGAAAGGATATGTGTTGTGTTCAAGGGAGACAAGTACTGATCGTTTCCATTTTATCCATGATGAACTATGAATAGATTCAACGATATTACTTTTTAATTTTTGTGTTTTGTGTTTTTTATTTTTAGGTGCTTTTTCATGTATTAGCTCAAAAAAGTATAAAGAATGTTATAGTACATAAGAGGGAATGAGTGTTGCAAAGGCACGCACCTATGTTTCAAGAGCACAGGTCAGGCCAAGGTGAGTATATGTACTACAAACATGGAATGAGCTAGTTGTGCACACTCTTTCAGATGTTCCCTCCATAGGTAGGATATTTGAAGTAGGACTATGTGTCGACAGACAAAGAAATATAACCAATTAACTACAGTCTTATCCAATATGGGATCTTGGCCAAGTAAGGCAAAAGGAGTGATGGTTTTACTTCATACCGATTCTTGTGAAAAATACCAAAACCATGAATCACGGTCTGTCATTCAAATCTTGGATCAAATAGTTTGAACATGTCGATTCCACCAAAATCCTGTAAAAATAACCATAACCCAACCATTTAGGAAACCAATAGGCTTCAATATATGCATTTAATATCTCAAATAACAAATATAAGTATATGATTCATTTTTTACCATTTTTGTAGGAATCACCTCTTTCTAGGATGCATCTTAGAAGCAATGAACCCTTTACTTAGTAATCTTCTTGTTGTAGGTGAGTCTTCATGTTGGATCAGGAAGTCGAAATAGTTCAATATTGTTTTTGAATTTTCCATATATTCAATTTTTTATGAAATTTTTCAGATATTTTATTCTGAAGAAAAAATAAAAAGGGAGAAAGCATTTATGGTAGTCTTTTTGGTGTGTGCAAAGTTATTGCAAAAAATTGTCGTGAACTTAAACACACTTTTTGGTTTATCATGTAATAAGTTTTTCTTTATACAAAGGAATGTTACTTTGAATTTTACTTATGCTTTGAAATATTTTATCAATTATGGTGCCATGCATTCAATATACATGTTTTCTTTATCAGAACGATGTATGTCAAAGATGCCAATTAAGTACATAGTTAGCTAAGGAATTAGCTAGACTATTCGAACTTCTAGGAACATGAATATGCTCAATGAATTCAAAATGACATTCTAGAAGACGAACTCATAGAAAATTTCTAAACAGTAAAGGATCACGAACATGATACTGAAAATTTAATTGATATATAACAAGTTGTGAGTCTAGTTTAACAATAATTTGTTGGATGCCGAGGGTGTTAGCCTAGACTAGAAGCTCAATGGCTACGCTATATTCTGCGACATTATTGGTCACAGGTCCAAAAAATGATTCGTGTGACTTTTGAGCCATATGTAGTAGTGAGAATATTCGAACCTAATATGAAATATATTCCGAACTTGATACAACACAAGTCTCATAGAAATGACTCCTTAAGTTTTGTACTCTCAATGGTATGGGTTCCAAAACCCAAGTATTTGTGTTTATCATTAAGTCTGTGTCCTAGTCATTCATTTAGTTTTCCATGTCATCATTTAATTAGTTCAAGGTGTAATGCGTTTTTCATGTTATCATTCAATTGGTTTAAGAGCTCCATGTCAACATTGTGCATCCATGAAAAAGTAATGGATCTTTCATGTAATGCATCAAGGTCTTCAATCATATGGGATTCTTCAATCCTTTGAGGGATTTTTCATCATGTGCATGGGATTCTCAAACCATTCACATGAGCATAGGATACATTAGCATCATTAAAGTGCTTGCATTTAGCTTGTGGGAAAAAGATCAACAAGAAACCAAGTGTGTGGGATTCATGACCCCATCAGGTCATAACATCTTGCAACAAATGACCACATAATGGGTAATTTGTACCACCTAGTGTTCCAATGCCCAACCTACAATGTCCTCCTTTCCATGTCATCAACCTTTATTACTCCTTTGTTATTAATGGCTTGTCATCAATGGAAACCATTCTAAAAAAACTCCCCCTTTTTCAATGAGGGCAACGCCTCTTCAAATACTCTCCCCCTTTGACATTAATGACAAAGGGCCAAACATCTATCCATCAAAACCTTCACAATGCCCAAAAAGTATATATACTTGAATAATTCTTGAGATCATGCTAAAATGTTTGCCCCTCCTTTCAAATGGACTTGTTCATTTTTTGATATGTATGATCTTTAATTTTGTTCTTCTTATTGTACAAATAGAGTGTGTCTTGACATTTTTTTATTACCCATTGTAATTTGTGACAAGTTTCCACTTTGCTAATTGCTCCACATTTTGATCAAGAGGTCAAGTCAACTTAAACAACAAACCCTTTGACATTCCCTGTCACACAATATTTATTGTTGCAACAATCTTAAAACATTCAGAATTTGGCAATCCCATACAATAGTCAAGCCTTCCTACAAAGCTAATTTTTAATTACATAAATATTCCACTCTACTCTTTCTATAGCTACGAGAGTCCTCATACTTCCAATAACATTTCAGTATTCAATGAGTACTCCTCAATCCTTCTGCATCCTTATTCAAGGATATCTTTTGAGTTTGTAAATCCCAAATATCATCAATAAACAATTAACAAACTCTTCTACACAATGCTTAACTTCATGAAAGTTAGAGGCTAATATCTTGAATTACTCTGTTCATACAACTCCCCTTTGAATTGATATGGCATCAATATTTATTCAAATATTCAGTCGTTTAGACAGGAAACACCCAAAACATAGGCTAATACTCTCTTGTTTCATCTACTATCATTGCACACATGCATATACATGGAAATATTACCATATTTCCAGGTTACAGTTTCATCCTTCAACAAATAAATGCATTGACATCAAATTTATTGTCTTAACGCATACCCTCATTCATCACTTCTACATTCCACTTAAGTTTTCTTCACATGAACCTTGCAGTCTATAGATAATAATGAAGGAACCCCAGATGTAATTTGCGTTGATGCCTTACATTATAAAAGGAATCTGTGTGGATCCCTCGCATTGTGGATTCCTTGCATTGTTAACACTCTCTGTATGGATGTTCGGAGAGTCCTAACACCCACGATACTTTGGTGCATTCCATTCCATCAATTAAGATAAAAAAATCCCAAGGCCTCCATGATATATGTAATGTCATTATGGAGAAACAGACATGCCTTGTAATTTCAACATAGTCACTACGTGGATGTACAAAGGAGAAATGCATTTTTAGGATTCATTCCCATCTATGTTTTCTCAATAAAGCCCTATTTATTCTATCATTTATGCTCTTTCTGTTCAACCTTTTCTACAAACAATCCTACTAGTCCTCTACTGATTTCCATGACAAATAAACTCGATAACCAGCATGTTGCTTCACTTCATTTGTTTCGACTAGAGTTCATGAGATCATTGCAAATTACTCTTGCTCCCCTTATCAACATGCCAACTATAGCTACGATCCATGGACATGTTCCACTACTTGGAGAAACCATCATTTACTATTGAGCCCATCCTCCAAACTCCATGAACTCAAGGTGTTCTAAGTTCTCTCAAAGACCTTAAGCTTGGCTTTTCATATGGAAACCATATTATTTTCACTAATCAACTTCATTCATATTCAACAAGACTTTATTTTTCATCCATACTTGAGAGTGTCCTTGACTGTGAGCACTTATCCTTTGAGCTTCAATTTTTCTTACATTATCCCTCTTCCATGGTTCGTAGGTTCTCTTTGTTTATGTATACATGGAACTCATCATAGGTTTTCTTCTTGAACTTCCACAGTCTTGGAATTTGTGACCAAATCCATAGCAGTTATAACATCTTATGGTGTGGCAATTTGCAGCAATATGGCCAACAAGGTTACATATCCAACATCTAACCATATTTTTGGGAGTACCTACACTTCTTGCATGAAATATCCAATCCAACTACCTATGACCAAAATCATTACATGAGTAGAAATAAACATTGAAATTTTTTTCATACCAGATGCATGATTCCACCTAGAGGATGTTTCTTTTTTTAACTTGCTTTCAGGAGTAGGACTAACTCCTTGATGTCCTCCAAATTTCTTGATGTCTTTTGCAGGTATATGAGGGGCAGCTTGGATTTCACTTCTAGGGGATGATAAGATTTCTTTTCTCTTTTTAGGATTCTTTGAGCTATTTTCATAATTTTCTTCTTTGTTGTAACTGAATACAGTGTTTTTAAACTTGGGATCTTTGATAATACAAGGTCTCATCTAGGATGACAAAATTGTTATTGAACTTGACATAAGAACTTGAATTTTCATTCTTCCTTCTGAGATCAACCACTTACATTTCAAGATTTTGACAAGTCTTTTCTTTTTCATCCAGCTGGTTCTTCACAACTTCCTCTGTCCTTTTGTCTTCCTCAAGTTGAATCTTCAAATCGAAGTTGGCCTTCCTTGTTTCTTCAATATCTTCTTAATATTCACTGAGGCTCTTCTTTTTGATTGATCGATTTGCTTTTAATCTTTCAATTTCATCTACTTTTTATTCTAGCTCATCTTGTAAACTTGTCTCCTTGTGATTAAGTTTCTTGAGCAGATCCTTTGACTTCACACGGTACTTTTTGAAGGACCCCAAAATCTTCCTTTTAAGCCTGAAATTGTATTTGAGATCAATGTCCATCAAAAGGTGTGATAGGAAATATTTATTATCATCTTCAAGATTATCTTCAACTTTATCACAATCAATGATACTATAATAATAAATATCCTTACCTTCAATGATGTTTGATGCTTGCTCTTCCTTTTCTTCATTCTTCACATCTTCAGTGGGCTTAACTTTTGTTTCCTTCTTTTTGTCTTGGTTTCCTTTTTTTATTCATTTTCCAACTTAAACTATAGTTCATTGGTTGAAGTGTATTCTCCTCAACTCTCTTTGACAACGCTTGAGATTCCATCGATAAGAAATTTCAAGGAAATGGTGTTGTCCTTGTTGGCATATTTTTGTGCATCTGTCTTCGCATTCCTATTAGACAGAATGGGTGGATTGATCACAATATCCCAGACACCCAAATTCTTTAGATAAGCTTTCATCTTGATTCTCAATCCAAAGTAATATGTAGCATCAAATATTGGAATCTCATCATTGGAGAACTCTGATTGTCCTTCCATTGTATGTCCATGGATCTCCTTCAAGCTAACTAGGCTTGTGGTGAAGTCCTTCTCTGAAACCAATTGTTTGACACAATGGAACATTGAGAGGGGCAGGGGATGAATCAGTGTGCTATCACTCTTAACAATTTTCACTTCAAAACTTAAGCAGAGGTCATCATTCACATTAAGCTACTAAGTACATCAACTAAGCATGTCATCAATCATAGATCATAGAGACATATCACAAGATAAGTATAGTAAAATTTATTTATAATTGGATATGAATTACAATGAAGACTTCAATATTCTGATTACATCAACATCAACTGACTAAAGAGAACCAACTTATATTCCAAGTCCCAGCCTAGTATTCTTAGCTCCAACTAAGAAGAGGTGAGGTTTCCAAACCTTGGGGTGGAAGACTCATCTTGCAATCACTTTCACTTGTCCAAAATCAACCATCTTATTACTATCATGTCATCAACCTATCACTTTCAAATCAAACTTCTATTCTTTTCATCACTAGTGATGTCACTATCATAATCATTATTCTTTCATTGCCACACCAATCATTGTCATGTCATTTTTAGGATTTCACTGACAAGTCAAGGATTCACAAATTAACCATTCCTTCAAAACATCAAAAAGACATTTATATGGAGAACCGAATGGCTCCAATTTGAACCTTTGAGTTCAACCAGTCACATACAAATGCATTGACTGTCTCCAAGTTTCATTAAACTCATGCTTTTTTTAGCTCATCAACATTACAATTTCATCCTTGGATTCTGAATATTTATCAAAACTTCAATAAGTTAGATTACTTCACACCTTTTGTTAGATTTACTTCTTCAATTCAGATCTCTATCAAGTAGTACCTCAAAGGGTTGATTCAAAGTTCAAGGTAAGATCAAACTTCATGATGCATTTTTATCTTGAGACAAAATACATTAGGAAGGAAGAGATAAGGTGTCAAAATATCAAGATGTGGCATCCTCATTCCATTGTACCCGAATTTCAGATCTCAATCAAACTTCAACCTTTAGTTGCTGTCAAAAATCAGTCTTCTAGTTCAGCTCCGTTACACCACAAAATTTCCTCACTCAAATATGAATTGCAAAGAGATAACTTCCACACACAAAAAATTGTCTATGGATCTGTTGTTGTAGTTACCCAAATTTCAGAGAACATTTATTACTGCTACCTCATCTATATACCTGAATTTTAAATATACTATCAACTTTCAACTATGCATCATAAATGAGAATGTTGACTTGGTATTTATACACATTTTCCTAATAAATTTACTGAGCTGAATTTTATCATAAGTGAATTTATTTTTGTTTGTTATTGTTTTTATTTCTTTATTGTAAACTGGGATGACTTCATCATTAGTTTTATTTAAAATATGTTTATTCAAGTTGTGTGCCACATACACATATTCAACAAATGACTAAGTGCACATTAGTTATGATCATCAACATCATCATGGAAATGGTTGTCATTAATGGCACCAAGTACCCAAAGGGTGAGGGTAACAATAACTCATGTGGGATTCTTCTACCAATTTACCACCATCTCAAATACCCAAGAGGATAGCCATGGGTACAAATGACCTCTTCAATGATTTTAAGAGCTCCATGGCATCATTTCAAGAGCTTTTACAATTTCATCAATTCATCAAAGGCTTCATGTAACATAAGTAAAATCTTCAAACAACATGTACATCAACAAGGCAAGAGGGTTATATATTCAAGGTATCCATATCATGCATATGTACATTAAGCCACCATATGCCAGGTCCAACATCCCACCATGTGTATGGATTCCAAGACCCAAGTATTTGTCTTTGACATTAAGTATTTATCCTAGTAATTCACTAAGTTTTCAATGCAACCATTTTAATTAGTTCAAGGTGTAATATGTTTTTTATGTCATCATTCAATTGGTTCAAGAGCTCCATTTCAACATTTTTCATCCATGACAAAGTAAGGGATATTTCATGTAATGCATCAAGGTCTTCAATTGTATGGGATTCTTCACTCATTTCAAGGATTCTACATCATGTGCATGGGCTTCTCAAACCATCCCGATGAGCATGGGATACATTAACATCATTAAAGTACCTCCATTTAGCATGTGGTCAAAAGATCAACAAGAAACCAAATGTGTGGGCTTCATGACCCGATAAAGTCATAACATCTTGCAACAAATTACCATAGAATGGGTCATTTGTATTACCTAGTATTCGAATGCCCAACCTACCATGTCCTCATTTCCATGTCATCAACCTTTGTCACTCCTTTGTCATTAATGGCTTGTCATCAATGAAAACCATGCTCAACATGTTATTTCTTTGTATTCTAGGTTTTTGGATGCATGGTTACCTAATCGCTTTATTGTAAATTGGTATGTATTTTATTTCTTACAGCAAGGGAATATTTATGCATAATTTTTTAAGCACAATCACAAAATCAAATTTAGGTGGAGTCACCAATTCTCTTATTTCTAATATTTTTGGGAAGGGAGGTGGAACCGGGGAGGAAGGAGTGTGATCTTTTACAGGGGTTGATTATGAAACGGTATATGACTGATTGAGAGTATTTGTATTAGATATAATAGGGGCATCATCCTCCTCAATTTATTCTATCCTTTTTGTTGTTTTTGTACCCAAAACTTCCTCATATCTAACTGTAATTTCCTGTAGTGCAACAGGAACCTTTTGCAACACTATGCAGAATTCCTGTAGAGGAATAAGTGTAATATAATAGGTATGAAAGTAGGAAAAGGGATTAGTCCATCATTGTAAGTAAGATGAACCACTTTATTGTTGGGATTTGGGATGTGCAAGGAAGAATTTTGTGTTGGGTGTGAAGGGTTAGGAAGAGTTGGTAGTTGTAATTGTTGAGGTTGTGTATCTTGTTGTGTAAGAGTCTTTGAGGGAGGAAAGTGGTCACACCATCATAAGATGGAGCTCTTCAGTAATGTTTCCAATATTGTTGAGCAGTATATTGGAATGACCAAGATTGCCTTGGCACTTGAGTGTTCCATAATTGATTTTGAGCAAAGGAAATTGCATACTGGGGTTTTGTGTCGTATGTGAGGATCTGGGTCCATGATTTCTAAGGTGAAATTACATACATTGAGATAACAATGTTAGGTTTTACTTGATATATAGATTTGATTCCTGAAAGTGAGGGACAATTATTAGTAGCAGGATCTAATTCACAAATTTTACATACATCAACACTTTCCAATGGGAATTCTTTCATAGTATGATTCTTTCAACATTTAGGACAAAATGTGGTTAATTACATGTCTTCCTCCTCCTTCCTTTTCTTAGATTTCAAATCATGAAGTTGTGAACTTAAAGAACTAAGAATATAATTTTTTTAAATTTTCAATTAAGTTACCTATTTCAGTCCTTGTAACTCTCATGCTTGTAACACTAAACCTAGAAGGAGTATATCTGTGACCCTTCTCTGATTTGGAAATTCCTCTCGCATAACACGTGCACAACATATTTCATCATATTTAAACTTGGATATGTCTCCTCATATCATATTTAGAACCTCTAAATATTCATATATTATTCCTCTTAACAAGATAGTTCACAAGGCCTCATTTTCTAGGTTATTCAGATTAGATCTCTACATATTATATTGGAACCATTCTTTTCTGATGTCCTTAGATTTGTATAAATATTGATACTTATTTAAGAATATATATTTCATCTCATTCCATGTTGATATAGAATTTTCTCCCAATCCCATGAAACACCGAAGGGTTGCACCCTTCAACATGGTGTGAAATAGTTTCATATTATGGGCATCAAAAGAATAATCATAGCTTTTACAAATCACATCGAACTCAAATATAAATGCATGGGGGATTCATTTTTCAAGACATGAAAATTTGGAAGGGAAAAGGGTGGAATGTTTTTCATCAATGTAGTCCCAATGGGATCCCTAATAGGGAATGTTAAAGTAACAATTTCCTCCTCCTCATTGGAGCTTATTGTCTCATGGTATGTCATCTTGCACCAACGAATAAAAGGTGGGCCTTGTGCTTTATATTCTTTAAGTGTCACTGAGAGATATTTTGGTTCTTGTACATGATTGACCTGAAATTCTAAATTAGGTTTTCCACTAAGCATAGATTATGCTCCCTCATAAACGACATATATGTTAGTATCAACAACATAAGATTGTATAGAATATTTCTCTTCTTCTTTTGCATGGTTCCTTCGCTACTCAACATCAAATGTGGATCATTGTTCATATATTACAATTCTTACTTCCAATGTTCTTCCTTTTTCTGATTTTCCTGCAAGCTTAGTGTGAAGGGTAGTTCTTACAACACTAGTGGATGCTGATTTTTTATCTACTTTTCTTCTAGGATATCTACCTTTATAAACCTATTTCTATTCATATAGACTAATCATCATGCAATAAAAACCAAAACAAAATCTATTTACCAAAGAAAAATCTACGTACCATCCAGCACAACCAATGCTTGGGAGAACTTGTCTACAACAGATGCATATGTTCTTTTCTCTCATATCATTGCTCACCATCCTTCAAGTCTCAAATGTTGTATAAAAATCCCAAAAAACCTCTTAGTATGATTTCTTTAGTGCCTCCCCCACAATGGAGCCAAAATGTAGATAAAACTATATACCATAATCAGTATCATTTACTTGTCAATCTAGGTTAGTAAACTAATGAGACATCGTACAAAATATATGTAGAAAAAATAACTTAACGTGCTTCTAAAAATATCAAATCAAACTTCAAAATCTAATTTTCGTCCTAGTAGTAATAAAAGTTAAACTGTTGAGAGGTTGCACTATCCCACATGATTGGTATAATATTTCTTTGAGGGTTGATGCCAACTCTTGAGAGAGTCCTGTTAAAAATCCACTCCAAGGAAAAACTTTAATAGTAACCCAGCAAAGCAAGGCCCTAAAAATAATGTGAATATATTAAATGAAAAGGAGAAAATCCTCAAATCTAATTAGAAAAGTTCTTCTGGAATTTAGCACTTCCCAACGTAGTTTAAATAGAAAGGTGTTGGACCCCTATGATTTTTTTTATTGTTGATACTTTCCAGAGAAAATAAAACTTGTAGTTCTTATTAAAAAAAATAATTCAAGCACTCTGTATTAAAAAAAAATCAAGCACTATGTGGAATTGAATAAACAATTACAGGAAATTGGAAATTATAAATTGTTGTAAGAAAGACTTTCAATCATAAATTCACAACCATACCAAACCAATTAGATTCATACCACTACTCCTCCATCTAAACTCATGAACAATCACAAAATAACGAAGATAATTTAAAGCTATAGGAATTAAAATTAAAACACATACACACAAAGGTGTTTGTGCATGAAAGGGCCCCTCCTCCAATCACAAACACAACTAGTTTTAAAAAAAGTCATAAAATTAAATTTTCAACACATCAATGGATTTGTATTATATAGGTACCCAAGAAAACCTAAGAACGACAAACACCATTCCGACCCTATTCTTATAATCCTCTTGTACATAAATCAATAATGCATGATCAAAAATTAACTATGGTTATCATATCGCCGATAACATAACTATTTCATATCACTAGACATTATAGTTCACAATTGATTTATAAATGGGAAAATTCCATGTTAAGAGGCATGGGACCGCGCTTTTAAAATATGCTCTAAATTAACAACATGAATTGGAGTTCAACGACCATAAAAGTGTTGAGCTCTAATGAAGGATCTATACATGAAGATCGGTTGAGTTGAAGTGCAAATCTTTCCACACAATCCTTAAAAATAGGGAAACCTTCAATCACGATCTATATCATAACAATCGTAGATGCTGCAGGATCGAGCCCATTAATGCAACATTAACTATGTTGTTGTAATATCAATTATGTTGTTGTAAGATCGATTATGTTGTTGCAATATTAAACTGTATGGCTGCAAAACATAGATTTATAAGTTTATGCAAATCATAACATCTTAATTTGTTTAAAAGAGATGGAAATGACTAAATATGAGCATCTGTGAAACCTATAGGGATTGCACTCAATAGTTGTCCTAATAACACTGAATTATAATACCCTTTGAATTATTAATTTATTATTAATTATGCTGAAAAAACACTTTAACTATTATTTTAATATTTTATTATTTTTGACAGAAAAGTTAAGAATAAAACATTTTGTAATAAAATAGATTTATTTAATAAAATATGTTGAAGGGGGGACAAAAGTGGATATAGCTGTTAAAGAGTGTTTGCTTACCCACCAGAGGAAAATACATGTGGTAGAAGCAACTGCGTGACAACTCAAGATGCTAGAGGCATCATCCCCAAAAATCAGGTCATAGCTCCTAGTTGAGTGCTAAAGAGAAGGAGGCTCATAAATGACCAAGTCCTAGGAAAAATACTATATATTAGTATGTCCATAAGGATAAAGAGGCTAGAATTGGATGGGGATTAAATATGTGAATGCAAGAGATGGCGCATTGAAGTATTTTCTCTTTTGGTTCAGCGAACAGGCTCGAGGGTTCTGGAGCAAGTAACTTGGCTACTTTGGGAGTTGGGTTGGAGGAACAACTTCTCCACTTTTGTTTTCCCATTGTTAGTGTCAAGTTTCCATAAAAAATTATAAGTATATATGGATAGGGTAAATCCAAATGCTTATACAAATAGAAGTATTAATATATCATACTTTGTTTATAGTATAGGTCTATATTATTTAAATATATACTAATGGATTCCACTTAATAATATTAACATTATACAACTCATAGAATTATAATCAAATTATTCGAAATGAATAAGGTTTACATAACTAATCGTGAAATTAGAAGCTAATAACCAAATCGTTCATGGATATAAATCACAGAGATACAATCGTTCAAGAGACTATGTAAACCGTAAATTTATAATATGAAATCACTTTCTCTTCTAAGATGTTGTGAAAACAAGAATACGGATCGAAGATTCTATTTTATTAACATCCACATAGCATGTGCATGATAGTAAATAAATAAATAAAATAAAATCTATTCCTAATTGATATGCTAGCTAACATAGCTACTTTCACGACATCGAAAACTCAGCCACAAAACAAGTATTGCTATCATCGATATCATCAATAGTTGAGTATTAAAAACATAAAATATTAACTTCACTTTAAGATATCACATACCCTAAGGGTCATGTCAAATAAACGCAACAAACACCGTATTTATAGGGTTGTAAGTCCACATCGTGGCTACCCTAATTTATATAGAGGCAGAGCCTTGATAAAGTATTTATTTACAACCATCGTGTTCATTACATGATCCCAACACTCATAACTTTTAAACAAAAGTACAAACTATAAACAAGTGTAGTATTACTCACAACCGTAAGTCCGACACTCCTTCCTTTTAAACTACACACACACACACACACACACACACACACACACACACACATATATATATTAAAGAGTTGATGTAAGACCAACGTTGATGGCTTCCACATTAAAATCAAAATACCATCATTAAACAGTATGGTAATAAGACTTGTCAAGAGCACTCAAACCATTCCAGGGTACAAGAATAAAATATTCCATTACATTACAGTGTCGCGTTGATGTATAAAGAGCCAGAAGAAACCCAACAAGGATTTTATAAAAAACATTTACGAAATTCAAATTGAAAACACTTATCTTTTTAATCAATGTGGCTACAAATTGGAGCCTCACAACCTCTTCCCAACATGACCTACAACCATGACATGGTTGGGTCAGCATGGGTCCAAATATTTAATAAAAAACAGAATATAAACCAAGGATGAGTCATAAACTTTACCTGGGTGTTTGGAAACAGTGGCCTAGGAGGAGGTGACCATGTCACCTCCCTCTCCAGCACCAGAACCTACAAATGTCCATTACAGTCAGACAAACATCACACTATAATTTTTTAAAATGAATAAACAACTTGAAGTGGAATAGAACTTGCCTTGGAGAAAGGGCAGAGAGGGCCAAGGTTCGGCTCCTATGGAGAACCCTTATCCCTCCTCTGTTTGAATCATAAAAAATAAGAGAAAAACTCAATCACTGTGCTAAACATTTCATTATGAATTCAAATAGTAGAAAACATCCTTAAAGAAAACTGTAAATCCTTACCTGTACAGACACTTCGATCGGTGAGGTGGTGGAAAGCCATGTGTTGCTCTACAACCCGCCATGGAAGCTGAAGAAACTCTTGTAACAACATCGAAAAGGACACAAGAAAAAAACTTGTAACATTCTCCTAGGAACCAGTACCAACATCATTAAATAAAAATCAAAGTTTGACGGCCTTGTTGGCCACAAAAAGGTCTAAACATACCCCTTCTTCCACTGAAGTCATGCAGAGCCTTCGGCTCCAATCAACTGCCTACAGAGGTGAGAACCATCTAAACATTTTCACCACAACCATAGCTCGACTCTGTGTCGTTTCACCAAAACCAAACTTGCAAATGAGGTTTTGAACACACTTTTGGCACATTAAACTTGTTTGAAAACCCTAGATCTCATCTTCACATATGGACGGTGGAGAGAGCACCATGTAGCTAAGTACAGGACATGGTTGCGCTTTCAACTCACAACCAGGTCACAAGTTAATGCTAAGTTCAACCAAGGAAAACACTTTAACTGTCAACTACAACAATTATTAAAAACCCTAATCATTGCACACCTTCGAACCTTGGATCATGTACAAAAGCACCAAATGATATTATACACCATGGAAACCTTGGCATATAGATATATATAACCATAACTATGATAAAAACTCAAATGTTAAACCTTATGACATAATTAATTGTGTACGCACTAAATTTATCTTATGCCGAGAATATTTGTGGTGATAAGACTAGCATGTAATGCATTTGTAGTTATTCCAAGGTCCACACCCTTCCCACTATAACCAGAGTATATATATTACAAAGATCACTTAATCATTCTATCACCATAGCGCTAGGTTATGCCAAGACCATCAAATATTATTACAACCATAGCATACTACTATGCTTTAAAAACATCAAATTACGTTGCAAGCATCATGTGGCATCATGCCATTAACCTTTATTTTGTAGTCCTCATATAACCATAGGGTATGGTATATACACCATGAACATCAAGTAAGTTCATTTAGGCCAAACCATGTAGTCACATGGCAACAATAAATATTTAAAACATCACTTTTTATTTATAACAAGAGGTCCCCGTATGGAGAACCGTGCAATTTATAACCCCTAAGATTCTCACGCTTAACGAAAGTTATTTACACACATAGTATAAACTATTATAAGGCCAAGACCTTTAAAATATAATGCAATTGACGGGTTGGGGTCAAGAACGTGAACAGTCTCCCACACCTTAGGCTAGTTTCATCCTATTATAAAGATAAAACAATAAAGAACAAGTATAAATAGAATACATCACCTACGAAATATGGCTAGAGGTTTCGGAATGAGCTAGCCATTGTAATCATCATCAAAACCTATCATAACCAACATGACAAAGATATTCAAAATAATAGAAGTAAAACATAGAAATGAGCTAAGTATAGAAGTAATGAATGTAAATATATATATATATTATGATTTTTTGGTGTGTTACATAATGGTATCAGAGCGCGATTATAGCACTAGGCCTGAACCGACTCAACACTAGAACTGTTAGAAAAAAAAATAGAAAACTAACTTCTACTTTATTTTGGTTTAATTCTCTTACAATAAAACAAAGAGAAGGATAACTATATTTTGCAGGAAACATGGCAGATGCAGAGATGTCTGGAGAAGATGAATGTCACCCAAAAAATCATTTAAATCATGAAGAGGGACACTTAAAGGATGGAGAAATTTGGGTAGACTTAAATGACAGTCAAGATAATAAATCTGAACTAAAAGAACTGTGAAAGAAATTTAGTCAGATTTAAGAAAAGTTAAAGAAGATAACGAACAAATTCTAAAATCTCAGGAAGAATTAAATGTTATTATGTTAGCTAAGATACATACCGATGAAAAATAAAAAAAGAAGGAATCTGAACAAGAAATAAATAAAACTGCACCTTACAAACGTAAGGGAATAAAGTTGGAATTTTCCAGCCATAAACCTGAAACTTCCAGTGAAGAGTCAGTTAAACATCACAGAAAACAACAAGAGTCAAGAAAAATTAGTGATGATAACAAAAGGAAAAATAAATACACATCCTATGAGGAAATATCTGAGGATTTTAAGAAAATTAAACCACCAATTTTTAATGTGGAAATTGAGAAGGGTGAAGAGGTAGAAGCCTTGATGTCCAGAATGAAAAAGAATTTCCAAATATACAACTACTCGGATGAATTAAAGGCTAAAATGACCATCTATAATTTGACTGGAAACACATATATATGGTGGAAAGACATAAATAAGGTTAAGGGGATAAAGAGAGATATGTAACATGGGAAACATTTAAAAATATCTTTAAAATAAATTACTTATCAGAACAATATTATGAAGAAAAGGCCAAGGAATTTTACGAATTAAGACTAGGAGCCATGACTATGAAGGAACTATGCATTAATGTTTTTAGCCTATTTCGTTGCGTTCCTTACATATTTGATGAAAAACCAAAAATACAATGGTTTCTTAGTTGTTTTCCTATCATGTTCAAAGAATAAATTGAGTATGACAATCTACAGATGCTAAGGGAAGCAATGAGAAAGGAAAATTTTTGTTATGAACAAAACAAAAATAAAAGGAAAAATGTACCATCTTGGAAGAATAAAAGGCCAAATAATTTTGATCCAAGAAAGAAGCAGAATAAGTTCCACAAAAATACAGGAAATAACTATAGAGGGTATCAAGGTAATAACTACAAAAGCTTTAAACCACATAATTCTACACTAAAAGAACCTCCTATTGTTCTTAACAAGAACCCAACACAAAAAGAACCCTTAAAATGTTGGGAGTGTGGAGGGCCACACTAATTTAATGTTCATTCTATCCAAGAAGCAGTTACAGTTGGGGACATGGCAAGGAGCATGCCTAAAATTTGTGCTGCAGTGGAAAATCGACAAGAAGATCACCAGACTTCTATGGTTGAAATTGAAGGTATGATCAACAATCAACCTATTTCTATTTTAATTGATCCAGGTGAAAGCCTAAGTTATATATCACCTAGAATAGTGGAATCATGTAAATTAGTACCGAAAATTTTTGATAAGTCGTGAATAGTACAATTATCCACCAGTACAAAACGAAAAGTCAGTAGTATTATAAATAAATATAAATTGATGATGAAAGATTTCATTACGTATGCTGATTTAAATATTCTGCATTTAGGATCCTATGATTTGTTAATAGGAATGGATTGGCTAGAAGAACATAAAGTAGTGTAAAATTGTTTCAACAAAACCTTTACATGTACTGATGATAATGGAAACGATATAAAAGTAAAATGGATCCCTCGGAAGGTGACAATCAGAGAAATCTTTGCGTTACAAATGAAAAGATCAGTAAGAAAAGGATTTTTAAAGTGTTTGTTTTATATTTAAGGAATGATAATGAAAATGACAATAAACTTAAACTAAAAGGCATACTAGTCTTGAAGGAGTTTGAAGGCATCTTTCCGGAAGAAGTCCCTGGACTTCCTATGAAAAGAGACATTGACTTCACGATCGATATGATACTCGGAGCGATGCCAGCATTGAAAGCTCCTGACTAAATGAACATAATAGAATGTATAGAACTGAAATCACAACTACAAGATTTAATTGATAAAAAGTAATTTTGACCCAGTGTCTCTCCCTAGGGAGCACCGGTCTAGTTTGTGAAAAAGAAAGACGGAACCTTAATATTATGTATAGATTACCAATAGTTAAATAAAATAACCATTAAGAACCATTACCCACTACCCTGTATAGATGATATATTCGATCAATTCCATGGAGCAACTATATTTTCAAATATAGACTTAAGGTCTGGTTATAATCAAGTATGAATAAAGGACGAGGATATCTTTAAAATGACATTCAAGACCCATTATGGTCACTATGAGTTTGTCATAATTCCTTTTGGGTTGACAAATGCACTTGCTACATTCATGTGTTTAATGAACAACATCCTAAGTAACTACCTAGATAAGTGTGTGGTTGTATTCATCGACGACATACTAATCTACTCTAAGAATGAATAAGAACATAACGAACATTTAAGGATAATTTTGCAAGTACTAAGAGAACAACAAATTTACGCAAAAGGAAAAGAAAAAAAAGTAGTATATGATTTCGAAATCAAACACATAAAAGGAAAAGAAAAAAAAGTAGTAGATGCTCTAAGTTGTCATGTTAATTTATTGTTTGAAAGCGGCAGCTATGAATCTGATATGGAAAATCGGATCCTAAGCGCTGAAAATTCTAATAGGGAATATCAGAATTTAAAAGAAATGACTATTAAAAATGAACAAAATCAAGTAAAAAAATATTTCAACCTAAATAAAAATGATTGTTGCTGCATAAAAATAGGCTATATATACCAAACATAACAGAAGTTAAACTTACAATTATGAAAGAGCTCCATAAACAACCATATTTAGGGCATCTAGGATACCAGAAAATGATCAACATGATCAGAAAGGATTTCTTCTGGCCAAACATGAAGAAAGAAGTGGCATAATACTTAGCTCATTGTCTTGAATGTCAGCAAGTTAAGGTAAAACATCAACATCCAACAAGATTTTTGTATCCACTGCCCATTCCGGAATGGAAGTGGGAAACAATTAGTATGGATTTCATAAGAGGCCTACCTAAATATTTCGACAACATGATTCAATCATGGTCGTAGTCAACAAATTAAGTAAGGCCGCTCATTTTATTCCTATTAAATCTACCTATAAAGTTGTTAACATTGTAGATATTTTCATGAAAGATATATCCAGGTTACACGGTGTACCGAAAGTAATAGTCTCACATAGAGACACAAAATTTATAGGTAACTTCTAGAAAGCTTTGTTTAAACGTTTAGGAACACAGTTGAATTTTAGTATTGCATATCATCCACAAATGGATGGGAAGACAAATAAGGTAAGTGGGAAGACTACCTACACTTAGTAGAATTTGCATATAATATTAATTTTCAACTTTTTGCAAGTATGAGTCCTTTTGAAATATTATATGTGTTATAACTCAGAATCGCACCCAAGGTTGTGGAAGGTGGACCCTAAGGTAACAACAAAACAACTTTAAGAAAGGGAGTTGTATTATCCGTCTCTAGGGAAGCATCTCTCACAGATATATAACAAGGCCAGATATAGACATGAAATGAAATTCAGATATTGTTGTGGTTGAAATAGGGTAAGGGTACATTGGGCTATGGAGTCACAATTATCAAGAAATACAGATCAATTTGCATGGGAAATGTTTGCAAAAGAAAGATAATACTTCGGTTATGGTCAATATGTTTTTGGTGTGGTGATAAGGAAGAAATGGTGATAGTCCATTAACATAGAGCACCAACTACATGAATTCTGCATTAACTTTGGTAGAAACGATTTGTGAATATCTGAAATGATAGCTAGAGCATAGCCAAGTATGAATTCTGAAAACTATCACACACTTATCTCATATATGAAAGAAAACATAATGGAAAGATTAACAAGAAGGACATGCACATAAAGAAAATAAATCAGAGACTGTAACCAAGAAATACACATGAATCTTTGCATTCAAAGGCTAGCATCCGAATCTGCAACTTTTATTAAAGATAGATCTCAAAATCACATAACGCAAAAGTCTCACAGGTTTCAACCCTTTCTTCCTCTGTTGAGGGTATACTTATAGTGTCTTAGACCCCCGATACCCACCTAGAAACAAGGCCGAATTTAGTTACAAATTGAGAAACAAAAATCCAACAAAAACTAATGTGGAACATTGCCACGATTTACATAAAATAGAAAATTTGGGGGTAACGCTCATTCTAGATTTAAAACAGTAATGCATCCTCAAGATTCTGGCTCACTTGATCATTCTACAGCTGTCTCTTTGATCCTTGTCATGCTCAATCATGTCTTCATTGGGGAAACTTGTATTTACTTTTCCCATAATTTTTAATTGTCTTCCATTGATCAATAGCTAGCATATCCATATTGATCATATCCTTGGCCAATACCCTGAGATCCACATTTTCTGAAAAGATAAATATGGAAATTTGGCACTTATAGCTTTAAAGTTGAACACCATTTCAAAATCTCTAGCTAATTTGTCAATCACAATTTTTCCTGACAAGGATTGTTATTGCATATCATCAAACTCTCTGTGATATAATATGCAACTAATTAGTCTATCATTATACTCCTTCTAATACCACATGTTGATGTATTTGTAACTTCGGAATGTATTCATCTATGTATCTTATGTATTGTAACCCGATGTTTATTTCAGGATGTATCTATCATGTAATTGAGTCATGTTGTCATGGCCCGATGTTCCGATCGAGAGAATAAATAATGTAAACAAGTCATGTCAAGTCATAGTGGATAACCCTATGATTGTCTAAGGGTTAAAGTCCCCACAGTTCTGGGGCACTAGGGTTATTAGACTCTCCTAGTAGAGGTCAGCCCTAGTAGGGTTTTAGTCATGTCAGGATTAGTATAAATAGAGAGTTGGCCTCTCTATTTAGCATAAAACTCATACACACTCAAGTGTAGCGCATAGTTGAGGAAGAGAAAGACATTGTGGCTAGAGGAAAGGGATTGCTTCTGTCAGGAGATTGTCTAACTGTTTTTGGGTTTCACTTTGGTGCTGATTCTATCTTAGAGGAAGTTGCGGGGTTTTCTCCATTTATGTTTTCCCCAAGAAAAAACACTGTGTTCATTGTCTCTTGTGCTTAATTGTTGTCCTTGTTGTTCTCTTAGTTAAATATCCTAATGATATGCTAGATAAATGTTGAAAAACTAACATGGTATCAAAGCTAACCTGAGAAGAATACACTGTGCAGCTGCGGGAACTAGGGATTCCTAGTTTGTGCATATTCCTAAACATATTTTCAACAAAAGTAAGGTGGAATAACTCTCCTCCTTAGGGCGCATATTTATGTCGAAGCATAATCCAATTCTGAGGTTTTTTAGTTTTGGACCTATCACTACTGCTGAAAATTAGGGATTTTTACAGAAGAGGAATTTTTTAGTGAACCCAGGCCTGGATTGATCTTCTCCCCAAAATCGAAGTTAGGGACAAATTTCAAGGCATTTGGGTGAAAAAAACTCCGGAAAAGAAAAACCCTAATTTGCTCCTGAACCAACTCTGCAGGATTTCAGCTCAAGTTTCAGATCCCACATCTTGAACCTGGTAAGATCTAAAATATTTTGTACTTCCATTTGAGGTTCTCATTCAAGATGCCTCATCATACCAAGCTTGATGAAAAGCTTGACGGAGCTGATAACTTCTGAGCCTGGAAGTATAGGATCTCCCTGGTCCTGGAAGAAAATGAGTTAGACTCCTACATCCATGAGGAGGTTCCAGTTCCAGAGGGAGATGAGGCAAAAGCATTACATAAGAAGAAGATGGTTATGGAAAAGAGGATCATTGCTGATTCTATCAAGCATCACCTTATCCCATAGGTTTCCTCTCTCAAGACACCTAAAGCTATGTTTGATGCCCTAACCAAATTGTTTGAAGGAAAGAACATCAATCGAAAGATGACTTTAAGGAACCAGTTGAATAATGTCAAGATCCAGAATGAGGAGACCATCCAGTCATACTTTACAAGGGTCTCCCAGATCAAAGAACAATTAGAAGTTGTAGATGAAGAAGTGGAGAATGCAGAGATTGTGATGACAACATTGAATGGCCTTCCTAGGTCATGGGATTCTTTCATCCAAGGAATTTGTGCTAGGAAGAAGTTGGTCAAGTTCAACAAACTGTGGGAAGAATTTTCTCAAGAAGAAGCTCGGATAGCAGCTCGAGAAGAGAAGATGGAAAGTGAAGATCAATCTCTCACAGTACACTCAAAGAAAGGAAGAAGGGAAAAGAATTATCACCAAGGTAAGCATTCTCACCAGAAAGGTTCATCTAAACTCAGATGTTATACATGTGATGAAATAGGGCACTTTGCTAGACATTGTTCTATCAATAAGAATGGGTCCTGTTAAGTCAGTGATTTTTTTCTTCAAATTTTGGTTTGATTTGCATTTTATTTCAAGTTATTTATTTGCTTTAATTTGATTTTTGCCTCCTTTAGGAAATTTCTAGTTTTTTATATGAAATTTTGAACTTTCTTTTGAAGTTTTTAAGTTCTTAACTTAAGTTTTTATTTTGTTAAAGGGTTTTTAAAAAGTCATCATATCAAATAATGGACTCATAAATCATATTCTGAGTATAGTCATGTATAATCATTACTCAAACAGCTTTTAAACTCCATGCAAAATGACAAAAAGCTGTAAAAAAGCGCCAAAACAAAGTGAAACATATTCTTGTAGCGCAAATCTAAAAAAAATACAAAGGAGCGCTACAAGAATATCGCGACTCCCAATTCCTCTGATTTTTTAGCAAAATTTGTCATGATTTCAAATATGAAGTGACTGATTACGTGTTTTGAAGGCGTTTTCTACATGTGGATTCAGGAATTATCATAAGAGCAGGTGGTTACCAATCGTGAGGGAATCATGGTCATCATGAGCCCAAATGCAATTCATTTTGACAGGTAGCAGCGTGGTTTGGGTTTAATGTGAGATGAGTTGTCATTTGCATGCACATTCAAAGACGAAGGACTTAGTGGAGTAACCATAACCACTGAAAAACCGGATTTTGCCGCTGGAGAATAGAGGTGAGGTTTTATGGCTTCACGGGAGATTAGGGCTTTTTATTTCTGACACCTGTAATCAAATCAAGCACATGAAGACACTTGTTCAGTCATTAAATAGCACGAAGACCGTTTCTAAGCGACTATAGTTGAACGATAAAGAGGTATTTCGCGGTCACCCAGAAATGTTTGTTAATTTGGGGTTTTTCTGGTAAAGCCTGTTTTATCAAATTTGTTTAAACCAAACATTAAAATATGCCCTTATTAACATCCCTGTGGAGGAGAAAAGAATATTAAGAGTATGGGTGAACGAATATTGAAAAATATCATTTTTTCATATGATATGATCCTATCAAAGTTTGAAGTTCGGTGAGGTGAAAAATTGTGCATGATATTATGTTCAAACTTCATAAGCCTACTACTTGTGCAAAATGTGAAGAGGAGCTGGACATTCGAGATAGTTTGAAGACCTAGATAGCCTGAAGACCTATTTTTAGTGCATACCAGAAGGCTGATTAGTTTGGTTGTGAAGTCAAGATTGTAATAGAAAATGAACAGAGCATGAGTTCAATGAGGAGTTTGAGCAGCCTATGACCTAAAGCACTCAGACATTGTGGTAAAACTCATTTCACCTCATAAAAAACAAAGAATCAGTCAAGGAAGCTTGCAACAGAGATTATATTTACAAAGTCTTACTATGTAGAGGTTGTTCCTAAGGCGATACCAGAAGTGTTCAAGGGTTAATTTTGGTGTTATTACACAATTTTATTATGCATGCTGGAGATGGTCAATGGACAGTTGCTCCTGTGACAGACTTAATGCTGGTTAAATTCCACTCACAGGCTTAATGAAAAATATTGAATCCTTACTGACCTAAATCATTTCAACTGGTGGTGAGATTTATCTTACATGTGAAAACAAATGGAGCAGTCAAGGGAGTTATAGGGAGTTGCTCATTGAAACTTAAGAGGCTTGAGAAGAAAAAAGGTAGCTACGAAGTCACTTGCTGAACCCTAAAATTATACAATTTCCAGTTTTTTAAGACAATGGGTAAGAGTGGTAAAATTAACAGATCTGGACCTACTGATGTAGGTTGGATCGAAAAACTCCCTGGGTGTGTTGAACTATTTCAACAGGCTGGTTGGATGGACTTTTTCAAGAAGATAGATGGGTATAATGCTGAAGTGTCTTGCAAATTTGCACAATGCTTTAAAGATGACATGGTGACCTTTGACACTCTTAAGTTCAGGCTGACAGTGGAGTTGATTGCAGAAGCAACAGGGATTAAGAATGAAGGTGAACAATGGTTTAAGAAACTGCCTTTTACCTTTGATCCTCAGAGATATCTATTACCAAATGTCACCCCAGATTGGAATAAAGGCATCCTTATTCAAAATTTCAGAAAGGAATGGGTAGAACCAATCAGAATTTTGAAGAGTTATAATACTTGTGAGGGCAGGTATGATTATGTTTATAAGTATCACTTCATATTCCTACAACATATGGTGCGGGTGTCCAAGATGAGCCTTCCATTCTTCTTGTACAAAATCCTGCAAAAAATGTCTAATAGGGTTAAAGGACACATGGACCATTCTTCTCAGTCCATCTTTCACCATGGGCTAATTAAGTTGATTATTAGCACTGTTTTGCAGCATGAAGGAAAGACCTGGGATTTTTTCATCTTTTGGTCTGGCTTTCAGATAAAACAGGAGGATCAGCAGCCTAAAAAGCAAGTTGACAAAGGGAAGGTGCTGATGAGAAAATTAGGTCAGAAAGCTAAACTTGAAGATAAGGAAGATGTCAAAGTTGAGAAGGCTAGCAGGCATGGAGGATGAACAAAAGAGAGCTAAAAAGAAAGCTCAAGTGTTAGATGGCATTGCTCTGCTAGCTGAGGCAGCAAAAGATCTATAAGTTAGTTGTTCATTTAGTTATTTGTTATCTTTTTGAGAAACATATTAGTTAGTGTTTACTATTCTTAGCATATTTCATATTTTGTAATTTTGTACATTTTACTTTACCTCATTGAGCTGATGGAAGGAAGTTAGGGTTTCAGACCCCTAACTGATTTTGTAAAAAACACTATTTAGAGAGATCAGAAGGGGATTGAGAGGGTTCGATTTTTGGGATAGCTACAGGAGGTCTTCAGACTGTTTTTGTCTCTAGACTTGTTCATGAGTTAAGTATAAAGCTCTTGTATGCATTTGATGATGAAATTATGAGATATATGATACTTTTCACCCTTTAGTTTCTGTGTTGGCTTCATTTTTCAACTTGTTTAGTTGCTTAATTGATATACTCATTACTAGTTTATGTGTATTTGCTAGTGATGCTTGTCATTTATGAATGAACCTCAACATTGTGTCTCTGTTGGATATTGTTGGATATATTATGCATCTTTATCATCTTTTGTTTATGATTTAGTTATTATTTTGTTCATGAATGTATTCCCTGTCTATCCTCAAAGATTACAACCATTTAAACATTCCAGAAAACCTAAACCTACTTTACTTTATTGATTTTATTTGAGATTGTGTTGGCTTGTTTCTCTGGCCTTGGAAACAATTTCTGGCACAAACATCTTTGGTGTCATTGCTGGGGACGAAGCTGAAGCATATCTTCCCTGGGATACTTATCAGTTTTACTAGTTTAAGAGGTGGAATTAAATCAGCTCTTTTATAAGGCTATTTTCACCAAAATTTGACACAGTGGCTTCTAGAAGAATTGGAACCAGGAGCAGACCTAATTCACCATTGCAATTGGGTGTGACAGACCCTGAACAGATCTTAAAGAAAGCAATAAAAATCAAAAGGTCTCAATCTTTACCAGACCTATGTGACCCTGATCAGTTGGGTGTTTCATTACATTCAGCTGAAACCTCACCTTGGATAAAACCTACGATCCCTGAGAGCACTTTTCAAGTTTTTACTAATCCTCAAACCTTTTTGAAAGCCAAGACTGCTTCTCCTGGTAAAATACCTCTCTTTCAGCTGAAAGTAGGAAAGAACCCTTTTCAAACAAGTTCTAGTCAAGATTCCACATCTTACAAGCCAGTCAGTCTAAAAATGGCAACCCAAAATCCTCCCATGGATATGATAGACCGGATGGTTGCAGCCAGGTATGCACCATTAGTCTTACCTCAGCCTTTACATGCATTTCCTAGAGGTGATTATCAGAAGTATATTCCTAGGTTCAATGGACAGGGGGAAACCACTGCTGAGGAACATTGGAAAGCTTTCCTAAGTTATGATGACAATCAAAACATTGAGATCAAAGATGTATGGATGAGGGTATTTGTTCAGAGCCTTGATGGGGATGTAAGGAAGTGGTTTAGAGAGTTTCCTGCCAACTCAATCACTATAATTGAAGAGCTCCATGATCTCTTCATGAGGCAATGGGGAGACACAAAAGACCACACCTATTACATAACAGAGTTTGGAGATCTCAGAAGGAAAAAACAGGATAATGTTGCAGATTTTTCCAAAAGGTTTAACAAAATATATAGTAAGATTCCAGCAGAAATTAAGCCTACTGAAACATCAGCTAAACTTACCTATGCAAATGCCTTTGATCATGAATTTTCTTTATTACTAAGAGAAAGGAGACCTATCACCTTGCTGAACATGCAAGATGCAGCATTGGAGGTAGAGTCCAATTTATTGGCTTCAAACAGACTGAAGAAGGAAACAACCCAGCAGCTTTATGATAAAAAAGGAAAGAAGGAAGCAGCTTCAGCAAGTTCTTGTCCTCATACTGCTGAAGCCATGATTGATGAAATGGCTAAGATGGTGAAGATTCTTACTGCAAAATTGAATAAATTAGAGCTTGAAAAGAATTTTGGCAAACCTGCTCCAGAAGCTGATCGAAATCCAAATAACTAGAATCAGTTCAGAAGGCAATTTGCTCCCAGATTCATACCAAGAGAGCGCAGGAACAATGATATCCAGTGAGAAAGGAGAGAAAATGAAGATCAAAGACTGCCCCCACCTCTTCATAATAATGTAGCTGATGAAGAAGAAGTTGATGAACAACTGCTCTTTGAAGAGACTGAGAGTGATCAGGATATGAACCATTTTGGAGATGGATTGTTTGGAGGTTTTGTTACTGAAGAAGATTTTCAGAATTCAGAATACTATGATGCTGACATGTTTGAAACTGAAGATGATTTAGGCTTGGAAAATACTGCTGTAACTACTGCTGTTCATCATAGTGGACCTAAGAAGACTATAAATCTTAGATCAAGCCCAAAACAAGTGGTCCAAGCCTCGAAGAAGAAAGTAAATGTTCCTGCTATAGATGTTCCTGCTAAACAAGTACCTGATCCTGTCATAGAGAAGAAGCAATCTGCAGGAAAATCAAAGAAGAGTGCTGAAATTAAAGAGGTAAACAAATCTGTCCAGAATTTTAGTTTGGAGAATGAACTAGGGAAGTTAAAAATTCCTGTACCTTTGAATAAGTTAATAAAGAATCCTTCATATAAAGAAACAGTCCTGAAAGTGATGAATGTACCCAGTAATCAGCCTATTTCAGATACAGTCAATTTGCAGGAAGAAAACCCTAGAATCTTCATTGGATCAGCCCTAGCTGAAAAAACTGAAAATGAGGTTGGTGCTTCACCTCCTTTCTATGTCGCTCTGACAATCCATGATCAAATGATCCACAATTGCCTTTTAGATTCAGGAGCCTCCCACAATTTGATGCCAAAAGCTGTGATGGAAGCCCTGGGCCTCAGTATCACCAAACCTTACCATGATCTATATGCCTTTGACTCCCAAGCTGTGAAGTGTTTAGGAGTAATTAAAGACATGGTTGTCATCCTAGCTCAGTTGCCTATGAAAAGTGTGATAATGGATGTTGTAGTAGCTGACAATACACCAAAGTTTGGCTTACTTCTTTCTAGGTCATGGGCTAAGAAGGTTGGAGGAACCTTACAAATGGACCTTTCTTATGCTACCATTCTTGTGTTTGGTGGAGAAAATAGAAGACTATACAGAGAGCTACAGTTTGCTTACATAGTCACAGATGATAAAAACCCCATTAATCATCCCCTATATGCTGTTGACAAAGACCTGGGAACTTGTATGTTAAATTTCAGTGATGAGGATAATTCTACTGGTCTGTTACAAGTGGAAAAAGAACAGCCAATAAAACACAGCAGAGAGGAAGAAGATGCACTGTGGCAGTTGTACTTTGATGGATCCTCATGCAAAGAGGGTGTTGGAGCTGGAGTCCTACTCATTTCTCCTGGAGGTGAAACAGTGAAGCTCATGTATAAGTTTGAGTTTGTTACCACTAACAACACTGCTGAGTATGAAGCTCTGTTACTGGGATTGAAAGCTGCTAAATACTTAGGCATTCAGGAAATTGCTGCATTTGGCGACTCCGAGTTGGTTGTTCAACAGGTGAAGAACAACTATCAAGTAAAGCAGGGTTTGCTGAAAATATACTGGAATGAGGTATGGGATATGATTGAAAACTATTTTGTAGCATTTAATATCACTCATATTCCAAGGAATCATAATGAGACTACAGACTCATTAGCTTTGGCTGCCACACACTTCAAAATCCCTAAAACCACTTAGCTGAGGTATCCCATAGAGGTGAGGTATAGACCATGTGTACCTGATAATGTGAAGCACTGGAGGGTATTCAAAGATGACATTGAAATCAAAATATTTCTTGAGCTTGTAGATGAGTTTTCAAATTCCCAAATTGATCAGGAGGAGGATGAAGGGGATGAACAGTTAGATGAGTTTGCTGAAAATGAGTTTGCTGAAGATGAGATAGCAGGTCATAAAATTATTGAGTTGAAGAGAAACTTCATCCCAAAAGGTTTAGTACCTTTAGAAACAATATTTACAAAGGATGATACACCTTTAAATCTAGTGGTTCAATCTTCAGAAGACAATGTAGTGGACTGCAATATTGGTTCTGCGGAACATCCAAAAATGGTAAAAATTTCTAAATATCTGACAGTTGAACAAAGAAATAGATATATCAAGCTTTTGAAAGAACATGTAGATGTTTTTTCCTGGTCTTATGAGGAGCTAAGAACCTATGATACAACAATCATTCAGCATAAGGTCCCTTTGAAACCTAATGTTAAACCTTTCCGACAAAAACTAAGGAGGATCAATCCAGCTTTGTTTCCTGTAATTGAGAAAGAAGTAAAGAAGCTTCTAGATGCAAAGATAATAGTGCCTCTTAGGTACTCTTCCTGGGTTGCTAATCTGGTTCCTGTCAAAAAAAAGAATGGGAAAATCAGATTATGTGTTGACTTCAGAAATCTGAATAGATCATCATTAAAAGACAACTATCATCTTCCTAAGATTGAACAGGTATTGCAGCAAGTAGTTGGAGCTCAAAGGATCTCTATGGTGGATGGTTTCTCAGGGTACAATCAGATTTCCATGCACCCTGATGATAAGGAAAATACAGCCTTTACAACTCTTTGGGGGACATTCATGTATGACAAGATGCCTTTTGGCCTGATGAATGCTGGAGCAACCTTTCAGAGAGCTATGGACATTGCCTTTGTTGGAGAAAAAGATAAGTTTGTGGTTATTTATTTGGATGATATTACAGTGTTCTCAAAGTCAGATGATGAGCATTTGAAACATTTGAGGCAGACCTTCCATAAATGCAGAAAATTTGGCCTGTCCCTGAATCCCAAAAAGTCACATTTTGCTGTTCAAGAAGGTAAATTACTTGGTCACTTGGTGTCTGCTGATGGCATCAGAATAGATCCCGAAAGAGTGAAAGCAATACTGAAGATTAGTTTACCTAGGAGCAAAAAATATGTTCAATCATTCATTGGCAAGATCATTTTTTTGCAGTGGTTTATTCCCAATTTTACTGAAACCACTAAACAGATCACAGCCATGTTAAAGAAAGATCAAGAAGTCAGGTGGACTTCTGAGGCAAAAGCTGCATTCAAGAAAATTAAAGTAGCTCTGACTGAAGCACCTGTATTGGTAAGTCCTGATTTTACCAAAGAATTCCTTACTTTCTCATTTGCATCAGAAGATACAATTGCAGCTGTTTTACTTCAGAAGAATAAAGAAGGATTGGAACAGCCTATTGTTTTTTTCAGCAAAACCCTCAGAGATTCTGAGCTGAAGTACAGTATATTGGAAAAGCAGGCTTATGCTCTGGTAAAGGCTTTGAAATTTTTCAGAATTTATGTCTTGCATTCAAAGGTTATTTAATTTGTTCCAAATTCAGCTGTAAAATATGTCTTAACACAGCCTAATAGTGAGGGTAAAAGAGGTAGGTGGATTGCAAAGATTATGGAGTATGATGTGGAGATCAGACCTACTAAGCTTGTTAAGGGACAAGGCTTAGCCAAGCTGCTGGCTGAGTCAAACTGTTAGGCATTAGGATTGTATGTCATGGCTGAAGAATTAGTTCCTGAAGAATCTTAGGTACTTATGGAAAAAGAAAAGATCATGGACTTTTATTCATCATCATCCTGGTATGCAGACATTGTTCATTTTATATTATTTCTGCAATGTATTGAGCATTTGGATAGGAAGGCTGCCAGATCTTTGAAACTTAAATCTACTAAGTACTGTTTGGTAGAGGATCAATTGTTCTGGAAAGACCCAGGAGGTATCTTGCTCAGGTGTTTGGACCAATATGAAATAGGAGGAGTGATTTCAGAATCCCATGAAGGTGCCTGTGGAGGACACAAATACTGGAAGACAACATCATACGAAATTTTAAGAGCTAGATACTATTGGCCCTCCTTGTTTGAAGATGTTTATCAGCAGGTAAGGGCATGTGTCCCTTGTCAGAAGTTTGCTGGAAAACAGAAATTGTTGTCTTTGCCTTTAAAACCTATTGCAATCAATGCCCCTTTTCAGCAATGGGGTCTAGACTTTATTGGAGAAATAAATCCAGCATCTTTAGGACAGCATCACTGGATTCTGACTGAAACATATTGTTTCACAAAATGGGTGGAAGCCATTCCTACAAGGAATGCTACAGACAAGGTAATCATGGATTTTATTGAAGAAAATATCCTGAGCCGGTTTGGCTGTCCACAGAGACTAATAACAGACAATGAAAAGGCTTTTAAATCCAGGGGAATGGTGGCCTTTTGTGAAAAAAATGGCATCATATTGAAACATTCAACCCCCTATTATCCTCGGGGAAATGGTCAGGCTAAATCATCTAACAAGAACATCATTCAGAGCATCAAGAAACTGCTCAAGCATAATAAAAGGTCTTGGGATTCAATGCTGAAATATGCATTATGGGAAGATAGGATCACAGTGAAGCAGGCCATTGGGACTTCTCCTTTTCAGTTAGTTTATGGTACAGAGGCACTTTTCCCTGTTCAATTGGGGATTTCAGTGATGAAGTTTCTCCAGAATTCTCAAGAGGAACCAGATGATATGCAGAGGAGAATCTTTGAAATGATAGAGTTACAGCAGAGCAGGGAGAAGGTGGATGAAAAAGCACAGTTGTACAGAGCCAAGATTAAAAGCAGATTTGACAGAACCAGCAAAGAAAATACTTTCTCAGTTGCTGATATGGTTTTAAGGTGGGATGCAAGAAAGGAGCAAAAGGGTAAGCATGGTAAGTTTGACAATCTTTGGTTTGGCCCTTTCTTGGTGTCAAAAGTTTTGGAAAATAACACTTTTATCTTACAAACATTGGAAGGTGAGGAGTTGTCCAGCCCTGTTAACGGGCGATTCCTCAAGCATTTTTATAGTCTATAAGCGGATTTTCACTTGTCATTGTACATACCGGTGTGAGTGAAGTATAATAAAGACTCCATAGCCCAATGGAAGTTTTGTAGACAGGTAGATAGAAGATAGAAGGCACTGGTTTATAGGTTCTTGAAGCCTCACAGGGAGGTCTTCATCCCGCAACTGGAGCCAGATGTTAAGTCAGTGATTTGTTTCTTCAAATTTTGGTTTGATTTGCATTTTATTTCAAGTTATTTATTTGCTTTAATTTGATTTTTGCCTCCTTTAGGAAATTTCTAGTTTTTTATATGAAATTTTGAACTTTCTTTTGAAGTTTTTAAGTTCTTAACTTAGGTTTTTATTTTGTTAAAGGGTTTTTAAAAAGTCATCATATCAAATAATGGACTCATAAATCATATTCTGAGTATAGTCATGCATAATCATTACTCAAACAGCTTTTAAACTCCATGCAAAATGACAAAAAGCTGTAAAAAAGCGCCAAAACAGAGTGAAACATATTCTTGTAGCGCAAGTCTAAAAAAAATACAAAGGAGCACTACAAGAATATCGCGACTCCCAATTCCTCCAATTTTTTAGCAAAATTTTTCATGATTTCAAATATGAAGTGACTGATTACGTGTTTTGAAGGCGTTTGCTACGTGTGGATTCAGGAATTATCATAAGAGCAGGTGGTTACCAATCATAAGGGAATCGTGGTCATCATGAGCCCAAATGCAATTCATTTTGACAGGTAGCAACGTGGTTTCAGTTTAATGTGAGATGAGTTGTCATTTGCATGCACATTCAAAGACGAAGGACTTAGTGGAGTAACCATAACCACTGAAAAACTGGATTTTTCCGCTGGAGAACAGAGGTGAGGTTTTATGGCTTCACGGGAGATTAGGGCCTTTTATTTTCGACACTTGTAATTAAATCAAGCACATGAAGACACTTGTTCAGTCATTAAACAGCACGAAGACCGTTTATAAGCGACTATAGTTGAACGATAAAGAGGTATTTCGTGGTCACCCAGAAATGTTTGTTAATTTGGGATTTTTCTGGTAAATACTGTTTTATCAAAGTTGTTTAAACCAAACATTAAAATATGCCCTTATTAACATCCTTGTGGAGGAGAAAAGAATATTAAGAGTATGGGTGAACGAATATTGAAAAATATCAGTTTTTCATATGATATGATCCTGTCAAAGTTTGAAGTTCGGTGAGGTGAAAAACTGTGCATGATATTATGTTCAAACTTCATAAGCCTACAACTTGTGCAAAATGTGAAGAGGAGCTGGACATTTGAGACTGTTTGAAGACCTAGATAGCCTGAAGACCTATTTTTAGTGCATACCAGAAGGCTGATCAGTTTGGTTGTGAAGTCAAGATTGTAACAGAAAATGAACAGAGTATGAGTTCAATGAGGATTTTGAGCAGCCTATGACCTAAAGCATTCAGACATTGTGGTAAAACTCATTTCACCTCATAAAAAACAAAGAATCTGTCAAGGAAGCTTGCAGCAGAGATTATATTTACAAAGTCTTACTGTGTAGAGGTTGTTCCTAAGGCGATACCAGAAGTGTTCAAGGGTTAATTTTGGTGTTATTACACAGTTTTATTATGCATGCTGGAGATGGTCAGTGGATAGTTGTTCCTGTGACAGACTTAATGCTGGTTAAATTCCACTCACAGGCTTAACGAAAAATATTGAATCCTTATTGACCTAAATCATTTCAACTGGTGGTGAGATTTATCTTACATGTGAAAACAAATGGAGCAGTCAAGGGAGTTATAGGGAGTTGCTAATTGAAACTTAAGAGGCTTGCGAAGAAAAAAGGCAGCTACGAAGTCACTTGCTGAACCCTAAAATTATACAATTTCCAGTTTTTTAAGACAATGGGTAAGAGTGGTAAAATTAACAGAGCTGAACCTACTGATGTAGGTTGGATTGAAAAACTCCCTGGGTGTGTTGAACTATTTCAACAGACTGGTTGGATGGAATTTTTCAAGAAGATAGCCTGGGTATAATGCTGAAGTGTCTTGCAAGTTTGCACAATGCTTTAAAGATGACATGGTGACCTTTGACACTCTTAAGTTCAGGATGACAGTGGAGTTGATTGCAGAAGCAACAGGGATTAAGAATGAAGGTGAACAATGGTTTAAGAAACTACCTTTTACCTTTGATCCTCTGACATATCTATTACCAAATGTCACCCCAGATTGGAATAAAGGCATCCTTATTCAAAATTTCAGAAAGGAATGGGTAGAACCAATCAGAATTTTGCAGAGTTATATTACTTGTGAGGGCAGGTATGCTTATGTTTATAAGTATCACTTCAGATTCCTACAACATATGGTGGGGGTGTCCAAGATGAGCCTTCCATTCTTCTTGTACAAAAGCCTGCAAAAAATGTCTAACAGGGTTAAAGGACACATGAACCATTCTTCTCAGTCCATCTTTCACCATGGGCTAATTAAGTTGATTATTAGCACTGTTTTGAAGCATGAAGGAAAGACCTGGGATTTTTTCATCTTTTGATCTGGCTTTCATATCAAACAGGAGGATCAGCAGCCTAAAAAGCAAGCTGACAAAGGGAAGGTGCTGATGAGAAAATTAGGTCAGAAAGCTAAACTTGAAGATAAGGAAGATGTCAAAGTTGAGAAGGCTAGCAGGCATGGAGGATGAACAAAAGAGAGCTAAAAAGAAAGCTCAAGTGTTAGATGGCATTTCTCTGCTAGCTGAGGGAGCAAAATATCTATAAGTCAGTTGTTCATTTAGTTATTTGTTATCTTTTTGAGAAACATATTAGTTAGTGTTTACTATTTTTAGCATATTTCATATTTTGTAATTTTGTAATTTTGTACATTTTACTTTACCTCATCGAGCTGATGGAAGGCAGTTAGGGTTTTAGACCCCTAACTGATTTTGTAAAAAACACTATTTAGAGAGATCAGAAGGGGATTGAGAGGGTTCGATTTTTGGGATAGCTACAGGAGGTCTTCAGACTGTTTTTGTCTTCAGACTTTTTCATGAGTTAAGTATAAAGCTCTTGTATGCATTTGATGATGAAATTATGAGATATATGATACTTTTCACCCTTCAGTTTCTGTGTTGGCTTCATTTTTCAGCTTGTTTAGTTGCTTAATTGATATACTCGTTACTGGTTTATGTGTATTTGCTGGTGATGCTTGTCATTTATGAATGAACCTCAACATTGTGTTTCTGTTGGATCTTGTTGGATATATTATGCATCTTTATCATATTTTGTTTATGATTTAGTTATTATTTTGTTCATGAATGTATTCCATGTCTATCCTCAAAGTTTACAACCATTTAAACATTCCAAAAAACCTAAACCTACTTTACTTTATTGATTTTATTTGAGATTGTGTTGGCTTGTTTCTCTGGCCTTGGAAACAATTTCTAGCACAAACAGGTCCAAGAAGAAGAAGAAATCCAAAAGAAAACATCATACTCACACTGCTAAGGATGATGATCCTCCAAGGAAGAGAGCAAAGCAAGAAAGTGAAGATGAATATGTTCTGATTTCTGCTCTCACGGGAACTGTCACACATGGGAGAAAATATTGGCTTATTGACAGTGGGGCTTCCAAGCACATGATAGGCTTCAAGGAATCCTTTGAGAATCTATTTGAACATAACTCACCCCATAAGGTGAAGCTAGGAGATGACTACCAATATCCAATAAAAGGCAGTGGTGAATCCTCCTTCAAGCTAGATTCTGGAAAGTATATAAAAATGAAGGATGTTCTATTTGTACCAAGATTAAAGAAGAATATTCTATCCATATCGGCACGAGATGCAAAATTCATGAGAGTTTCATTCATAGATGGTCAAGTCATTATGTGGCCAAGAGGAAAGACTATTGACGATGCAAAACTGATTGGAGAACAAGAAGGAGGTTTGTACAAACTAAAGGGCCATTCAGAACAAGCTATGGTCCATGACATAGTAGAGAAAAATGAACTATGGCATAGAAGGCTTGCACATGTGCATTACAGAGCACTACCACTTGCAAGAAAAGCTGTTGAAGTTCTTCCAGAAATACAAGCAAAACATGAAGGGGTCTGCAAAGGATGTGTGAAAGGGAAAAATACAAAGAAGACATTTCCAATTATCAAAATCAAAGCAAAAGGAATCTTGGAAATAATCCACTCCGATGTATGCGGTCCCATGTCATCAATTTCACTAAGAGGGTATGTATACTATGTTTCTTTCATTGATGAATTTTCTAGGAAGACATGGATTTACTTCATGAAGAACAAAGATGAAGTGTTCAACAAGTTCAAGGAATTCAAAGCCCTAATTGAGAACCACTCAGAAAATAAGATCAATACCTTTTGATCAGATAATGGCGGAGAATTCACATCAAATGAATTCAAAGAGCTATGCAAAGAATTAGGGATTAAGAGGGATTTGTCCACTCCTTACAATCCACAACAGAATGGGATTGCAGAGAGGAAGACTAGAACCATCATGGAAGCTGCAAGGGCCATGATTCATGATCAAGATCTTCCTATGCATCTTTGGGCAGAAGCTGCCAGAACAGCAGTGTATGTACAAAACCATAATCCACACAGAGTACTCGAAAATAAGACTCCTGAAGAATTCTTCTCCGACAAGATACCATAAGTCACCCATATCAGAATATTCAGCTGTCCAGTGTACATACACATTCCAAAAGAAAAGAGGACAAAACTAGATCCTTCAAGAAAGAAGGGTATATTTGTGGGATACTCTGAAAGCTCGAAGGCTTACAGAATATACTTCCCAGGATACAAGAAGATCAACATCAGCAGGGATGTAACATTTGATGAAGACACAGCTTACAAAAAATCTGTAAAGAGACCTACTGAAGAACCTAAAGGATTCGAAGCTCCTAGAATTCATGATACAACAATAAATGAAGAAATTCAAGAAGAAGATCGAGAATTTGAAGAACCACAAAGACCTATAGATCCACCTCAGGAGAAGAATCCTCACAAGAGGAAACCTTCTTGGGTTTGAGAAATTATTCAAGGTGTGGAAAGATATGGTGCTCCAGAAGAAAATCACATAGAAAGAAAGAGAACCAGATCTTGCTCTGGATATGTAGCCTTATTATGTGACTTTATTAAAGAAGAACCTTCCAGTTATGAAGAGGCAGCAGAGTGGAAAGAATGGAAGGATGCGATGATCGAAGAATATCAATCAATCATGAAGAACGATGTTTAGGATGTTTTCCCAAGACCAAAAGGGAAGTCAGTTGTAACTTCCAAGTGGATCTACAAGATCAAGCATGCTGCGGATGGTAGCATAGATAAATATAAGGCAAGGTTTGTGGCTCATGGCTTCTCATAGAAGGAAGGAATAGATTATGAAGAAACCTTTTCTACTGTAGCCAGATACACTTCCATCAGGTTAGTACTTGCTTTGGTTGCAGTAATGAAATGGAAGATACACCAAATGGATGTCAAGACTGCTTTCTTGAATGGTGTAGTAGAAGAAGAAGTGTATGTCTAAAAACCACTTGGTTTTGAGACACATGATAGAGAGTCTCATGTGTGCAGATTGAAGAAAGCCCTGTATGGTTTGAAGCAGGCACCCAGGACCTAGTATGGCAGAATTGATAGCTTTCTATCTAGTATGGGCTTTACCAAGAGTAAAGCAGATTCCAACGTTTACTACAAGGTTGAAGATGGAAACCCATTGATGCTTATACTGTATGTAGATGATCTGTTTGTAATAGGTATGGATGGGTTGATTGCTGATACAAAGAGAAAGCTTGCTGCTGAGTTTGAAATGAAGGACTTGGGTATGATGCATTACTTTTTAGGCATGGAGGTGTGGCAGAGTACAGACGAAATCTTCCTTGGTCAAGGGAAGTATGCAGTAGAGATCCTGAAGAGGTTTGGGATGATGGACTACAAGGCTATGGCCACACCTATGGAATTGAACCTGAAGCTATTGAGTGATGCTTCATCAAATTTAGTTAACGCTACGATGTATCGTCAGATGATTGGGTAATTGATGTACCTGACGAACATGAGACCAGACATTTGCTTTGCTGTGAACACCTTGAGCCAGTTCTTGACAAATCCGAGAAATGTTCACTTGATTGCTGCAAAGCATATTTTGAGGTACCTAAGGGGTACAATTGATTATGGGCTCAAGTACGATGTGAATCAGAAGATTAACCTAGAGGGTTATGTTGATTAAGATTGGGCAGGTAGTGCCATCGATAGGAAGAGATTTTCAGGGTGTTGCTTCAATATGGGATCAGGAGTGATCTCTTGGTTTAGCAAGAAGCAATCCTGTGTGGCACTAAGTACAGCTGAAGCAGAGTATGTCGTAGCTTGTTCAGCTAGTTGTGAGGTAGTATAGCTATGGAAGCTACTGTCTAATTTATTTGATCTCCAGATGGATTCTACTTGTATACATTGTGACAACCAAAGTTTCATGAATTTTTCAGAGAATCCAGTGTTCCATGACAAGTCGAAGCATATCGAGATCAAGTATCACTATATCAGGGACATGGTGCAAAGGGGAGCAGTGAAACTAAAGTATGTTGTGACGAAGGAACATATAGCTGATTTATTGACAAAACCATTGGCTAGGGTGAAGTTTGAGTACTTCAGGGAGAAGCTTGGTGTTCTCCAGATTGAGGTTTCCTCCAAGGGAAAGTGATGAGTCCCATATCCATTCTAACATAGTGAGAGGATTGGTTCCTTCCATGGTCAGATGTAAGGGCTAAGCCATTCTATCATGCTAAGAGGATTGGTTCCTTCCATGTCAGATATGAGTGCTAATTGTCATTCTAGGAATGGAGGCACCTGGTCAATTACCAGGAACACTCAGTCCGGGACTGAGAGGGCCATTCTAACGAGTAGGTTTGATGTAAGGGTTGAACCATTCTGCCATGGCTAAAGGATTAGGTTCCTCCCATGTCAGATGTGAGTGTTGACCATTCTGTCAAGTAGGACAAATGTAAGGGAAATTACCATTCTAGGAATGGAGGCACCTGGTCAGTTACCAGGTAGCTCAATCTAGGACTGGGGGCCATTCTGACAAGGGTGTAGGATTTGGTTCCTACCAGGTCAGATGTGAGTGCATTCCCTTCTGAACATGCATGTTGGATTGGTTCCTTGCATGTGTCAGATGTAAGTGTAGGGCCCTTCTAGATGTGCATGTTGGATTGGTTCCTTGCATGTGCTAGATATAAGTACAGAGCCTTTTCTGGACATACATGTTGGATTGGTTCCTTGTATGTGCTAGATATAAGTGCAGACCCTTTTTGGGCATACATGTTGGATTGGTTCCTCGAATGTGCCAAATGTGAGTGCTGGCCCGTTCTGACAGGGTTGTGGGATTGGTTCCCACATGGTCAGATGTGAGTGTTGGGCGTGCCTTTCTGATATGATTATAGGTTAGTTCCTACATGATCATATGTAAGTGTTGGGCGAAGACCTACATGATGGATAGGCCTACATCCAGCATGAAAAAGGGCTAGCTCTGTAGAAATTCCTATGACGAGAAGAATCATGAGATAGCACCCATGAAGATTCAGTATTGATGATCCAGTAGAGATGATCCAGATCGAGGGATGATCTAGATCCAGTGATGATGTCCAATGATGATCCAGATCGAGTGATGATCCAGATCCGAAGATGAATATGACATGAAGACAAATATGACTTCAAGACTAAGATGACTTGAAGATACAGATGATCCAAAGAGGAAGACCGGTGTTGAAAATTGTGTCGAAAGAATACCTTCCTAGTTAAGAGGGAGTGTTTATGTATTTGTAACTTCAGAATGTATTCATCTATGTATCTTATGTATTGTAACTCGATGTTTATTCTGGGATGCATCTATCATGTAATTGAGTCATGTTGTCATGCCCCAATGTTCCGATCGGGAGAATAAATAATGTAAACAAGTCATGTCAAGTCATAGTGGATAACCCTTTGATTGTCTAAGGGTTAAAGTCCCCGTAGTTCCGAGGCACTAGGGTTATTAGACTCTCCTAGTAGAGGTAGACCTTGGTATGGTTTTAGTCATGTCAGGATCAGTATAAATAGAGAGTTGGACTCTCTATTTAGCATACAACTCATAAAAACTCAAGTGTAGTGCATAGTTGAGGAAGAGAAAGACACCGAGGCTAGAGGAAAGGGCTTGCTGCTATCGGGAGATTGTCTTACTGCTTTTGGGTTTCACTTTGGTGTTGATTCTATCTTAGAGGAAGTTGTGGGGTTTTCTCCATTTATGGTTTCCCAGAGGGAAAACATTGTGTTCATTGTCTCTTGCACTTAATTGATGTGATTGTTGTTCTCTCAATTAAAGATCCTAATGATATGCTAGCTAAAATGTTGAAAAACTAACACCACATTCCTCCTTTCTCTTCCCAAAAGAAAATAAGTCCTCTTTTGAATAAAGGGTTAAACAATTCAATGAATTCCTTAATTTGATGATGCAAAACATTAATTTTTTTTGAACTATTTCTAAATGATTATATTTATTCACCACCTTTCTTTCCCACGTGATAACTAAGATCCTATATTGAATATTTTCTTTCCTAATTTCCTCTTCTGTCAAACTGTTCAAAAAACTGATTGCATTATTAGCTGTATCTATGGGTTTTTTGTTTAAGACTTGCTTTACCATCATGACATTATGTCTAGCTTCTTGTATAACAATCTCCTTGTCTAGAATAAAATCCAAATAAGGCCTGATCTTGGTTTTTTTTGCTATCAGTACATCCCAGATGAGATGCTTAGCTCCCTGTAAGGTTGTATGTCTTGTCACTTGTTTTGCAAATTTATTATTCTTTTCTACCATCTCCTTACATTTGTTTTCCAATGTATTTCTTTTCTTTTACCTTTTTTTGGCTATGTCTTCCAAATTTTTATTTTGGTTCTTCTAACCAATGATTTCTAAATCTTTAAGCTCACCTAAGACATAGCTTGGGACATGGAATCTGCACCAGGTAGTACAGAAAGTGAAATAACTTGCACTTGCTGTTCCTTATTATTTTCCTCTAGTTCCTTTTCCAACTCTACTTATTTTGTTTCAAAATCCTTTTCCTTTTTATCCCAAAGTCCTCCATCTTTCTCCCATTTTTTTAATTTTTCTTCAAACTTCAGCAACCTTGCTTTACAATCAACCAATCCAATGGTCAAAGCTTTTTCTTTTTTTCAAACTCTGTCAGCTCAGAATTTTGTATAAGTTGAGTAGATGGAATCTTCAACTTCTTCTTTAGTAATTGAATTCATTTTATTTCTCATTTAACAACTTCTGTGCAGCAACTCCTTTATCAGCTTGACTATCAACCACCAATAATTCCACTTGTAGATTTTTAATCTGCGTCTAGTGGGATTTATTCTCCACCTTCTCCTTTCTAAGTAAATATTCAACTCTTTTCTCACTTGATTGTAAATTTGACACCTACAATGTTGCTTTCAATAAGTCAATATAAATAATATCGCATGTTTCTCTATGTATATGTATCATACCAGTTGTAGGAATATTCTTTAAATTCATCCTCCTTTCAGCCACCTCATTTCCTGTAGTCACTGCCAAATTCAATGTGTTTTTAGTCTCATCCCTAACAGTCACTAGGGATACATCTTGAGTACACAATTTTATCACTTCATCATACAGTTACAATTTTTCATCAAAATTATTTTCACCCACATCTTTATATCTGTCTAGCAATTCAGTCTTGGACTTGTACTTATATGTAGCTCCTTCAAAAAATTTATCAAAGTTATATTCCTAGATTTCAAAGCCCGGGTCTTTGATCTTCATCTACTTCTTTTTTCCTTTAGATTTTGTGACTTGTGCAAGTTGTTGTAATTCCTTTTCAAACTCTTGTTTCTTGGGTGTTCTGGAAGTGTCTTCTTCCTCAGTATCCATGGCATCTGAGAACTCTCACTTATTTATTTTTTCAGAAAAAATGGCCAATGGAGTAATATAAGCAGATGCTGCAAAAATATTAGAAATATCATGCTGAGGAGAATTTCTCCCTAGTGTAGATGAAAGTGAATCTTCTTGCACATTTTCACCATTATTAATATCCTTGAGGTAATCCATCCAATTTGCTGCTTCAGATAATCCCTCCACCTCAGAATGCTCAAATGGTTTATTTTTATTTGTATGTCTCCTATTTGAAATAGCATGGTGAGGGTCATAATTAACAACAACTTCAACTAAAAATCCCATTTCTCTAAGCATGCTTTCAATCACTGGGAGAGATGATTTGATATTTATTCCAAAAGGGTATAATGTCCATGGAAAATTAATTTCTGAAGGCTTCTTATAGCTCAAGAAATGTTCATCTTCAACTATCAACCTTCGCTTAATTAATTCCAATGAAAACACTCTTACTGTCAAAAATGTTGTTAGGATATAGGGTTGATGAAAAAACCCATATACCTTAATCACTATTCCATGTTCAAATAGGAACCAATCTCCTATTTTCCTTTCAGGTGACAACTGTAATATTTCTTTCATTTGTGGTAATTATATGGGTAATATTTCTTGAAAGGAAACATTGTATACTAGTGCCATGAGAAAATTCATAAATTTACAATAATCCCTACTCATTTCATCTGTTATAACCATCTCTGGGAGTTGTAAATTGTCTTCATTGAATGCTAAGAACATCTTCAATAGAAAATATTGAAATTTGAAAGATCTTGTCCTGTGGAAGTTTATTAACTGAGAATGGATGTTCTCAACTAAACACTCATCAAATTTAAGACATGATGATTGCATGGACTGAATCAATTGCTCAAACTCTACTTGACCAGTACTAAGGGTGAACATTAGACTCAACAAGGGTTCTCTTATGTATTTATTCGTATCCAAACCCAAAAGCTAACTTTCCAAGGTTATCAAAGAATAGGTTTCTTCTTTAAATAGGTTGTAATCAATGGGAAAAGGGTGATTTAACAGCTGACTATCAGGTTTTGAGTAGGCTTTAAGGAAATTTTCTTTTTGTTCGACTAAGGATTCTCAAAAAAAATGGGCTAGGTTTTCTTATTTGTACTCTTTAGAAATTTGGGAAAAATCGATAGGGATTAACAGAGTATCTCGGATGATAAGGGAAGTTATTGGAAACAAAATTTTAGACCTATATGCATCCATTATTACCCCCTCAGAAGGAGAGTAATTACTGGCACACCACTCAACGAACTATCGACAATTTGGGGTTTGTTCAATGGAAAAATAAAAGAAATACAAATTGAATACTCTATGAGTATCAATTCCCAAATCTTTAAGGATTTTCAATTTGTTTTTGGCTGTTTCTACATTTTCAGTTTGTAAGTTTTTGCGGTGAGTTAGGTTGATGTAGGGTTTTTCCAGAAATTCTACAGTAGTCATTTTTAAGTCAAGATAGTATCGAATATTTTGGAATATTTATACTCAATCAATTCTTCAACATTCTTATACTCAAGATTTTGAACCTCTAAATCTTCCATTTCAGTCATGAAATACAAGTTCAATCAGAGAAATGAACCTACCTAGTCAGCTGACAAATGGTTCAAAAAAATTTCCATGGTGGTTCCTTCTATGCAGTCTGAATTCTCATTTTCCAATGCTTCAGAAAAAACAAATCATTTGAATCCACGTGCTTGTCCTTATATTATTTTATTCTCCATATTCATTGTGCATCTTTTTCTTTGAAATTTAATCTCACTCGTAGATATGGTATTCTTTAATATGAGCCCTTGCTTTCTAACTGTTGGTTAACCATGCTATATTATTCCCACTTATTTCACCCTTCTTTATTTCTCATGCAACTTTGAATACCAGAACAACTCTCCATCCTTGATATGTAACTCTATGCAATCTAATCCATCCATCTTGATTTGTCTTAAACCTTGATTTCTAGTTATATGACCTTCACTATCCTCCTTATAGCTTCTATGCCCATATTTATTTATATTTGTAGATCCATTTTAACTTAAATATGCACCCTTGATCACCTTTCAGATTTACACTTTTTCGTATTCCTACCAAAAATTTCCTTCCCTGCACTTTGGCTTGGAGGAACTATTTTGAACCATTGATCTAATCTTAACTTTCATCTGAACCATCGAAATGTGTGGACCATATTCAATTCCACAAATCTCACCTCTAAATTTTCTCCGTGCAACTTCAACATGCAGAATCATTCTCAAACCTTGATCAAAAATACCTTTAATCTCTTTCACTCAAGTTTAACGGGCCTACCATATTCTACAAATTTCAAAAGTGAATTTTTTTTGTGCATGTTCAATCAACGGAATCATTCTCCACCATATATTTCTCCCTATTTGATCTCAACCATTGAAACATGCGCTCTCGTTACACGATTCCGCAAATTTGGAAAGTGACTTTTCCCGAGCATATTATATCAATGTAATTCACCTTCGTCATTGATCTAATCCACCCTCAATCTCAACCATTAAAACCTGCAAGTGTTTTAGCCTATTCTGCAAATTCCAAAAGTGATTTTCATCGTGCAAGTTAAAATGGAAGAATGGATTTCCACCATCGATCGGATCTGATCATTGATCATTTCCATTGAAATATAAACCCTTTTATGCCATTTCACCGATTTAAGTATTTCATTTCTCCCTACACATGGAAACAACGAAATTATTCATGACCATAGATCTACCTGTCCTTCATCCAACAGACAATTGTGTCTGCCAGTTAAATTGTTCCCGCTGATTGAAGAATTTATTAAACATGTTCATTTAACCTCTTCACTTCCTGTCAATATACAACTTAGAACAAGTTTTCTCATCCACATACTCTTTTAAAACTGAAAATTCTAGAATCCTTCAATTATTTTAGGAACTTTGCTTAGAAATAACCTTTGAAAAATCTGCAAAAAAACTTATGAACACCCTCTATGGTCATATGAAAATTGACAGACCTTATTTCTCCTTACACTGTTTTATACCTCTCCAACTACTTAGCACAGAAATCGTTCTAACAATATGGACACAAGTGTCATACTCCAATTTCATGGAGCAATCCAGTTGATAGATTAATGTTAGGACCCAAGTTATCAAAAGATATGGAACTAACCCTAAAATAGGTACATCAAAACTTGAAGGTTATCCAAGACAAGCAGAAAAGTTATGCTGATTTAAAAACAACTCCTAGAGAGTTCCAGGTGGGTGATCATGTGTATATAAAGGTAAAGCCCAAGAAAAGTTCCTTGAGACTGGGAAAGTATTCAAAATTGGCACCCATGTATTGTGGGCCATTTGAAATTTTAGCCAAGTAGGTTCAATTGCATACCATTTAGCCCTACCACCCAATATTAAAGTGCATAATGCATTTCGCATTTCTATATTAAAAAGATATGTTCATGATGTTTCTCATGTGATTGATTAGAATGTAATCAAGGTGGAACCCAAAGGAGAGTTCCAAGTGGGACCAAAATGCATTCTCGACAGGAGAGATTTTTTACTCCGGAACAGTACCATCGGACAAGTCAAGGTGCAATGAAAACACCTTACTCTGGAAGAAGCTACTTGGGAGCTAGAAAGTAATATGTGGAGGCATATTGAGACCTATTCCAAGAGATTGAAATGGAAGAATAAAATATAAAACTTATAACATCGAGGACGATGTTATCCTTTAAGGGGAGGTGTATGTAATACCCCCTAAATTAATAATTTATTATTAATTCTGCTGGGAAAATACTTTAACTATTATTTTATTATTTTTGACAGAAAAGTCAAGAATAATTTTTTTGTGTAATAAAACAATTTTATTTAATAAAATATGTTGAATGGGGGAAAAAAGTCGATATAAATGTTAAAGAGTGTTAGCTGGCCCACAAAAGGAAAAGACATGTGGAAGATGCCACTGAGTGAGAACTCGAGATGCAGGAGGCATCATCCCCAAAAATCAGGTCACAACTCCTAGTTGAGTGCTAAAGAGCAGGAGGCTTATAAATGACCAAGTCCTAGGAAAAATACTATATATTAGTATGTCCATAAGAAATAGGAGGCTAGCATTGGACAGGGATTAAATCTATGAATGCAATAGATGGCAGCATGAATGATTTTTCTCTTGTGATTTAGTGAACATGCTTGGGGGTTATTGAGCAAGTAACTTGGCTGCTCTGGGAGTCGGTTGGGAGGAACAACTTCCCCACTTTTTTTTCCTAGCGTTGGTTCTAGGTTCATAATTTATGTTTAAACTTTTGCATAACGTGTTTTAAATTCCAAATCTGAAAACGATTAATGTAGAACCTAGTCTGTATCAGTTAGCCCAATGATGTCATGCTTAAATGTTTAGAATTTTGATTCCTTTCGAAATTTGAATTCTGCACATAAAAAGATTGGAATCGTCTATTTCTAGTTAGTATCATCTATTCCTGAATTTAACCATATATTTTTTGTTTCTATTAATTATTTCCAAAATGCTTCCTTATTTTTGTATTTATGAAACTGAATGAGCTATGGATCTCTAATCATTCTAGAAATTATCTACTTTTATCATATTTAAACCACGGTAAGGTTTCCATAAAAAAATATAAGTATATACGTATAGGGTAACATCCAAATGCTTATACAAATAGAAGTATTAATATATCATCCTTTGTTTATAGTATATATATCTATATTATTTAAATATATATGAATGGATTCCACTTAATAATATTAACATTATACAACTCATACAATTCCGATCAAATTATTCAAAATGAATAAGTTCTACATAACTAATCCTGAAAGTACAAGCTAATAACCAAATCGTTCATGGATATAAATCACAAAGATACAATCATTCAAGAGACTATGTAAATCATAAATTTATAATATGAAATCTCTTTCTATTCTAATATGTTTTGAAAACAAACATATGGATCAAAGATCCTATTTTATTAACATCCACATAGCATGCGCATGATAGTAAAGAAATAAATGAAATCAAAACTATTACTGATTGATATGCTAGCTATCACAGCTACTTTCACGACATCGAAAGATAGTCACAAAACTGGTACCAATATCATCAATAGTCAAGTATTAAAAACATAAAAATATTAACTTCAGTTTAAGATATCATAGACCCTATGGGTCGTGTCAAATAAATGCAACAAACATTGTATTTATAGGTTCATAAGTCCACATCGTGGCTACCCTAATTTATATAGAGGAAGAGACTCGATAAAGTATTTATTTACAACCATCGTGTTTATTACACGATCCCAACACTCAAAACTTTTAAAAAAAATTACAAACTATAAACAAGTGTAGCATTACTCACGGTTGTAAGCAGGGTATTTTTTAAGGATTCTAATATTATACTTAAGTATAGTATTCTAGGCGATTGTTTTGGATTGAAAAAAACATGTTTATAGATAGGTAAGAGAATATTAAATATGAAACATACAATTAACACTGAAATGTGTAAACTTTAGCAAATATTATGATTAAAAAAACATACTTTATGTAAATATAGGCAATATTAGAGACTAAAAATGACCAAATAGCAAATTTATTTTTTGAAAAAACCCCAACAAATAGCTAATTGGTGAAATGTCGCCCCTAAAAATTACCCTGGTTGTAAGACCATCAACGATGGCAGTTGGTTGGTTTAACACAAACAACATATATAGAGAGAGAGAGAATACAAAAATGATAATGGACATTACACAACCAAAGTTCGACACTCTTACCTTTTAAACAACACACACACACACACACACACACACATATATATATATATATTAAAGAGTGGTTGCAACACCATCGCCAAGGCTTCCACGGTAAAATCAAAATCCCAACGTTAAACAATATGGTAATACGACCCGTCAAGGGTACTCAAACCCTGCCAAGGTACAAGACTAAAACATTACATTACAATACAGTGTTGTGTTGATGGATAAAGAGCAAACATAAACCAAAGAAGGGTTTTATAAAAAAAAGATTTACGAAATTCAAACCAAAAACACTTATCTTTTTAATTAATGTGCCTACCAATTGGAGCCCTCGCGAACTCTTCCTAGCATGACCTACAACCATGACATGGTTGGGTCAATATGGGTCCAAATATTTAATAAAAACCAGAATATAAACCAAGGATGAGTCGCAGACTTTACCTGGGAATTTGGAAACGCAGGAATCATTAGAGGAATTTTGGGGTCTAAAATGGGCCTCCTAAGGAAAATAATAAAATAATATTTATTAATTTTGGAGGAAAAAAGAAAAAAACTACTTTTGTGTTCGTATTTTTGACATATCTCCCTGTGTTTTTACTCAAATTTCGATCGGAAGAGCTCGCAGGATGTGGAATTTGATTCCTCATCCAACGAGTACCCATAATGCATACTTTTGACGGACCTTGCTACCCCAAGAACAAGAAATACTTGAAAAAATGTGATGACGATGTCATCATCACATTTTTTTTAGGTATTTCTTGTTTTTGGGGTAGCGAGGTCCATCAAAAGTATGTAGTGTGGGTACTCGTTGGATGCGAAATCAAATTCCGTAGCCAACAAGCTCTCTCAATCAAAAATTGAGTAAAAACAAAGGGAGATATGTCGAAAATGCGAACAAAAAAAGTAGTTTTTTTATGACAACTATGTCAATTCAACCATTATGGTTGACTCATTTTATTGGAATTCTATTGGTTCTTGAATTCCAACTCACAAGAACTTATTGTTGGCACTTTTTCTTATAAATCCCATTTTAGACCCCAAATTTCCTCTAATGAGGAGGAGGTGACCCTGTCGCCTCCCTCTCCAGAGCTGGAACCTACAAATTTCTATTACAGTCAAACAAACATCACACTATACTTTCTTAAAACGAATAAAGAACTTGAAGTAGAATAGAACTCACCTTTGTGAAAGGGCAGAGAGGGTCAGGGGTCGACTTCTCTGGAGCACCCTTATCCCTCCTCTGTCTGCATTACAAACAATAAGAGAAAAACTGAGTCAATGTGCTAAACATTTCATTATGAATTCAAATAGTAGAAAACATCATTAAAGAAAATTGAAAACCCTTACATGTACAAACAGTTTGATCGATAAGGTGGTGGCAAGGCATGTGTTGTTCTACAGACTTCCATGGAAGCCAAAGAAAATCTTGTAAACACCTTGAAAATGGCACAAGCTGAAAACTATTAGCATTCACCTAAGTACCAGGACCGACATCACTAAACAAAAATCAAAGCTCGATGGCCTTGCTAGCCACACAAAGGTCTAAACAAAACCCTTCTTCCACTGAAGTCAGGAAGATCCTTCAGCTCCTGTCGAGTGCTTACATAGGAGAGAACCATCTGAACATTTCACCACTACCAGCACTCGGCTGTGTGTCAGCTCACCAAAACCAAACTTGCAAATGAGGTTCCGAACACATTTTTGGAACATTAAACTAGTATAAAAACCCTAGTTCTCATCTTCACATATGGATGGTACAAGACCTGGTTTCACTGTCAATCTCACAGCCAGGTCATGAGTTAATGCTAAGTTCAACCAAGGATAACACATTAACTATCGACTACAACAATTATTTAAAACCCTAATCATTGCACACCTTCAAATCTTGGATCATGTACAAAAGAGCCAAACAATATTATACACCGTGGAAACCTTGGCATATATATATAACCATAGCCATAATAAAAACTCAAATGTTAAACCTTATGGCATGATTAAAGGCATATGCACTATATTTATCTTATGTCAAGAATATTTGTGGTGATAGGACTGGCATGTAATGCCTTCATGGTTATTCCAAGGTCCACACCCTTCCCACTATGACTGTAGTATATATGTATATATTACAAATATCATCGAATCATTCTATCACCATAGCGCTAGGTTATGCCAAGGCCATCAACTATTATTATGACCATAACATACTACTATGCTTTAAAAACATCAAAACACATTGCAAGCATCATGTGGCATCATGCCATTAACCTTTAATATTTTGTAGTCCTCATATAACTATAGGGTATGGTATATACACCATGAACATCAAGAAAGTGCATTTAGGTCAAAACATGTAGTCACATGCAAACAATAAATATTTAAACCCTCACTTTTTATTTATAACAAGAGGTCACCGTATGGAGAACCATACACTTTACAAACCCTAAGCTTCTCACGCTTAAGGGAAAGTCTTTACACACATAGTATAAACTATGCTAAGGCCGAAGCCTTTAAAATATAATGCAATTGGTGGGATGGGGTCATGACCATGAACAGTCTCCCACGCCTTAGGCTAGTTTCAGTCTATTTTAAAGATAAAACAATTATAAAGAATGGGTATAAATAGAATACATCACCTACAAAGATATGGTTGGAGGTTCCATAAGGATCTAGCCATTGTAATCATCAGCAGAACCTGTCATAACCAACAGGACAAAGATATTGAAAATAGCAGAAGTAAAACATAGAAATCTGCTAAGTAAGTATAGAAGTAATGCATGTAAAAAAGAAATATTATGATTTTTAGGTGTGTTACATGAATGATAGAAATTGGTAACAAGGGTAATGGCAAGGTCAATAATCTATAAAATAAGGTCCTTTAAAGTGTGACAAAAGGGTTAAAATCGGGACTCTATTAGAGGAAATTTCAACTCAAAATGGGCCTTTTAAATTGTATTCAAATTCCATGTCATCATGTGTTAGCCAATGAAATTGCTTTAAATTTGAAATACCGTATAGGTCTTAAACACTTTTTTAATATAAATTTGGGGATAGGTATCATAAAAAAACTACTTTTTTTGTTTGTATTTTTGACATATCTCCCTGTGTTTTTACTCAAATTTCAATCGGGAGAGCTCGTTGGATGCGGAATTAAATTCTGCATCCATCAAGTACCCACTCGGATGTCATCATTCCATTTTTTCAGGTATTTCTTATTTTTGGGGTAGCGGGGTCCGTCAAAAGTATGCCGAGTGGGTACTCGTTGGATGCGGAATTTAATTCCACATCCAACGAGCTCTCCCAATCAAAATTTGAGTAGAAACACAAGGAGATATGTCAAAAATACAAACAAAAAAGTAGTTTTTTTCTTTTCTTCCTCCAAAATTAATAAATATTATTTTATTATTTTAACTATTATTTTATGAATTCATTTTAGGAGGCCCATTTTGAGTTGAAATTTCCTCTAATATGATAGGTTCCTACACTCAAGGATCATCAGGGAGGCCCTAATTAAGGTTTATTTTACTGTATAAGGCAATTTTCTAAGTAACGAAAAGTTAATGTTAATAATATTTATATAGTTATTAACATTATTCTTAATTGATGGTTCAATATTATCTTAACTATATCTAAAATATTAACTCACTAACTAATAAATTAATAATATAGCCATAGGTTAAGATATAATTACACAATATTGCATTAGTATTAGATAAATGTACTCTCCAAATTCATTCTATGACACTACACTACAACAAAAACCTATGATTAGCGTCTCTTTTAGCTTCCTTTTTAGCATCCACTATCACTTTTAGTGTATTTTTCATCATTTTTTGGACAAAGTGGAAGCTTTTCCACGGGATGACGCTTTTAATGGCGTTATTTGCGTCCCTTTTTAAATGTTGGCTTTATTTTGGACTCTAATTAGCGTCCCAATTAGCGTCCCTTTTTAAAATTTGGTGTTATTTTGGATGCTAATTAGCATCCCAATTATTGTCTAAATTAGTGTCCCAATTAGCATCCCCATTAGAATCCCAATTAGCATCCCAATTAGCATCCCTTTTTAAAAGTTGGCATTATTTTGGATGCTAATTAGCATCCCAATTAACCTCCCAATTAGGGTCCCAATTACCATCCCAATTAGAATCCCAAATAGTGTCCCGATTCGCATCCCAATTATCGTCCCAATTATCGTCCCAATTATCGTCCCTTTTTAAAAGTTGGCGTTATTTTGGATGATAATTAGCATCCCAATTAACGTCCCAATTAGCATCTTAATTAACATCACAATTATCATCCCAATTAACGTCCCAATTAGCGTCCACAAAATCATCCCATATAACGCTAAGAATAGCCTCCAACAAACGTCTTGAATAGCATAGCACCATATATTAATCTAAGGTTAGTGACAGGAATTGCGCCATGAATTTTGATAGGAAAAACATTCAACATAGCGCCAAGTATAGAGCCAGGAATTGTTCCTAGAAAACATCCAACATAGTGCCATGTATAGATCTAGGTATAACGCCTAGAATAATGCCAGAAATTTCGAAAGGAACTGTGCCAGGGATTCCACTAGGTTTAGATCTAGGGATTGTGTTCAAAAAATGTCCGACATAATGTCAGATATATCAATGTCAATGTCATTGATCATGATTCATGTGATAGCATTTTTGTGTGATGCTATATTTTATTTATGTAGAAGGAGTTCATGTCCACAAACAATATAAAATTAGTGCATATCTCCCATGATCACTGAGTGCATATCCCCTCACACCTCCAATCGAAGTAAGAATGAAGTGTGTTTCTGGATCTAATCATTGACAAAAGCAATCATTGGGATCCATGACCTTTGCACCAAGAACCATACTTGATCTATAATTCTCCGAACTTGCTTGCACACACTAAATATCGTAATTTAACATGCAAAGACACCACACCAACACAACTTTATCCCCAGTAGTGGCCTATGGACCGATGGATGCATTATGAGCCCACAAAGCTTTCTATCACATAATATAGAACGAAAACTAGTTTTGATGTTTGTTAAAAGGATTTTTCATTAAAAAAAACAATATCCTAATCGAAACAGAGAAAAAAAGCTCTGAAATGTAATATACCCAAAATCTTCTATCATTATTTTGTTTCCAATTTGAATTTGTGCCAATTGTTGGATATCATGGAACTTGATACTAGTTCATCACCTTTTTTTGGTATTTCCATCGCATCAGTCTAAGACTTTAAACTTTACAGGGAAAAAACCTAGGTCAGATGTGTCTTTTTTTGAAACATTTTTAAAGAAAATTAGAAAAAACTTCACTTCTATTTATTGTTCTACCCATATGTTAAGTTTCATATCCTGTTATTTTTTTCCTTTCCTTTAGTTCTATGTAGTTTTGTCATTTACCTTTTCTATAATTCTAGTTTCATTGGGCGAGTTTCGATCAAGGTATAAAAAAAATGCCTCTTGCACAGTGCCTCTAGAAACATCATATGAATAGTAGAATAGAGATCATATCAAATGATGTGCCTTTATTTTACTGGCTGCAAATTAACTAGTGTTTTCTTTAATCTCTTAACTTTGATTAATTCGAGGTCCAGCTTTCACTTCTTTGCTAGTGTTTTTACGAGTTTCGTAGGCTTTAGATAAAATTTTACCAGAAATGGAACAAGTTTCTGCCCAAAAGAGATATCAAAATGCTTAAGCATCCAAACCCTTTCTCATGCTTGCGAACATACAACTTCTTAGCTAATTTCCCTTGGTTAAACTTCTCTAAGCCATAATTCCCATGATATTTCTTAAGGCCTATGCTATTTTTCTTTGTTGGGGTCCACAATATTTATTCACCCTGATGACCTTTGACTTGTATTCATATTGCTCAGCCTCACCCTTTTTTGACACATAAGCATTGATAGGAGGTGTGCTGATTGAATTGACTTGCCTTGAAGATAAATTTGAAACATCTTGCTTCTTTGGAGAAGGAAGCACTAGTGCGGTCATTCTCTATATCTTTTAGTCTTCCATTTTTGGATCACCCAATGATTCAGTATACATTTTAGCATGTGCACTCATCTCATCCTTATCTCGAATCTCCCATTTATCCATATGCTTAGAGTACATTGAATCTTCAAACCATGGATCCATTTGCTTCTCCTCTACCCATTTATCAGGCGCTGAAGAAAACCTTATGAAGGATTGATATTAATTTGAAGACACCACAGGTTTCTTACTACCTCCTGTTTCTGTTGCATCTTTTTGTATCAATGTGCCTACTTAATTCTTATTACCACAGGAGTTCAGAATTTTCTGCCATTCCTTTAATTGTGCAGAAATCATAACCGTGAGATTTAGTTTGAATACTATACACTGCATAATCATACTGGATAATAAATGTTATTCCTTTCATGGCTTAGTGTGGCAACGAGATTGCCTTATTCATCTCATAATATTAGCAATGGTGCCATAAAACCCATCAATAACCTGTACTAGTGATGGGAGGGGTTATGCTCAGTCCTTTCTTTCACTGCTATGGGAATATGAAAACAACTCGTATGTATATTGGGTTAATATATCTTTGAGAAATATAACTTCACCACATAACTAACATGTACCTCATCAATTTTTAAGGTTTAAAAATTAACGCTTTTGGAGAGGATTTTCTGGAGAGACAACGTTATCCTTTTTATTTTTTTTGTTACGAGTTATTTTAAAAATGTCTAAATTGTTAATTTAATTTCCTAGATCAAAGGATAGTTAAACCCTTGTAATGGACGTTGTGTATGGATTTGATATCGATAGTAGTGATTATGAGTAATGTAAGGTGTATATTATGCATTGTCTTTAAAGGATGGATGTATCTCGATACAATGTTCATGGATTATGGTAATTGCTTAATGCATTCTATTATAAATCTTTGTTATGGATCCCACAGACTGAATAAGGTATTAAAAATCTCTTGTGCAATTTAGTATGCAGGCTAAAAAAAATTCTTTATTTGTCTCATCCCTAATTAAATAGATGGAGCATATTTACAAAAAATATGTATGGACACATAATAAATGCAAACAAAGCAAATAATTACAAGTTTAAAAGACTCATCATCATAATCATCATCATCATCATGTCCATCATCATCGTCACCATCATCCTCATCCTCATCATCATTCTCACTACCATTAGCATCATCATCATCATCATCCTTATCATCATCATCATCATCATCATCCTGATCATCATCTTCAGCAGCAGCAACAACATTGATCAAGGGAGGCAAGAGATTAGATGATGTTCATGAACTCCTCATCATCCCTACTCATCAAAGAACCAATCTAGTTATAAGTTTACAACTACTTAAGAGTGTGAAAGAAGTGGTACTCCTCTTTGACTTTTGAAGGGCTCCTCTAGATCTTAGGAGGGTGAGATTCAAGAGAGTAGGAAAATCCATTTTCCATAGATGAGGCATACCTTGGGCACCTTGGTAGGGCTAATCCAATCCTTTATTCTATGTCACAAAATGTTGCAAAGCTTGTGGCCAAGGAGACTACAATTAATGGAATGGGAGGTTGACTTGGAAGGATGAGAAGCTAAACTCATATAACTAGCTTGGTTGTGATTTTATTCAGAAAACGAAATAGCCAGGGCCTTTAAGACATATTACTTGTAGAGATGAGTTTTAATCACCATTGAACTAGGTTTTAGATATTCATGATTGCAGTGAGATTTGTTTCTAGGTTGCAGGGGAGTAAACCAAGTGAAATGGAGATAACTGGAGGGAGGGGGAGTAACCCTGGCTGTTGCTATTATGCAAGAAGAAGTGTCTCTCTTACTAGTGTAGGGGAATCCATCTTGGACCAGTTGTAGCTTTCACCAGTTTGAAAGATTGAAACCATAGGAGATAACCCTTTTGAGTGCTCGCTTCTCAAGTATCCCCCCCTAACCTATAGAATTCCCGGTATATAGTTATTGCTAAATCAAAGGTTTATCTCCACTTGCTAATACCTATATCATGGGATGACCCCTATGATTCTAATAACACTCTAGTAACGGGTTCAGCTCCTAAACCACAATAGGTGAGCCCACTTAATGCTCCTCATCCATTCATTAATATTAGCTCAAGGTTGTGCTTGGTTCGCTTCTCCTCGATACGCTGAGACACCGCCTCGAAGAATTTATCCCTTTCCACTTCACCCCCCAAATAAAATTACCCAAGAAAATTAACATAATATGCTTTTTCCCTGATGCGAAAGATTTGCATTGGAGAGGCTATTATATTAAGTCACAGTAAGCATGGTGGGATCTATTTTGAGGTAGTTTGAATGGTCCACCTACCTCATTGCATGTCACAAGTTGGCCATTTCATTCACACTGAAGTATCCGGCTACTTGGATTAGCTATTTGCTAGCAGGAACACTCAATTTACAAACGGTAACATTGGTATTCACCAAAACCCTGCCCTTGGTAGTCTTATTCAAAATATTGGAAATATGATAAATTATAATCACTCACTCACTCATGTCATGCACTCACTACTTAGTTGTGCGAGATGGATAGTAATCATTGATGACTACGAGGCACTAGCCATCGAGATGTGACTCTTACTCCCAAGTCACTTGGAGCTGCAATCTAAAGTGTGATAATTTGTCAACAACTACGACTATAGCAAAAAAGAACATCTACTAGTCTACTACTAGGCCCAAAACGAGCTTAAAACTTTGTGCCTACTACCTATGTGAACTTCACTACCCATGTCCACTCATTTTTCATCAAAATGAAATTCAAAAGGCCGATTTGATAAGTCCTTCTCTACAAGACTTCATTTCTTGCATGAATATCATGGACTCGTGAAAACTATAAACAACATGCGATGCCATGCAAATACAAATAATGACATGTGGCTAGGATCACAAATTGTTCAAAGGTTGATTTATGCATTGCTATAGAGAGGTATCATTTGGAATCCAAAGGGTTCTAGGCCTTCCCAGAAGTGTAAAGTTAAAATTTCCCTCCCAAAAAAATGTAAAAACTGAATTTTACACTTCCAATTAAGAAGGACGTAATTTATATCAACATTTCAAAATAAGGGCGACATTTGAAATTACCCATCCATATAAATTTGTCAAGATGTTGAAATTCCTATACTATAAAGTTCAACTCATCATTCAAAATATTGGAAATATGATAAATTATAATCACTCACTCACTCATGTCATGCACTCACTACTTAGTTGTGCAAGATGGATAGTAATCATTGATGACTACAAGGAACTAGCCATCGAGATGTGACTCTCACTCCCAAGTCACTTGGAGCTGCAATCTAAAGTGTGACAATTTGTCAACAACTATGACTATAGCAAAAAAGAACATATACTAGTCTACTAATAGGCCCAAAACGAGCTTAAAACTTTGTGCCTACTACCTATGTGAACATCGCTACCCATGTCCACTCTTTTTTCGTCAAAATGAAATTCAAAAGGCCGGTTTGATAAGTCCTCCTCTACAAGACTTCATTTCTTGCATGAATATCATGGACTCAAGAAAACTATAAACAACATGCGATGTCATGCAAATACAAATAATGGCATGTAGGTAGGATCACAAACTATGCAAAGGTCGATTTATGCATTGCTATAGAGAGGTGTCATTGGGCACACGATATGAAGAAACAATAATTATTAATAAAATTAAAAAAACAATTGTTGGCTCAAGAATAGTCTTCCATTTGATGGGTGGCATGATCATGATGTATCCTCCCTCCGGCCTTCTAAACATTTGTGGTTTCTCACAACATTTGTCCTCAACCCCACCAAAATATATATAAAAATTGATTGTCTTTACATCCTCTTCTCTTTAAATCCTCATCTCATAATCATAACTAAGGATTATTATGCATGCACATCCTCACCTTATAATACGAATTGGGTTAAGGCACAAAGAGGACCATAAAATATTAAATGTGTCAAGACGCAAAGAGTAAGAGACAACTATAAGTAAGTCTTATATTAAATTTACCATACAAGTATTTAATTAAAAATATCAACTAAGATTTGACATGTTTTATTGTTGTGATCTTCTTATCACTCCTTACCAATGTGATTGCAAGGCATTCTTTGAAGGTGAAGTCCATAATTTTAGGTCTTCTTCCTCATCATCATGCCTTATCATGCTCAAACCGGACAAAATACAATAGAATAGTTGTTACGTTAGTGTCAATGATACACATATGACAACTTAATATGTTCAAAATAAATTTTATTGAAAATATATCATATTTTTCATGTAAATATTAAGAAGTGCTCAATTATTTAAAATCATAAAAATTTAAAATAATTTTATTGGTCAAAAGGTTTAGTTAATTTATATTTGTGAATTGAAGTAAAATTATTTATATTGCCTTAGTCTCTAAAATTTAAAACCTTTCAAATTTCAAATTTGATGACTGACCCACCCAACTAAAGCGCAAGCAAACGAAACCTTCAAATTTAAAATTCGATGACTGACCCGCCCAACTGAAGCGTAAGCAAACAAAAGGAAGGGGTAGAGGGATTATTTATAGGTATGGAAACGGTTTTCTAGTGCATGCATATTTGTTTTCTGAAACATAGAGTGGTCTAGAGTTCGAATCCTTGGGTGTTGAATATCATACGAACTATCTGTTGCAGTGACCTTTACAGTGAACACCTATATGTTGTGAACGGAATTTTGTGGCAAACATCCAAGTCATGGGGACTGGGTAAATCACTAATTTAGCAAGCTGTTTCTCTGTCTGATTATATATTATTGGAGAGAGGGTACAATAATGTGAATGAAGGAATATTCAAAGAAGGAATCCACCATTGGACCATTAAATCGTGTTGCTACTTACTAGAGGAAAAGTTGAAATACTCACTTCCTGGAAGTGCCAAGTTCTCTGTGTAAAGTCGCAGACTGTAAAGGGTTTGCATATGCTGGAGATGGATTTGAATTTATTTTCAATAAGTGGCTAGTATACCTAGTACAAATATATATTTATTAGTCTTTGGCCATTTGAAGAAGGATTCAGCGTTAAGGAAGAATCTTACCCATTGTTTCCAAAATTGCCATATATTCTAAAGAGAAGGGATCGCAACACTTAGTTTGGGATCATTTAGAAGGGAAGCAGTGATTATATCATAGCTGGGTGCTTATTTTTGGAAATTGGGCACATTTCTCTCATGTATTACATCATTGCAAGCTGAAGGAAGGTTCTCTTACAGGAAATTTCCAAGATTATCAGTGGGTGTAATATATTGTATGCTGGTTGTAGCGATTTCTCTCATAAGGTTTGGTTCTTATGAGGCAGCCAATACTTCACACAAAGGACCATATATTCCAGATCTAACTTCTCCTTGTATCGCTGCTGTTATTCCTATGAGTGGAGGTACTATGGTTACATTTGATTTACATTTACAGTCTGAAATATTAATGTCAATTTAAATTGCAATTTTTTTTGTGTTTGTTGAGATATTACATGGAATGAAAGGTCATATATGCATAAGGATTCAATTAGTTAGTTCTTTTAAACTTCCAATCCCATAAACCACAAACCAAGGGCAAATAACAACCTAAAGGGAGGTGCACACTAAGTGTTTGACAAAACTCCAAAATCTGTCCATAAGGTGTACCTGGTAGAATTTTTCTCTATTTTCTCTATTGCAAAGGGAACAAAAAGGTACTTGATGTCAAATATAAGTATATCCATGACCATTGGACCATTGTTGTTGGGAGCAAGAGCAAAACAGAAGTGCAAAGCAAGAAGTGAGAGCACAGAGCGCCAATTTCTAAAAGACTCCTGAAGCATTTTTTAGATAATATAAATTTAAATATGTTTGGATGCATATATTATCTATATATATATATATATATATATATATATATATAAGTTACAGGAGAAAGGGGATGAAAAATCTGAGATATAGAAGGGAATTCAATTCTTGGGGATGAAACCTTGATAGAAGAAGTACCAACATATACTGTGGAGTCAAAATTTAAGTTCATGATTTATATATAAATGGATTTTTTTGATATAACAGATGGAGATATTTGCATTAAAATAAATCCATGGCCAAACCATTCAACAAGATAATAAAAAATTTGCAAACCTAGTCTTTACTTGTCCAAAAAGAGTCCAACAAAATTTCTACTATGATAACTGCCTTAACTAGCCCACTAAAATTTTAAAAAGGATTTTGCGCAATGGGTCTTTCTACAAACCTCGGAGGCCTGGGCCTCCTCAGACATCGTTCAATTCATGATGTGTTGCTTGATGTATTGTTTCCTCTGCTAATCTGACCCATAGAATCCATCAGAATGCAACTGTGGCAAGTATGAATGTGTTGCTTCCCTTATTAATTTCCTTCTTGCTTCCAATTGTTCCACTCTCTCCAGTCCTCCGTTGCATAAATTTCAATCTTTTCAGTTGGGATTCCATATCCTCCAATTGTTGGTTCGAAAAATATTTTTCATCCTCTTGTCCAATCTCTCAATTTTCCCTCCATTTTATCCAACTTCCTTACTTCGTAGAGCTAGTTGTAGACCCAGTTTCAACACCACCCATATCATCTGTTTCTGGTTTTGTCAAGCAATATAAAATGGTATTTAGTTTCAACTTGTATTGACCCTATAAAGTATAAGGAGCTAAATCTTGGATAACAACCAGCAAAGGCATCTGATACATCTTGCTTTTTTTTTCCTTACAACCATAAAAATAGAGATGTGTAGTTGGGGGTTTCAAACTAGTTAGCTACGATGGATAAGTCAACTACAGCGGATATACAACAGCTTGTTACATACATCCTCGCAGTTGCACCGTTGAATATGGAGCAGGATCAACTTGACTTTAGCCAGGTATATAACTCACTACCCCTCCCTCACTTGGTGGTTGCTTGCTTAAGTCTCATGATTGTTTCAATATAAACCTTACCTACAAGATAAGCTAGTTTGTAAAAGGTAGGCTCAGGTAGGTAAGCTTTAGGTGAGACCATGACATTCATGCATTTCTTTTGTATGCCTCTCACAGTGACTAAATTTTCTACACATTTCAGACACTTCACATAGTGCGATGATTTTGATGGATATGGTTTCCCATGATATCGGTCCTAACCAAATGTTCTCCACAATGGTTACAAGATACTTAGAAAATCCCAAAGTCTTCAACATACTTGATATTTCTGATTTAAATTGATAGTAGAGATGGTCCTATGCATACAATACTACAATGTTTAATCCAACATCAAAGACAAGTTGTGGACATGAAATAAAAAATTGACAGTGGAGCATCCCAATGGCGTCAGATATACCATACTCATCAAGAAAAAATCCCAGAAATGCTTCAGGTCCAATGGCACACATACTCATGTTTGAACTAATCCAACATTTTGCGTAATGTCTCATCTCTACTACAAATAATTCAAATATGTGAGCTACCATGAGTTGAAGGGCTGTCATGAGTTCTAAAGAGCCTGACTCCACAAACTTCCACTGTTGTGACTTGCCTCAAATCTGAGTGTGCATTTCAACTTGGATAATTCAAAATATCTCATGGGAGGTGGCTAAGGAATGCCCCCATTTTCACTTAACTTTCCTTCTTTCGAACTAGATTCAGGGTTTGGCTGTAGATCTACCTTGGTTTTTTTTTGCTTCAAGACCTTGTAATAGGCTATGGTTTCAAATCTTGTTTTCAATAGTTGTGTTCGTTGGACTAGCCTAAGAAGAGTAGGATCCTTCGGAATTTAGTGTGGAACATGTGACTCATAATTACGACTGAGTCTCCTATAACTACCAATTTCTTGAACCCTAGCTCTTTGGCAAGCAAAATGCCTTGATACAGGGCTAGGACATCTACTTGGTTATTGGTTGCTTCACCTAAACCCCAGGAGAAGGATAATTTTGGTTTTCCTTCAGGAACAAAAATGATAGCCCCCTGCGCCTGCCACCCTTGAATATACATAAATGGATTTGAAAAAAAGTAAAATAAATAAATTTAACATCTTCCTCATTGATAATTGTTGGAATAAGATTATATATCCCTTCAAAATATTGAGCAACTTGATCTCAATAACAATAAATCTTTCCTCAGCCCACACTAAGCTTTGTTATAGCTTTGGATTGATATTTTTTGGTAAGACAAGTATTTTTTATCAAAAGCTAAGTTGTTGTAGTTGTAGAGGAAGGTGGATCATTTTCAGAGGGAATAATTGAATAAAATTCTAGATATGTGCATCAATTGTGGAAGTATAGCATTTTTTTGTCATGGTTGTAATTCCTTAGACCTTACTAAAATAGCAGGCAATGCCAAATTTACTTTGTTATGCAAATTAATCATGCGCAGGGTAATAGCATCATGTATGTTTAGTAATGATATTTTTATCTTTTTGGCTGTAGATTTAAATCCTGACTAGCATGCATATGTGATCTAATAAGAGCAATGGCTGGGTGACAAACTCTTGCATTGCATTATTGAGTTTTCATCAACTAATTCTTGGTTCAAAAAATGTAAAAGGAAAATATCTACAACTTGTGATTTGTATAAGAGTGATAAATTAAATGGCACTATAAATAGGTTTTTGAGAGAATCTACCTACTGTAGGGTATTATCTATACATGTTACATACCAAGTATCATGTATGCCCTGACATCTGTTGGTGTGTACTACTAGTGAATAATGAATTTTGGTTCTCAGAATTTTCCTTGTTGAATATCCCCATTTTATGCGTACAGGGGTGTCCAACCACACTAGGAACCAATCGATCTAGGGAGCTTGTTGAAATTTTTTTGTAAAGGATAAGCACCTAAAATACTTATTATTTGATCTGGTGGATCAGTTGTTCAAAATATTGAGAAAGACACTAGATGTAAAATTAGGGTTGAAGATAATGTTTCTTCTGGGGATGTGCCATTATTTGTTCACATTTCTGGTCCTGATAGATTATGTCTTAAAAGAGGAACAGATGCAGTGAGGAAGCTATTTAATGAAGGAGAAGATGATGGGAAAAATCACAGCTCATGACAGGTTCGGACAGAGCATGCTACTTCTCAAAGACAACATTGTAGGTCCAGAATCCCTCTTTGGAGGCCTCACAATTCTCATGAAGAGAAGTATGTAGCTGGTCAGAATGAGTGTAGGCAGAAATCAAAGGGGAGTTCTTCTCATGGAAGGGGCAGCCCTAATTTTTCATCTTCATATTTGAGCAAAGCTGGTAAGATGGGATGTTTCAACTTACTGTTTTGTTTGGGGTGGGGTGATTTTAATAAAAATTTTATATAAGAATGAAAAACAGTGGCTTACAATTTTGTATTGAGATGAATAGTAAAAAGGTATTATCTCCCAATAATCTACAACAATGGTGCATATCATTTTTTTCCAAATCGAAAATAGTGCTACTTGTCACTTGTGATTTTTCCAATTCCAGAACAATAGTTTGTTTTGAGCCATTTCAAAACATCGTAATCGAATCCCATATGTTAAAATCTACGCCTGCATGTCATTTATTTTTTAATTGAATATAAAGTTATGGTGGCACAACTGGAAGAAATCGTAGATACTTATGAAGAAGGTAGAGTTTACTTATCATAGAATTTCTTGAGTCTATTTTTTCACTGGTTGGATGCTTTGATGCAATTTGTTTTCCATATTTAATAGTATGTTTTGTTTATTCCCTAAATAAAACATTAATTCTGCCACGCCCTTAACCCATTCCTTAAAGGTGATGGTAATGGAAGCTAAAGGAAATCTAAAATTCATTGCTATCCTCTTTCACATATCGAGGTTCTTATCAACGCCGCAGACATGCATTGGAAAGAAGCGTGTATGAAGGAGAAAAGTGGGAAGCTGATGTGCAAGGTAAAGAACTAGATCCTATATTCAAGCATGATCGACCTATTTTAGTAGATGCTTTGGAGGAGTTAGAGAAATAATTTTCAAAAGTGGCCCTTGAGTTATTCAGAGTCAAAAGAACCGATGAAGATGAAGAGAACATGAGGTACATTTCTCATCTTCAGATACCATTTATTTATTTCATGGATATAAAGTGTAGTCGACCACCTGCAATACTATCGGTAATTGACCCTTCCAATTTTTATCCTACTTACTTATGCACAAGACTTTTTTTCAGTATTCTATTTCTGTAGGATACATGTTATATTATTTTGAGGATGGTATAAAATTAAAATAGGAATTTTTTTTGGAAGATATTATCCAAGGATTATTTGAACTTGTGACCTACCATATTCAACTTCTCATCTCAATTACTCATTACCAATTGTTCTGACCCTCTGAGGTTTTGTTTCTTAATTTTATTTTTTGTAAGCAAGCACCCATGGAGTTTTGAACTAACGACTTTACACAAGGAGGGCCTTAACAATACACCCATTCACCATCTATTATATTCCCCGTGGGAAGAAATTAAAATAGTAATTGATGAAATAATATGAGATAATTTTATTAATGTTCAAAAAATGGCCACAATAGGTCAACGGTACAGCTAAGTAACCATTACACTATGGGTGTGCAATGGACACTCCTATAAATGTAAAAAGCAGATCTAATCTAATATCTAAACACTATTAATAAAGAAATAACTATTGGGAAACCTAGATAGATACAATCATTCTAATGGTAAGATGTAATAAACTCCATGGAGGGATGCCTTGGAGGAGGGTACCCAGAGGTCAGTTCCCACTAGAATTGTCACCAAATTAAGAGGAACAAACCTTGTTGTGGATCAACCACCTCTGCATACATATCCCTCCTATCATCTGAGGTAAGAATTGGCCTACTAAATTTCTTGTTGTCTTAAAGGAGGGGCATGTTGCTTCTTCCTAGAAATAGAGGGTTTCCCACTAGAGGGAAAACCCCTCTCTCATGATATGAATTGGCTGCCAAATGGATCTGGACCCCTACTGGAATGGTGTTGTTGTTTTCCTGGTCATTGGTGGTCATGTTCACTCGGAGGACTAGTAAAGTGTGTGGTTGTCTCATTAGTGTCTAGCCTAGGGAAATCTTGAGTGTAAAAGATCAAAGAGCCAAAGCCTCCCTTGTTAAAAAAGGTGAAGTACTGTCGATCTAGGTATTGAAATAAGATGGAGAGATCTGATAAGTTAAATTTATTAATGTCCAATTAATGACCACAAAATTGGGCCCATGGGATTGTTTGGTACCATGACGTCAATACAAAGTGGGAGCACTAAGGTGGTTCCTATAAATGCGAGATGTAAAAAGAAATGTATTATTCTAACCTAAATACTAGAATGTGAACTCCAAGTATGACGAAAGTGAAGGTGGCCCTTCGCATTTGAATTGATCTCAGGTTGGAAATAGTAATACCAATTGTTTGTCTCTTGGAACCCCTAGAAGATGGTAGCATCGAAAAGAAGGAAGTAATATGTTGAGGTGAGGTTGGTAAAGAATGTGATCGTGGTTGAAGGATGAGGTAGTGAAGCTAGAGGGCCTCCCTTAAGCAAAGTGTTAGGTGTATTTGGTCAAGATACCTAAGGAAACTGGTCAGTGTCTGAATCTCCTTGGGGAGAAGCTCTCAAAAAGGACAATGAAATCACATGAAAGATGGAGTTGACCTGGGTCTCAACCTATCGAAGTTGGCATACCTACAAGATCTTGTCTGATCGGTTAGTATGGTGATCTGTCTCCATCCTAAGGCGATGAGAATCCACTTTGAATTGGCCTAAAGGAATATGAAGAGCATGCACCCCATGGCATAGTGTGTAATGGGGTTGAACAATGAGATAATCCCGTAAATCATTGAAGTGCTTAATGTTAGGCAATCTTTGGACATAACTCTCCTTGAGGGTTGATCCATGTGACTTACATGATCTACCTAACCTCCATTAACCGCTGAACGTTACACATTGTTTCCCCCCTATGTGCATGGGTGGTTACTTGGAACCTTAATGGATTGACCTGGGTTGAATCCTGAGTTTTCTAAACATAAGTATAGAAGCAACATGGTTCCTAGGCATGGAAGATGAATTTCGGGCTCTCTATGTTAAATCAAAATTCTGAGGGGCTTAGAAAAATTTTGGCCACTTCTATAACCCACAACAAAAAAAAAGAGACCTAAATCTCCAATTATGAACAAGTATCAACTATTTTGGGTTAAATTTAGACCTAAAGAAACTTTATGGGAAGCCTGAGGGGAAGTAAGCAATAATTTTTCGGTACTAGAAGCATTCATGGTAGATGGTAGCATATTCTGGGCTAAACTTTGCATAATCAAGCCTGATCATGACTCTTTGATAGCAATGAACATCAACATTATCAAGTCTGGGAATAGTTCTCAAGGGTACAATTAGCCTAAGACCAATTCTCAACCTTAAATCAAGACTAGTAGTAGTCACAAACTTTGAAACATTTTGTATCCATGTGAAAGAAGCTAAATCTACATCTCAATATCCAGCATCATTTGGAAGCCACTAGTTAGAATCCACAGATACCAAAATACAGAGCAACATGTTGTCAAATAATTTATGTAGCAACTTGTCTAAAACTAGTAGTGTTGAGACATCTAGTAATGTTGATTGTAACAACATGACATGGATCAAAATGGTGATGACTAATGATGAACCATAATGGCATATGAGTGACCCTCTCAATGATGATGTATTTGTTGATGAGGACAATGATGACCATGACATTGTTGATGATGCACTTATTGATGTTGATGTTGATGATGACAATGTCAACGATGATGATGATGCAATGTATGGTGTACTTGACCTTGACATTCACTTGTCCTCGACAACATTTGAGTGACCTTAATAGCATTTGAGTGACCTTAATGGCATTTTGAGTGACCTTAATGGCACTTGTCCTCGACAACATTTCAACATTTTGAGTGACCTTAATGGCACTTGTCCTCAACAACATTTCTTAGATCACGTTGCCTTGAAGCAGCAATGGTTCATACATTGTCAAACTCTTAGAAATAATTATTGCATCTTTGTATTGGGAAGAGGTGTTGGTAGTCCTATCTTCGAACTCATGGGAAGTAATTTCAAATTTATATCACTCTTATTGATCTATAGATATGTATTATATGTTGATGACCTTCACCAAACCCAATAAACGTTTAAACATTAACCCAATAAACTCCTGAACTGTTATACTCATCTATGTTCAAATTTCAATACTTAACCCCATTTCTAGGCTTTACTCTTGAGTGTTACTGGCAGAAAAATACCAAAAACCATTGAGGGTAGGAGTTATGCTTAGAAATGATACACATTGCACCATATCCAAGCATGGTCAGTGAAAAAATCATCCCCACAAAAGTAGAGACTCTCTTTTAACAGTTTGTCCTTTATGAAAATCAGAATTTAACGCTCATCCTTTGTTCAAGATGAAATTTTTAAATTGCCTGATAGGTTTGTATGACTGAAATGCATTCAGATCGCATTTTCCTCTCTTTTACTATAGTCTTTGAAAATAGTGAGAGGAATATGATAACATTGCCTCTTTCCTTATATATGTAATTGTGCAGATTGTGGTTACGCCTGGACTATAAGACAAATGCTTCCTTTGTGGTCAGGTTGGTCATTTTGCAAATGCATGTGAAGGACAACCAAAAACAAAGCAAGGATATTTTGATGAGAAAGGTGGTGAACTGAATGTTAATCCTAAAAAGACTTATCCGATAAGTCGGATATAGGTATAATTTTTTATGTTAGGATTTTGGTTATGCATGCTTGGAGGTTTTTTTATTTTTGTTAATGTTGTATGGTTGCATTAATACTAATAACAGTCCCATTTAGGTCATGATAATTAAAGCAAGTTTCAAGATTATTATAGATCATGTGGATATTTTACTATTATTTTTACATCTAACTTGTTTCTAATATCTCAAATATTTTGCAGTTCGTCAACATCTAGTTTTTATGTGAATATTTAGAGTATGATATGAAGATTCCAAAACCTCCAATGGAGATTGATTTTGAACGGGTTGTGGATGATTTTGTCTTCATTTGTTTCTTTGTTGGCAATGATTTCCTTCCACACATGTATACATTGGAAATTCGTGAGGTTTGTATGTAGAGATGTTACACCTCCTATATTCTATTTGAATTCCTTAAATAGTCGCTAAATAAATATTATCTAAATTTACATTATGTTCTAAAATTCATTTCAGTTGAAATGCTTGGAATAGTTTTATGTCCAAGCTGATTGTTGTTCTAACTTCTAAGCATGATTATCTCTAGTGTGTAGACAGTTTATTATAGATCTATTTTTACAGCTCACATTCTCTGTTTTGGTTATGTGACATTATTCTCTTGGAAGATAATTTGTAGGTGGCTATTTTCTATTTTACAGGGTGCAATTAATTTGCTCATGGTTGTATACAAGAAATAATTCAGTGCAATGGGTGGTTATTTGATAGATGCAGGCAAGGTATTATGACACTTATTGCATTTATTATTTAATTTTTGTTGGCAAATATTATGTTGATCGAAGGACTTCACTATATGTTACTAGATATTGTGATATTTTCACTTTGGTCTTCTAAATCTTGCAATCTGAAGTTGTGTGGCCTTTGAAATTTTAATTATCGCTTGAATCATAAGATCTCATGTCCCCAGATTGATGGAAATGATATTGAGTTCATCTTGACCAACTTTATCCAGTTGCTGGCATTAAAGCTGTATAATGTTTTCTCTTTCTAAAATTTCAAATGCACATGGAATTTTATAAAGGCTATAGGATGTCTCCTGTGTCTGAAATTACTGAACATTGAATGAAAGGGTGTTAACTAGTTTGGATACAACTAGCATTTCCAGCTAATCTGATATCACACTAAAATGTAGAACATTTTATCATGCAGGTAATATTGGACAGGGTGGAGCATTTTATTCAAGCTATTGGAACATATGAGGATAGTATTTTTCAAAAGTGAGCTCATATTCACGAGGTACACATTTAGTTTATATGAAATTACGAAAACCTTTGTCAGTTGTATGTATTTGGGCCTTATTTTGAAAAAAACACAGCTATACATTTTTTAACTATTCAATAACCCCCATTGAGGATAGCACCCTTCCATTTGGCCAAGCTATGAGCTTAAGAACGTTTTGAATATGAACTCTATGCCATATGAAAAATGGAAAATGGGTCAATAGCTATTTTTGTAGAGCATTTTATTAAGAAATACATTAAGCCAAGGGAAATACTTTGTTAAAACTCTGTAAATATTAGGAAATACATGTATTTTAGATGCTCACACATATTTTACATGTATTTTTATATATGCATATCCAACCATATTGTATCCAATTTGTTCTCATATATGTACATATATCTATCTATATCCTGGTAACTTTAGCTTCTCACTGATAACTAGATGAATTATCATAGTTGACTTCTATTAAGTATTTGATTACTAGCAATATATTAGGTCAGACTAACCTAAGCTTCTTGTTGGTTTTTCTTAAACTTTACGCTTGTTTCCTTTATATCCAAATGAGGGCATAAAATATGCTCTATAGGATGAAATGATTGTTACTGCATTTGTTTTATGGGAATGACTAATCTCCTAAAGGACACAACCTGGAAAAGTTCCTAGAAAATGACAAGAAATGGACGCCAACAAACCATTCCTAGGGAGTTCTTGGAATGGTCAGTATTTTAGAAATGGTACTAGTCTTTTCTCTAAACTTTCTTTTTGATCCCTTCATCATAATGAGTACCATTATCCACTTGATGTAGTTCAGCCATATTACTCTTTTGTACTCGCCGTTTTTTTATGTTCAAGGAGATATTGTAGATTCTCAGTGTATGTTGTTTCCACTGAAAATTCATTCCATAATACCTTCAACCCCCACCCCCCAACATATTTAGTGAGTGGTATATTCCTGCTACACCTTACAAATCTTTAAAGACATTGGAATTAAGTTTCCTTATAGCACTCATGGTATTTCCCAGATGCATTTCTGTAGTTAATTCTCACTTCTCATGCATTTAAATGCTTGAATCGACAATTCACAATTCATTGCAATGATATAAAATCTGTTTCAAGGCACACTCTCTTTATTTTCACTCTTGTTTCCCCACTCTGTTAGAACTGATCTTATGCAGTTAACTATGTTGGTACATAAGTTATAACTTATCTTGTGTGTAATCACATGTAGCTAGGACCAACAGTAGAATTGTCTGTCTACTAGAATAAGGTGCAAGATATTACATGTTTGTAACCAGGCTGTCATAATTTGGCAGCTAGCTAGACTGGTGGAACATTGTTTTTTTCTCTAGTCATGTGCATGCACTAATGTGTATTGCTAATCACATGGCTTATCAAGTCCTGATATAACCAGAATGCCCAAGCTACATGATTTTAGGTAACCAAATTCGTACTATTACATTGTCATCTTCTGATACATGCAACACTGTTAATGTTGATGAGTGTCCTTTCTGGTATTACAAAAGCCTCTTTCTTTATTGCCTTGTTCGACGATTAGATACTCAAAGTTGTGTATTGATCCTTTTTACCATTATAGAGGACTCTGTAAGTTAGGTTCTCAAATTCTTAAAGGGTTCTAGCTCAATGGAAGAGCGCCTGCCTTACAAGCAGGAGATTGGTGGTTCGATTCCTCCATGCCGTAATGATATTATAATATCAGTTAAATACTAAAAACAACTAAATTAGTGACCAAAACATGAGAGATGCGAAACTAGGCATTAAAAATGATGCAACACATGGCGCTAATGATGAATCCAAACATGGCGTTGATATGGTAGCAAAATAAAACGTTGCTTTGGATGCAAAACATGGCACTACATAGGAAGCAAAATATGGTGCAACAATAGAAGAAATATTTGGCGTCATTTGGGTAGCAAAACATGATGCAAAAAAGGAAGCAAAAATTGGTGCAAATTTGGAAGCAAAAATTGGTGCAAATTTGGAAACGAAAATTGGCACATATTTGGAAGTAAAACATGGTGCAAAATGGGATGCTAAAGTGGTAGCAAAAATGGATGCTAATTTGGATGCTAACATGGTGCTATTAAGGATGCAAATATGGCGCTAACGGGGGTGTCATTTAAGAAGCAAAGAAGGATGTTATTTAGGAAGAAAATCTCGACGTTGTTTAGGAAGAAAAGTTTGGCACTATTCTGGAAGCAAACCTTGATGTTGTTTAGGAAGCAAAGTTGGACGCTATTCTAGAAGCAAAAAAAAAGACGCTATTTTGGACGTCATAAAGGATGCTATTTAGGAAGCAAAAAAAGACATTTTATGGGATACTTTAAGTTTTGTCCATGACGCGTCCCATTTAGCGTCTAGTTTGACCACTCAATGTAAAAAAAATTT
>LPNX011116043.1:32512-46016 GCA_001517045.1 Pseudotsuga menziesii | reverse complement strand
TATATATATATAATTGATGCATGGATAAATGGTAGGTGAGTGTATGGAACTCTTAGCTTATGGATGGATAAGTGGCATTTTGTGAGAGATAACTCATTTAACTAAAAAAAAAAAACAAATAACTTATAATTTAATAGTGACAATTAACTTGTGACTTATAAGTATTCACCAACCACAAATTAAATGATTATGCTAGAGTTAACAATATAGTTAACATATCTATATCTATATATATTATATTCTTGCTAAAAATTAATAAATAATATATATATTTAATAATAATATTATTATATTATTTATATTTTTACCAATATTTTAAATAATATATCTTACACTTTATTTATTATTATAAATTTCTCAACGTTACCCGGATATTATTTCCAATAAGAAACATTACTTTATCAAATATCACCACTTAAAATATCATCCTATCACGCAATTTCAAACTAAGTGGTGTTAATATCATTACATTTTCACACTAAAGTGGTGTTAATGTCATCACATGATGCATGCATCTTTGTGTGAACGATCGTTTTTCTCGTTACAGCATTCTCCCTGCGAAACGGTTTTCCATTAATCTCCAAGATTCCCTCAGCCTAGCTTATCGGAATTAAACGACAGACACTCGTGATATAACTCCGGCCCAGCTAACACCAGTCACATCGAGCAACAATAGTGCCTGGGGAAGTGCTTGGTGAGCAGGATATAAATAAGCATGGTCTGCATCATCTGCATCATTTCCCTAAAACTTCGCCTCTGGGCGTTGATCTGCATCATCAGCCTTCTTCTCCATACACGCCCTTCCACCCAAGACACACAACAAGAATCAAGCTGCTTCAACTCTAACCGTAAACCAGTAGAAGGTCGTTTTATAAAGTCGCTGGAACTTGGTGCTGCTGCTACAGTTTTTAGCGTGGATAGCCATGGAGCAAAAGGAGACGGCGCCTCTGACGACACCCACGTAACATATTCATATCTTGTATTCCATTTTCACAGGGTGGCTTCCTGCAAAATGAATGTTGTTATCATAATAACCCAAATACAAATGCTAGTAGTCTCTCCATGGATTTGCTTACAGTAATATTTAACCTACTTGTGTTGATCAGGCATTCTCATCGGCTTGGAATGCAGCATGCACGAGCAGCTCGAGTTCTGTTTTTCTCGTTCCACAAGGGAAAAAGTACCTTGTTAAGCCTATCAACTTTCAGGGTCCTTGCAAGGCTAGTGAATTGAATGTTCAGGTAATAATCGACATCTTTTCATTATGCAATATATGTATTTTTCAGATATAAACTCATGTGTTCTCATAAATATCGAACAGATACAAGGGACAATAGTTGCCCCAGATGATCCCGCTTCTTGGAATCCCCAAGACCTCGCAGTATGGCTTCAATTTTCCCAACTGCAAGGAATAACAATCCACGGCGGAGGGACTATCGATGGATCAGGTCAGAAATGGTGGGCAAATTCTTGCAAGATAGACAAGACCAAGGTAAAACACATATTCACGATATCTTGTTATCTCTGTGTACAGTAAATGTGATTTTGAGAAAAAATTGTATAGTTTCAATTTTGTTAAAAAGAGTAGTTATGTTATTGATATCCACTTAATTTTGTGCTTCACAGAGTTGCAAACAAGCTCCATCTGTAAGTTCGTCGAAACTTTGTTTCTATATTCTCCTGTATTGAATAATATAACTAACCTTTTTACCCTCAAATTTCTTATCTTGTTTGCATATGATTTGCTAATAGGTGATGGGAATTTGATACAGGCAATGACCGTTGATTCTAGCGCACAAATAATTTTGAGGAATTTGAACTTCCAGAACAGTCAACAGATGCATCTAGTAATATCTCGTTCAACAAATGTTCAACTCGAAAACCTGCAAATCGTTTCACCAGGCAACAGCCCAAATACTGATGGAATTCACATCGCTGCTTCCCAACATGTAATGATTCAGAATTGTATAATCGGAACAGGTCGCTATAACTTAGATGCATCTTCCTATCCTTTCCTTTTTTTTATAACTAATTGATATCCAGAGAATGAATGCAAGATCCTGTAATAATCAAAACCTTATGAAACTCTACAGGAGACGATTGTGTTTCTATAGTTACACAAAGCTCAGATATTAAAATCAACAAACTAGTCTGTGGGCCTGGCCACGGAATTAGGTAAGGATGTGTTATAGTTTAACATCGAAATTGAATATCCAACATCGGAAGGAACTGTATATGATGATATTGTATGTACAGTATTGGAAGCCTTGGCAAGAATAATTCGAACGATACAGTTTTGGACGTAGTTGTCGATGGAGCTTTTCTGACTGGCACAACAAATGGACTACGTATAAAAACATGGCAGGTAGTATTCCCGTTTCTTTCACAGGGAATATCAATTTCTGTTTATACTTATTCATAGGGAATTAACCAAATACAAATCAAATAAACTAACAGGAGTTACTATAAAATAAAGAATTATAAACTTTTAAACGGTAAGATCCTATAAATAAACTAATCTTTAAACGGTAAAATCATAAAACTAAGTAGTTGATTATCAACATTCATAGATCTTTTACTTGTCAGTTAATTAGTTTCTCAATTGTTTTTTACATTGGCTAGTAATTATCTAACATAAGCTAATCTTTTAAACTGTAAAATCATATTTGAACAAACTAATTAAATATTGAGGTCATAAAAGTTTTTATTTGAGATTTGGGTAGAGAAATGGGGTGGATTACTACTTATGCTAGTGTATTTTAGAGATTGATTCTATAGCAATGGATAAGCAACCATGAACAATTCATGGTAGAAGAATATAAAAAATAAGTTGTCAACAGAAACTTACGAATTTATCCAAACTGTTTTCTATTTCATGACTATCTCTTATCATTTGATCCCTATCCATTTGATCCATCCACAAATTAAAAAACTAAGTGATTAATTGTACTTATCAACATTCATATATAGATAACAGTTAATTAGTTTCTCAATTATTTTTTACACTGGCCAGTAATTACCTAACTAAATAATACACAGAAATATTAATAATAAAATAAACTGACCCTTCGGTTATCTAACCATATTTCAAAATGAAACTAACGAGAAACTAATCTGTTAAACCATCTAATCTAGTTGAGGAACCTGTTCGCCGAGGCAGACTAAACCTGTAATTGTGTTGGAACAGGGCGGCTCCGGATATGCAGGAGGAATAATTTTCCAAAATGTGATAATGAACAATGTCTCAAATCCAATCATTATAGATCAATATTACTGTGACTCTCTAATTCCATGCCAAAATCAGGTGCATTTGTATTTACGAAACAGTTAGGGTTAGGGTTAGGGTTATTTCATTTGTTTAATTACTTTCTTTGGAAAAAAAAAGTGTGCCAGTTTTCTTGTGAGCATTGAATATCCTGGTTGTTGTTGTGATGAATATAGAGTTCAGCAGTGCAAGTTAACAACGTGACGTACGCAGACATCAGCGGCACTTCGGCAACGAAAGAAGCAATAAGACTGGCGTGCAGCATGAGTGTTCCATGTCAAAATATTGTGATGCAGAAGATAAGACTTCACATGGAAAACGGAGATACAGCCACTTCTTTTTGCAACAGTGTGCACGATTTTAGCCATCCGCAAGTCATCCCTTCTCCTCAGCTATGCTTGTAAGTAACTTAATATTACATTTCCCCACATTTGGGATTCTCGATACCACTTGCCAGGTGGCCATGTAACGATGGAATATCTAATCTAATCAAATAATAACGTTCACATTTATACAGAGCTTCGATAATGAGTAACATCAATGACTGATTATGAAATTAAATGCTATTTATTGAAGTATACACCACCGTAAACCACCTATGTTATCAGCTAAATATATTCGCTGTACCTCTCCAGTAATAGACGCTGATGTGCTCTTTACATTCGATGTAGAACAGTCACCCATAGGTAACAAATATATAGCAAAGTATAAATAAATGGACACCATAAAAAGATTGGGTGGCTATACATTGATACATAAGCTCCTCACTTGATGTTCCTATAAAGTATCTAGGTTTGTAAACCACACTTCAAAAAAACATATATCATTTTAACATTTTTAATAAAAAAACCTAAATTTAAAATTATTAATTTAAATAGAATTTAATGTTTTCATTTAAAAAAATATATATATATATCAATAATAATAATAACTATTTTCTCCAATTTAAAATGGTTCATTTACTTAGAGTTTAATACTTTCTACTAAAAACTTGCACACCCATATTGTTTGTGGCTAGATCACATCCATAGGGATCAAATGGTTGAGAGATAGTTATGGAATGGAAAATATTTTTTTTCCCTCATATTCTTTTACTTGAGTAATCCATGCCTATAATTATGGAATGGATTATCCATATGGTTGAGAGATAGTTATGGAATGGAAAATATATTTTTATTCCTCATATTCTTCTAGTTAAATGGTTTGTGACATGTTATCACCAACATTTTTATCTCATATGTATTGAGTTTTATCTATTCATTAGTTAGCTACCAATTACCGTTTCACCTTTTGTTTTTAAAATAAAATTTTGAGAAAATTGGTTGGAAAAATATATTATAGTTGAATTTTTTTTTATTATGAATAGAAATATTATGTCAAAATTATATTAAAGTAAATCACCTTTTGCATTTAAAATAAAATTTTGAGAGAATTGGTTGGAAAAAATATACTATGGTTGAAAAAAAAAATTATAATCAATAGAAATATTATGTCAAAATTATATTAAAGATATTAGTGTGCGTAAAGATGAGAAGATAAAGATAAAGTTTTCCTTATGTCTAAATTATATAAAGACATTATTGTGTGTAAATGATGAAAATATATTTTTTTTCTTTTTCGTAAATCAATGATTAATATATTTACATCTAAAATATGCTAAAAACATAATATGAAACTTAACATAATATGAAACTTAAGTGATGCATGGCCTTATAGTTGGTAAGTCATAAAATGAAATTCTTATAAAATGATCACTAACATTTAGAAGATAATTTTTTATAACTAAGAGTGAATTCAATACCAAAAGAGGAGAATAGATTCTAGATTTGAAATTGAAAAAAACTTATAAATTAGAATTGGAAATTTGGTGGTTCTAAAACAAGCATGGTATCCTTCACACTAAAGGAAATAGATAGAGAGTTACAATTAATGAAGATTAAGTGGACTCTCTCTCACACACACACATCTCACACACATTGTTGGTGAAGATATGAACCCAATTGAAGATAAAGATAAAGTTTTTCTTATGTCTAAATTATATAAAGACATTATTTTGTGTAAATGATGAAAAGATAAAAGTTTTTTTTTTCTTTTTTTAAATCAATGATTAATATATTTACATCTAAAATATGCTAAAAACATAATATGAAACTTAAGTGATGCATGGCCTTATAGTTATCAAGTCATAAAATGAAATTCTTATAAAATGAACACTCACATTTAGAAGATAATTTTTTATAACTAAGAGTGAATTTCATACCAAAGAGGAGAATAGATTGTAGATTTGAAATTGAAAAAAAAAATATAAATTAGAATGGAAAATTTGGTGGTTCTAAAACAAGCATGGTATCCTTCACACTAAATGAAATGGATAGAGAGTTACAATTAATGAAGATTAAGTGGTCTCTCTCTCTCTCTCTCTCTCTCTCTCTCTCTCTCTCTCTCACACACACACACACACACACACACACACACACATCTCACACATTTTTGGTGAAGACATGAACCCAATTGACATGGTCAACAATAATGGATGAGCTGCATGGTCTAATGCTTGTAAATGGAGCACTCACATTCATTGGGAGATAAATTATTTAGAGCTTTTCAACTGGAGGTGAATGAATTTTAGATTTGATATAAAAAGGCCCATGAATTAGAATGGATGCTTTGGATGCTCAAAAACAATTTTAGATTTGATATAAAAAGGCCCATGAATTAGAATGGATGCTTTGGATGCTCAAAAACAAGCATGGGTCCTTGGGAGCAAAAAATTTGGATAGAAAGAGTTACAAAGTTCTATTGACTTTATCTTCTATGAATATTAAGTGTTATTGTATGGAAGCAAGGTTGTATGGTTATGTAGGAAGGTAATTTAACTTTGAACATTATTAGAATGTGGCCTAGTTGTTTTTTGTTTTAGGTATGAAATCGAAGTTGTAAAGTTGTGTGTGCATTGATATATTGTTGGTATTGGTTCGACATGTTTCAATTTTGCATTGTTATAAGCACATGCCTTGGTTATCTTGTCAAGTTAATTTGTAATTGAAAAACAAAGGATACAAACATGTGATTTATAGGTATTTGATGATGAATGTTAATACATTGATAGTAACCATAATGACTTAGCACTAGTTTCCTATGTAATGACAATTCAAACTCTCATACTATTAAAATATTAATTCTATATTGTTTCTCAATGACAAATCAATTTTGTGACTTTTCATAGTTAGATGGATTCCCTATATTTATTTTGATATGGTTTTTTTATTATCATATTTATTTTATTATGGTTTTTTTGTTATCATTATGCACTTCGGGAGGAAATATGTAGCTTAATTAAGTGGCGTCATAGTAGGAATAACTTGTGATGAAGACAACTCCAGCAAATGAGGAGTGCTTCATAAAGTTAGAGACTTTGTTACAGGAAAATACAACTCTTAACAAGGATATTATGGTCATTACCTAATAAAAAAATAGCTACAATGTAGTCTGTGGGTGATCAATGATTAGATATACGTTACCCATATTTATACTGTAAGAAAGTGAGAAGAATATGTGATGGAAATAAATATTAGGACATACCTCATATAAAGGATAATTACATTATACTTATACTGTATGAAAGTGAGAAGAATATGTGATGCAAAATAAATATTAGGAAATACCTCATATAAAGGATAATTACATTATATAAAATTTGATAGTGATGATGATGTGGTTTTAGGCCATAGAGTTTTTCCATCGAAGACAATTTTCTAGAAGTGAATGTAGAAGGTTAAGATAAAAAGGACAAGATGTCGATGATCAAATCCATAATAATATTGGGAGGAATAATTTGAAAATAATTAAGATGATGAATTTAAGTGAGTTGATTTCTCATGCACGAGAAACAAAGAACAAGCATAAAGACTCAAGAGGGAGGTAAGATCTCTAGTTTGAAATACAAACGAGAAGAAAGGAAATGATCACTACATGAGACAAGATGGCTTTCAAATTTTGAGGTGAGTATATGACTTAGAAATACCTTTTAAATTTGAATACACTATTAGAAATGTTGAATCATAAAAATAATATATGGAAGAATACATTGTAAATTTTTTGTAGAGTATCCACTAGAGTTAGCCTACTAAAGAACAATAAAGAGAATGTTTGGAGCTATGTAGAATGTTTGAAGCTATATAGTCCAAAATTATGAATTTGATGGATGGTATTTATAGTGCATCTATAAAGGTTGGGAAAATGTTATTTATAGGAAAACAAAACATGAAACAAGGGGAACCTAAAGGTGAAGACCATCCATATGAAAAAAAATGTTTAAAGTAATATGAGGATGTGGAGGAAGAGAAGTATGAGCATGAATAGGACATGATTCACTACATGTAAAAGGACGCAAAGGAGTACTCTACCATGGGATGTGTTGTGGGAAAGATAGAGAAATGTTGAGTAGATAAGAAGGTTCCCATCAGAATTTCCAATTCTCATAGTGTTTGTTTTATTTATTTATGTATAAGCATGATATTAGAAAGAGACATGTATGTTGTTGAATGTTACCATCAAAATCAATTATCATGGAAACCAATAATCATGAACATTTTGAATATTCCTATTAGTTCACAAATTGAGATAGTGAAATTCCATAGCTAATTAAGAAGAGCATATCAATTTTGTTCTCTATTTGCATTTAATTTACTCTTTCTTTGTTCATTTCCCTTATATATAGGACTTGGTATTAATGATTTCATCTCAATATTTATTCTTTTTTTCAAATAATGATGAGTGTAGATATTGCACTCATTTTGCATTCCCTTACCTTCTGACTCTCTTACCTCTCCTTCACATTGATCAACCCTCCATCCTCTACATTGATAAACCCTCCACCATCTACGTATATTAACTTTAAACCCTCCATCACCTTGAGGACATAGAAATTTCTAAAAGTCTAAGTGTGGAGCTCATTGCCTCCACATTTAATTCTCACTCCACATCCATCACTTTTACCACATTTTCATCTATTCCCTTTTCATTGTTACCTTTGCATACATTATTTTTCATTGGTAATGGTGTGAATTTCTACTTCTATATTATATTCCATCTATTAAATCACACATGCCTCTACATATCAATATAATGTGTAACATATACTACATGAACATGTTCCCTCCACCATTTTCATCAACTATGATTCTTGTTATTAGCACTCCTAATGTCAAACATATAGTGTGAAGCGTTTGACATCCCTTTGCATGTGTTCCCTTCTCCACATTTCACATAAAGGAAAGAGATAAGAAATCAATGATGAAAGGACTTGGTTTATCTCCTTACGTCCTTAAGTCCTAATTTAAATTTTGTTGTAAGTAATTGTAGCTAAATTGTACTTATAACTTAACAATTGAAAAACATTCTAGTTGTAACATAACAACAATCATAAGCTAACATAATAATTCTATTCAATTAGACATAATACTTAAGTAATAATAAATTTGCAATTTTCTTTAAGTATAATAGGGAAGGGATCAAAATAAATACCCTGTAAAATTTATCCCCAAACCAAAGCCTCCAGCCTCCTTACGTTTCCTACCATAGTAAGACCAAACTAGAGTTTACCTCCCATCCATCTAGGAATATCCTATCTAAATCCCTAGCTTCAAGAAAACCCATAGGCTCCTTATCACTTCATGCCCAAAGCCACCAAGAACAACAATGGTAACCACAAGTAGTATCCAATCTATGAAATCCCCAAAAATTATAGCTCCTTTATTTCCTCCAATAGTTTCTTCCCACACAAAATAGTTTCCTCTCTCCAAAGTAATTTCCTCCTATCTCAAAGTAATTCCACCCTGTCCCAAAGTAATTTTCCCTCCTTCACACTCTCTATTCCTATTATCCCTCAAAGTACTTTTCTCAACCATCCCATTCAATACCCATAAATATCCCTCTTATTAGTTCTAGGAAAATATTAATTAAATAAATCAATCAAAGGAATTAGCATATAATAACCATAAAATTGAAATTCAAAGTCAAGCATATTCATGTAAGTGGCATCTTCCCAAACTATCTATGACAACCCACCACAATTAATTAATTTATCCACCAACCAATAATAAATGTTGTAGGATATTTATTATACATTTACATGTATACATCCATGTTTTCCATACCATTAAATCAATGCGTGTACAATTAATAAAATATTTTAATACTAATACTCCTAGTAGTGATAGTGTGCATGCATAATGTATGTATGTGTAGCTAGAGTGTACATATACTATGCATATATACTAGTGATAAACAAGCATTGCCTCTAATGCATTCCCCCAAAATATCTATGACAACCCACCACAGTTAATTAATTTATCTACCAACCAATAATAAATGTTGTAGGATATTTATTATACATTTACATGTATACATCCATGTTTTCCATACCATTAAATCAATTTGTGTACTCCTAGTAGTGATAGTGTGCATGCATAGTGTATGTATGTGTAGCTAGAGTGTACATATACTATGTATATATACTAATGATAAAAAAGCATTACCTCTAATGCATCATTCTTATTTTTTCCCACGGGGGATTCACCTTGTTGAGCAATATTGTATCATGTTCATTCATATTGGGTGGTTTTTAATTGTGAAAAATAAGGTCAATATATTGTATGTGTTGGGGGAAGGAAATAGGGTATGGGGGATTTATAGGTATTGGGGGGTATAAAAAGGGGGTTTTAGTAAAAATAAGGAATATATTGTAAAAATAGGGGTTTTTTAATTGGAAATATGTATTGGGAGGGGGGGTTAACAATAGGATTTTTGTAGGTAATTTTCAATATCTAGTGAAATTAGGGGTATTCTTTAATATCCCATGAACGAAGGTGCCATGACACAGTTTCACTAAGTGAAGACCCTGTGTTTTTTCCCAGTCAATCATGTAGACAAAAATTCAGTTAAAAAACATCAACAATTTCACTAACTAGTTCACATTAATATAATACAAGCTGCATAGTAAATTGATTTTATCACGCATGAGTAAAACAAGGGGTTTAACATACAAATATAACGAAACTATTATAGCTAACTTCCTCAACATATTTAATTGCATTTTTCATATTTATAATTCACAACTATCTTCCACATCCCATCCATCCGCCATTGGAATATCTTAAAGAGACAACTATATTTAGCTAACCCCCAATAAAACCTGTAAGTACAAGTGTTGACTGCATCGACCAATATTCCCTAGTAGGAAACTACTAGTCATCGTCACACGCCTTGGGCACCATGGAGAAACATGGCCCTCCCATGACTTTGGGTTTCAAAGGATAAATCATGGGTAGCACCTCCACTCCTCATGATAGAAATAGGGTCAACACCCTACACTAGAATAATATGATTTTGTTTTTGTTCTTAGGGATTCATCATGAATTAACTAGTTTGGGAAACCATGCACCTTCCCACACATCTTAGTAATGAAACCAATAATAATTATAAATACAACGCTTCATAAGCATACCATTCCTCTTTTGAGGTGGATGTCATAGACACCACTTGTGTTCCTTATTTATACATCTATCATTTATCCCATTTAGCTTGTGGATTAGTAACCAGATAGAAGATCTTGCATTATAATCTTATAAAAATTTAATTATGATTATCGTGTTATTAATCAATGAGAAATGTAAATAAGCTATATATTTATCATGTGCATGTTACTCATGTTTCATTTCCAAATATAACATAAATTGGTATACACTTACTGCATATATTTATCTGACTTAGAATCCTAGAATGACTTCATACTATCTTCATTTGTGACACAATCAATAAAATTTATACGTAAGTTCATTACATCATTAGGTCCACAATATACACATAAATATTCTTCTTACTCTAGGTGAGATTAATAGATAATACGTAAAGAGATACACTGTAAGGTCAATATGTAGTTCAATCATCTAATCAGAAATGGGGTATTACATGCACGCACTCTTCAAGAAACTTCATCCCGAAGTTATGGCCAAATACCTAGTGCAATTAAGAATAATTGAAGAAGAAATTAGCATGATCTTATTGGAGAATATCAATAATACAATTAGGATTCTTGACCATTATAGCGAATTTCACCAAATCTCAACATCATGCTTTATCACCCTTTAACAAGAACCATAAAATCACATCATCTAAGCATGTTTATACATCATGTATACAATATACCATCATAACATGCATATGTTTTTTCCACTTCACATGAAGGAATCAATGATATTACTTGGGGCTAGTAGCTTATGATGCTCTTTTATTCAACTATAACTACTTAGAATATTTAGGGTTTTCCTACCTCACTTAGAAGAAAAAGGTCAAATGTTGTTCATTCCCAAGGTCATAAATTATTAGTAGCATAGTAACATTAAGAAAATTTGAATCCAAAACAACCAATACATCCTTTACTAAATTAGGAGAATTATCAAAATTTAGAATCTTTTTGTGACTATATTTCTTAGGATATAGTGTTGTCCATTACATTTATAGTTTTGGTTTTATTTGAATGTAACACAATTGTAAGGGACTCTACGACGAGTTCAAGTTCTTATCTATTAATAATTTTATCATTAATCAAGGTCTTACTCTTAAAGTCATGAAAACATTCTCTACCTTGTAGTTATCATACTATATCCTCGTATTATACATCAATATTCATTATATAACAAGAAATATATACAAATAATGAGAAATCCAGCCATAAAACTCATATTTTTACACACACAAAAACAAAAACAACCCTCGAATCGAAAAGAGGTGCTAATCATAGCACCCCCTTTTTTAGGTGGCTAAAATTACAACCTTTTTGAAACCTCAATCGATGCGCTTGTGATCAAAAGTTCTAAATCAATGCCCGAATCAAAAGTGGTTCTCTTAGAATCATCCTCTTTTTTTAGGGGAGGGGAGTTAAAATTACGCTTTGTTTGAAATAGTTTCCCTAGCAATTAACACCATTACAACCAAAACTCTAAAATCAACCCCCGAATTGAAAATTGGTGCCACCATGGCACTCTTGTTTTTATTTCTAAGGTCAAAATTACATCTTATTTGAAACCATGGCCTTAATAGCTCACACTGATGCATCACAAATGTCAAAAAAACCCTTTGATTGAAAAAGAGGTGCTACTAGTGACAACCATCTCTTCTCATGGGTTAAAATTGCAAGCATTTTCGAAACATGACCATCTTTAAAAAATTATTTTCAAAAAATGACTTTAAAAACAAAATTAAAGACAATTAAAAATAAGATAATAAAAAATGAATAAAAAAGACTATAAAAATGAAAAAATATAGCAAATATAAATGAAAATTTTATTTAAAAATAAAAAATAAAAACCTAAAAAACACAAAAGACAAAAAAAAACTAATGAGATAAAACATTAAAATATAAGTAAATAACCAAAATAAATAAACATAAATTAAGTAAACATAAATTTGAAAATTATATATATATATAAATAAACAAATAAAATAAAACTTTGAAATTTATTAACAAATATACAAATCACAAAATCAAACCTTACAAATAACACAACAAATAATTTATATAAAAGTCAAAAACAAATATAAAGAAAAAAACATATATATATATATAACTAAAAAACAAAAAGACCAACATATATAAATTACAAATAACAACACACACACACACACACACACACACACATATATCATATCAAAAAACTAACCTAATAACAATGCACATGGGTAAGTATTAAGTGGGTAATGGTGGTAGGATAAAGGGAGGCGTGATTCCAAGAATCGTGTTTCCCACTCATTGCTCCACCCTTGGAGAATCAAGTGGGAAACGAAATTGATGAAGTGGAGGGTGGGCCTTGTGATTCTCAGAATTGCGTCACCCTCAACCCCACCCCGTGTACCCACTTAATACTTACCCATATGAATTTTTCGTTATGTTAGTTTTGATTTTGATATGTTTTTTTTTATAAATTTGTATTTATTTTGTTATATATCTATATATCATTTTGTCTTTTTTTTAAATGGTGGCTCACCATAGAGGGATACATCCATTAGGAGAAATTCCAACACCTAATTTTTTGGAGAACAAAGGTATGACCAGAATTACATAATCGAGCCAATCATTACATAATCAAAGTCACTCCCAAGGAGGAAGTGTTAAAAGGAAAGACTTGAACCCAGGTGAGGAGGATAACAACATTCCTCCCAACCACCTGATCGACACTC
>LPNX011116043.1:5000-32433 GCA_001517045.1 Pseudotsuga menziesii | reverse complement strand
GTGTGTGTGTGTGTGTGTAATAATTAGTTCAATTTATTATCATCAGAATAGAGAATTACAATCTCAATCCATCAGACAAGGACAGAACCTTAGCCTCTACCTAGCCCTTCCCACAAAAACTAGACCAAAAATTCACCCTAAAAACCCTTAAAATAGCATTCTCCATGGGACTTAGATGCATAAAGTTTCTGGAAAAACATACAACACCGCTATCTAATAATTTCAACAAAATATTTTGAACTTACTATGGGGTGGTTCCTATAGACTACTGAAAGTAGGTTTACACCCAGTTTGAAAATGCATGCATGCCAATGCTTATCCACAACATACCTTAGAGTCATCGTACTTGACCACTTCAAAGCAAGACATAAGGAAAATCTAGAAATCCGCCTTGGTGAGGTCCCTCCTCCATGGATTTGGCAATTGTCACCATAGGCGGAGCTGGAGGAACCAACACCCCAAGCCTCTTCAGGAGCATGTCCACCTTAATATTCAGTTGGTTTATATCAGCAGTTACTTCTTCTCTCATTTGTTCCATTCATCCATCTATTTCATTCATTGCTACTTTGTCCCATATTGCCCGTCAGATGAGGTTCTTCATGACCCAAAATAAGGCCATTGTCTTCTCATATGGACTGGCCCTTCCTATAGAGTGCTTAGGGCCCAATATCCACTCCTCTGCCTTTCGACATTCTTCTTAAAGAATCTCCCTGTCAAACTCAACCCACAGCCTTTTTCCTAATTTATTGAATCTATGTTGAATTTCCTTGGGGAGCTCAAGCTCATACATCCTTTCTTCCCATGGAGCCTTTCATTGAGCTCACAAGCCCCTTCCTGTCTGCTCCTCTTGACTGACTGAGTGCTTCCCTTTCCCTTTTTATAATTCCATACTCTCATTGCTCCACTTACACAAAACCTTTACAGAATATGATACCTTCCTCATTCTAGAGACTCTTGTTATAGAAACAACGAAATACAGAAAACTATTGTAGCAATTATTGTCACCCCCTGCCTCTCTAAATAGCGGTTTCCTCATTAGGGGCATCATTTCAACACTGCAAACCATGATGTTGTAAGTACAGTCCTTAGTCCAGGTCACATAACTCTCACACAGAAACCATATTTACCTACACTGTCACTCATGCTGCTAATCCATCAAAAATATGGTGTTTGAGCGTTGGCTTGAGGTGGAATTAAATACCGCATGCTATTTACATGGCCACTCACCCCTCCATCGATAATCCACATGTCAATATTAGATATTTGGGTCTTCCTGGTGTCCCTCCCAGCTCATCTCATGATTACCTTGCATGTCCTGAGTTGTGATATTTACACAATGCTTGGTGTCCCTCCCAGCTCATCTCATGATTACCTTGGATGTCCTAAGTTGTGAGATTTACACAGCTAGCACAACCAGTCTCATCAGTCACCTCAATCCACTCTTTGGATTTGACATCTCGATGTGTTTTCGTGCCTACGTTCGCCAGTTGGTCAACCACCTTATTCCCTTGACACCACACATGACTAAAGTTGGATGCCAACCCCTCGCATAGAACCCCATGGAGTTTCTCCACCCTTCCTTCAAAGCACCACGAATGCACCATTTTGGCACTATGCATACCATTTTGGAGCTCAACTGTCATTTGAATAGCTTCCCATGAGTCACCTTCAATGATAATTGGCATCCAAGTGTTTTCCTTAAGCCTTACGATACCTTTCAAGAGGCCTTCTATCTCGGTTGCATTATTGGTCTCTGACCCGATGAAACGAAGCTAAGTCCCATCATCCTTGCTCCATTGTCCCACACAATGAACCCGTAGCCTGCCAGGACGGGGTTTCCCTTTGACGCTCCATCGAAGTTAAGCTTCAAAACACTCGCAAGAGGAGGCTCCCATTTGACAACAGTGGGTATCTCTTTGTTCAGTCTCATCTTGTTTATGTCCAGCTGTGATGGGCATGTCAAGACCCAATATTGAAAAATGATGGATCCTGCCCCACGGTCTTCCTAATACACATCACCCTAGGATCCTACCTTTATGGTTTCCCTCATTCTGGTCATGATGGTGTCCCAGACTTTGCTAACAGAGCTGATTTTCCCTTGGACAGCCCTTAAATTCCACTCTCTCCAAACTTTCCATATCACAAAGTGGGAAAAAATAACCCATAATTGATTCAAGATGGGGTTTGTGAAGGGATTGTTGGTCCATTCGATAAGTGTTATGTCCAGGTGTTGTCTTATCCAATCAAATCTCCAGAAAATTTCCACTCCATGATCCTAGATGGTCGAGGTGAACTTGCAGTTATCCAGGAGTTCGTTGGTGGTCTCGTATTCTAACTTGCACAGGAAACACTGGTAAAGGTCTACCATCCCTATATTCATGATATTTTCACCTGTTAATATTTTGTTTCTCATCACAAGCCAACTAAAGATAGTGATCTTGGGCCACAATTTATTTTTCCCCAGATTTTCCCATTTTTTGTTTGTAGGTTGGATACAATCTCCAATCAATATATAGTATTATTCTTTTGTTGTGAAGGAACCCTTTGGCTATAACCCCATCAGATCTCGGTGCTTCCCATATGATGTCTTATATGTCTGTTGTCCAATGTTTCCTCCAATTTTTCCACCTCCTCCCTGTAATGTCCAAAATTTTGCATTGGGTCACAATGGCTAAATAACACTTTCCATATTCATGAAAGTTTTCAAATTGATGCTAAAGGTAAAATAATTGCCAAGGAGGAAAATCACTAGTTTCCTAGGTTGGGGGTGGAAGCTTTGAGATTTGGAATAAGGGGGGACAATGAATGATGTTTAGGCATTAGAAGGAATAAAATATTTATTTAATAAGGTCAATTAAATTAATTCAAGTGAATAATGAAATGGCTAAGAAAAATGGAGACATATGGAGACTATGGGGCCCACTCAAGCTAGAATTCCTATGTTAAATAGCATCCACCTCTTGCAATTTAAAATCTATGGAAAGCCTAATGTTTTGGATGGATTATAATGTCAATATAATTTTCCATATACTTAATAGGTATAATTTTGGATGAAGTGTAACTTACATGAGCAAGGAAGATCCAAATGGGGAGTTTCATGGACACTTGGCTAGATTCCCCTTACACTTATGACATCTATGACACCAATGCTGAAGATTCTATGATAGTTATGACATAAGTCAGATATAAATGATGATATCTGACATCTCTAACATATCAGGTTGAAATATATCACCCAATATATCTCTCATGTGATTTGGATAAGCCCAATGGGTTCCTACTCAATTTGGGAGAAGATGGAAGGTGAAGAGAGAGGCCACATGGCATAGCATGAGCAGCCACACCAATTAAACTTGGATTTGGTTTATGGATGTGTTTGGAAGATGAGGAGACCATTAATGTTTATAAATTACAAGTAGCATCCATGAGAATGAGAGTTTTGATCAGTTGTGAAATTTGTTGTTGTGAAGAGGGAGAGCTAGTGAGTGACTAGTTCATGCTTGAGCCAATTTCGAGGGTGAAAGAATTCCATCCTAATTATTGATTGGAGAGGCAACTCAGGAATTTTAAGGAGTTTCAATGGAGTTATAATATACAGGTTCAGCTACATCAGCTTGTGGACACTTCAGGATTCAGCTCATTCCCCCTCCCATCTCACATTCTTTCACCATATTTCAGCCCGGTGGAGTGAGACGCACTTGGTGAGCCATTTATATTTTTGCAGGCGATACTCTTGCTCCAAAATTTTGTATTATGATGTAAATAATCTTATCTCTCTGTTCAGAAATTTATCAGGTCGAAATTTCAAGAAATCTCATGTATTATTGATCAATTATAAAGAAACAGTACCATTTCCCCACCTCCTTGTTGTAAACTCTTATAATATTGATAGATTTGAATGGATGCATAAACTATTGATGATTTATGAATGAATGGAATTTAATTAAATCATATTATTGGTTTCATATTTATTAAATGATAATTTGTGTCCAATGGGTCGAATTTCATAGCAATTGGAGCAAAATACATCTCATTTCCTCAAGGGTACAAAACTAGTTTTTTTATATCTGATTGAAAGAAGTGATAACAGCCATGGGATTTCGATTGGTTCTGCATATTAGTCTCTGATAATTTATTCTACACATACCCTTCTTAAATTTTATAGTTTGAGTGATTTTCTGCACATTTGGGAAGCCATTCCGACAATTACCCGGGGGGGATTTGAGCCCCAAAATTGCTAGTTAAACCATCTATCTTATTCAGAATTTGATATAGACTTGAAGAAGTAATTGGAAGGAAATAATACACCCATTAAAATTATAATTAATTTATTTTATCACTCATACACATTCTAGTACAATTCAAGATCATTTGGATCTATTTGGAGTCATCTACCATTGGGGGTTGGAACCTCAAAATTACTAGTAAATTCATGGACTTCCCTTGGATACCTATTCGAACCCAAAACAACATATTATGATTAAAATATAATTTAATCAATTTCTTATAACATATCCAAGTATCATACCCACCATTAGTGAATATTGTACAGTGTTGTGAAGAAATTTGTTCCTGGACCCAGGGGGGATTTCCACCTCCCAAATTAACTAGTCTTGTCCCGAAACTTATTCCCTTGAAAATTGCATACCATGGTTGGGTATATCATTTGATTATATGTGATAATATTTCCCATCACCCCTCATATCCTTCCTCACCAATTTTGAAAGCAAATGGAGGAATTTTGGATCAATTGAATCCATATAACCATAATTGTAAGAAGATGAATTTGAGTACATTGTGAAAGAATTGAAGAATTGTCCATTTTGATAAAATTTCCAACAAGGGGACATTAAAGTGGTATCAAAGCATGTTCTTTAACCTATTGAAGTTATGTATGGTATAGACGAATTAAAGAAAGTCATTAAGTCAAGTGGTGAGGATATGACTAGGCAGGTTAAGCAAGCATTCAAATTGATGGCTAGTGAATTTATGGGTAGTAGAAGTTTCCATCATGAAGAGACACAGAATACCATCCATTTTGAAAACCTTAATTATTGGTTGAATGAATTTATGAAAAATAATTTAAATAAGAATCATTAAGGAATAATCATCAATGCACAAATAGGGAGGAGACCAAGGAGCTACAAATTTCTGTGGGTGGTGAAGAAGAAAAAGCATTACATCAAGAGGATTGAAATTCACTCCCAAATGACTTTGAAAAATATTATGAAACATCACATGAGAAGGAAGAAGAGTAACTTGAAACTATTGAAGATCATTCTAAAACAAATGCTACTATGGACATGGATCAGAAGGAATCTACTAATGGATGTTTGAACTATGAAGGAGTACCTAATGATGGGTGCTCACAAGTCTATGTTGGTGAAATAGAGATAAGATCTGAAAATTTTGCTGCAATCCAAATTTCTCATGAGAATAAAGATGAATACCTTGTAGCAACAAAGGAAGAACCAAGATCAACTTCCCCATCACCACTTGAGCTTCAAGGAGTTGATCAAATCCATAATGAAGAAGAAGAGGAGGTTCACTCCCATGAACCATCCTTCATTGAAGTATCCTTGAAGACGAGTGAAAGGGATATCCAAGAATCCCTTGGCATACTCCATGACACTCAACCATTGGTATCAAATTATTGTTGGAGAGCCACTTCCTTGGAGGATCCATAATTTCTTGAATACATGGAGAATATTCAAAGAGCAATGTGCAACATCAAAGATTGTCAAATGGTACATTGTTTGGAGGAATATCCTAACATGGATTATCATGAGATATGTATATATTTGAATGTGCTTGATGTGTTTGAAGTTTAACTTTAAGATATTCAAACACTTGATGTGGTGGAAGAGGAACTTGAATTGTCTCTTGATGAAGGTTATGCAAATTTTAAAGAAGAGCATGATTCCTCTACATTGGAACCAATCTATGACAAAGGTTTCACACTTTTGAAATATTTTCATGATACTACCCATATGGATCCTTACCATGATGAAACTTCTGCACTTTTTGAGCATTTGGGTGAGTTAGTTCATTCTCCTACATCCTACAATTCCATATTTTGCAGCATTCATCCTAATGAAGTATGGGTCAAAGGTTTATTTTTTATGGTGGCAAATGAAGAGTATTTACATTCTATTTCTCCTTTTCATGATGGAATTATTAGAGCACCATATTATTTACATTTTTAGTAGAATCCTTATTTACATTATAATTATACACATCTCCATGGGTGCACCTATGATGTTCACTTGAGTCACATGGACACTCATGACTTTCATTGCTCCATTACTAGTCTACTTGAAGTTGGAGGAACTTAATTCCACACTTGGGTGAAGAGTTATATGATTTAAGAACATTTTTATTCACAGCAACAACCTCTGATGTTACATGATGATATACATATTCATGAGTGTATTGATGAGACTTCTTTGAGCCACTTGAAGTCTTCATGTTTTCCTTGCTCCTTATTTTGTTCAGATTTTGGTGGAGGTTCTCCATTCATTTATGGGATGAAAGAACACATAGATTATTATATTGATGCACATTACATATCATTTTGACCACATTATTATTCACATTTGCAGAAGGATTCCTTGTTACTTTTCAATGATGCGCATCTACCTGGATGCACCTATGATATGCATTTGAGTCACTTGAAGAGTCATGGTTTTTCTTGCTCAACACTTGGTTCATTTGATGTTGGAGGAAATTCATCCAACACTGGGGTGAATAGATTTATGATGGGAGAACATTTTCATTACCAAACACATACATTGTTATCTCTTTATAATTCGCTCATTCATGGGTGTATGAGTGAGACTTCTTTGAGTCATTTGAAGTCTCCTTGTTTTTCTTACTCATTATTTGGTTCAGATTTGAGTGGAGATTCTTCATCCACTTCTTAGATGAAAGAATACATGGATGAATATTTTGATGCATATCACAACCTTTTAGAGAAGCATTATAGGACATGAGATCCTAACCTATGTCATTGGAGCAGATTTGATTGGTCACTTGAAGCATGTATGCACTTGGAAAACGGTAGTCTACTCACTTGGATGTATAAGAAATTTCATGATTTTTTGATGAGGCACCTCCTTGATGTACATGTTTATTATGTTGTTATGTACTTTGATGATATATATTATGTAATCATGATGTTTGGAAGAATGCATACAGGAAAATGGGATCTAGGAATTCTCTTTCCTAATGGTATGGGTTGGAGAGCACTCTTAATTGTTGGAGTGCAATGCAAGCAATGGGGCCCTGGGATAGTTTTTAGTCCCATTGATTTCAAATTATTTGGGAAACAATCAGTATGGGAGAAGGATTCCCAACTTAATAAGGTGATGTTAATCAGAGTAGTGTAGTAGTAAGAATGGTGGTTCCTCTCTAAAATATTCATGGAATCTCAAGGACTCAAAGTGGGCATCTCAGTGGCAACTTCAAAGAATCATACAGAAAGCAGGTTCTTCAACAACCATGTTTGAAATTACTTGAGGACAAGCAATATTGGGAAGGGAGGATTTGTAATGTCCAAAATTTTGCATTGGGTCACAATGGCATAATCACACTTGTCATATTCATGAAAGTTTTCAATTTGATGCTAAAGGTCAAATAATCGCTAAGGAGGAAAATCATTCGTCTCTTAGGTTAGGGGTGGAAGTTTTGAGATTTGGAATAAGAGGGGACAATAAATTATGTTTAGACATTATAAGGAATAAAATATTTATTTAATAAGGTCAATTATATGAATGCAAGTGAATAATGAAATGTCTAGGAAAAATGGAGACATATGGAGACTATGGGGCCCACTCAAGCTAGAATTCCTATGTTAAATAGCATCCACCTCTTGCAATTTCAAATCTATGGAAAGCATAATGTTTTGGATGGATTATAAGGTCAATTAAAATGTCCATATACTTCATAGATATAATTTTGGATGAAGTGTAACTTACATGAGAAAGGAAGAACCAAATGGGGAGTTTCATGGACACTTGGCAATATTCCCCTTACACTTATGACATCTATGACACCAATGATGGAGATTATATGACAGTTATGACACAATTAAGATATAAAGGCTGAAATCTGACATATTTGACATATCAAGTTTAAATAGAGCATCCAACAGAGCTCTCATGTGATTTGGAGAAGCCCAATGGGTTCCTACTCAATTTAGGAGAAGATGGAAGGTGAAGAGAGAGGCCACATGGCATAGCATGAGAATCCACACCAATTTGACTTGGATTTGGTTTATGGATGTATTTGGAAGCTGAGGAGACAATTAATGTTTATAAAATAAAAGGAGAATCCATGACAAGGAAATTTTTGATCAGTTGTGAAATTTGTTGTTGTGAAGTGAGGGAGCCAGTGAGTGACTAGTTCATGCTTGAGCCAATTTCGAGGGTGAAAGAATCCCATCCTAATTGGCGATTGGAGAGCCCACTCAGATATTTCAAGGATATTAAATGGATTTATAATATATAGGTGTAGATACAGAAGCTCATGGACACTTTAGGATTCAGCTCATTCCCCCTCCCATCTCACATTCTTTGACCATATTTCAGCCTGGTGGAGTGAGGCGCACTTGGTGAGCCATTTATCTTTTTGAGGGAGCTCCTATTGCTCCATAATTTTGTATTATGATTTAAATACTCTGATATCTCTGTTCATAAAGTTACCAGGTCGAAATTCCAAGAAATATCATGTATTATTGATCAATAATAAAGAAACATTGCCATTTCCCCATTTCCTTGTTGTAAACTCTTATAATATTGATAGATTTGAATGTATGCATAAAATATTGATGATTTATGAATGAATGGAATATAATTAAATCATATTAGGGGTTTCATAATCATTAAATGAGAATTTTTGGCCATTCAGTTGAATTTCATAGCAATTGGAGCAAAATACATCTCATTTCCCCAAGGGTCCAAAACTGGTTTTTTTTTATATCTAGTTGAAAGAAGTGATAACAGCCATAGGATTTCGATTGGTTCTGCGGATGAGTCTCTGATAATGTATTATACACATACCCTACTTCAATTTGAGAATTCAAGTGAGTTTCTGCAAATTTGGGAAGCCATTCCGGCAATTACCTGGGGGGATTTGAGCCCCAAAATTGCTAGTTAAAGCATCTATCTTATTCAGAATTTGATATAGACTTGCAGAAGTAATTGGAAGGAAAAAATACACCCATGAAAATTATAATTATGTTATTGTATCACTCATACACCTTCTGGTACAAGTCGAGAGCATTTGGAGCTATTTGGAGTCATCTACCATTGGGGGTTGGAACCTCAAAATTACCAGTAAATTCATGGACTTCCCTTGGATACCTATTCGATCCAAAAAACACATATGATGCTTCAAATATACTTTAATTAATGTCTGATAACATATCCAAGTATCATACCCACCATTAGTGAAGGTTGTACAATGTTGTGAAGAGAGTTTTTCCAGGACCTAGGGGGGATTTCCACCTCCTAAATTGACTAGTCTTGTCCCGAAAATTATTTCCTTGAAAATTACATACCATGGTTGGGTATATTAGTTGATTATATGCCTGATAGATGTGATAATATGTCCCATCACCCCTCATGACCTTCCTCACCAAGTTTGAAAGCAATTGGAGGAATTTTGGGTCAATTGAATCCATATAACCAGAGTTGTAAGAAGATGAATTTGAGAACAATGTGAAAGAATTGAAGAATTGGCCATTTTGATAAAATTTCCAACAAGGGGACATTACACTCCCATGGGCCAAATCATTCCCACCAATTTTTCTCATCCCATATTCGGAAGTCCTGATACTCTGCCGAATTTTTCCATATGTCGCTTACCAAGACAAATCCTTGGGTGATACAAACTTCCTTTTTCCATTGGAAGTCCCCGCTGCGCCCAAGTAGGGGTAATTGTTGCCATGAATCTTCCCAAACTCGGGATGTGTGGCCATTCCAAACTTTCCATAAGCTATGGTCCTAGACCAAACTCCTTCCCTTCCAATACGTTCGCCATATATGTGAACCTGGGATATATTCTTACAAACGGATGAGTTCTTTTCTATCCCACCCCTCCACATATTTGATATGCCACAATTACATCCATTTTTCTCTATCATGGACCACCGATCTCCACCATATCTTAGACCCACTCACCACACTATCCTTCTTAGGGTCTCTAAGACCTAAACCTCCATGGTGCTTGGGAGTACAGACCGCTTCCGAGTTCACTAGGGCCCATTTCCATTTTTCATTGTTTCTACTCCATAGGAAATCCCTTTGCATGTTCCTAATATTTTTCAAGATCAATTTTTGGGAAGCCAAGGTGGAAAAAAGATAAGTTGGCATTTCCTGAAGGATATATTTCACCAGTACCACTCTACTATCCAAATTGAGGGGACTCAGGGTCCAATTCATTAAGCGTTTCTCATATTATCAAGAAGTTTCGTCCATGATCCTTTATTCACTATTTAATTCTCTAGAGGTGTTCCTAGATTTTTGGATGGAATGGAGATCTCCTGAAAGCCCAAGATCCAACAGATGTTTCATCTAGCAATCCTAGGCATATTAAAGAAGAAAACCTGATATTTCTGACCATAAGTCTCCAACCCCTAGGATTTTCCAAAATCCAACAAACATTTCGTAACTTTCCTGGATTCTTGGACTAAAGGGTGACCCAATTAGCATCTTGAATATGTTTCAAAATAATTTCTAAATTTTTGTAAGACCCATGGCATACAAAATCAATTCACTACACGGTATACACCTCAACAGAACGATGTTTCCGAAAGAAAGAACAGAACCATTATGGAGATGATGCGTAGATGATGGAAACCAAGGATTTGTCAAATGAATATTGGGTTGAAGCAGTTGCAACTGTTGTATATATCATGAATTGATGTCTGACAAAGAGTGTGAAGAACAAAGTTCCTCAGGAAGCATGGACAGGTATGAATCAAATTGTTTCTCATTTAAATGTTTTTGGTTGAGTTGCATATGCTCATGTTCCAGATGAGATGAGAAATAAGATAGACAACAAGGGACATAAATGTATTTTTGTTGCCTATTTTGAAGACACAAAAGCATACAAGTTGTATGATCCCATCTCAAGGAAAGTGATCATTTGTCAAGATGTTCAATTTGTCAAGAATGAATCATGGGATGGAACTATCAACATAAATGTCAAGATTGTGTCGAATGTCAACAATGATGACATGACGGAGGAAGTGGTTCAAACACCACATGTAAGTCACCTAGTTGCAGCACCATCGACTCCCATGACACTGCGACATGGTTCATCACAAAGAACATCAACCCAAGTTGCAGCTCAAGCTACACCGACAACCACACCAAGAGGACAACAAACTCCATCAATCATTTCGTCGAGGTCGACGTCGACAAAACCAATGAAGAAAAGAAGTATGTGTGAAATATATGAAGCTGGTACACCAAATTAATTCTCTCTCTTTACATTATTTTCTCCTATATATGATGCATGAAAATTTGAGGAAGTTGTCGAAGAAGAATTATGGGCACAAGCCATGGATGAAGAAATAGAATGCATTGAGAAGGATCAAACATGGGAGCTAGTAGATGTACCAAAAGATAAAGATGTAATCAGTGTAAAATGAATTTATAAAACAAAGCAATATGTTGATGGAGATGTACAGAAGCACAAAGCAAGAATGGTCGCAAGAGGGCCCACACAGCAGCCTGACATAGACTTCAATGAAAATTTTTCACATGTCGCATGCATGGATACGATTAGACCATTCTTGGCCAGTGGTACACAAAAAAATGGCCTATTTATCACATGGATGTCAAGTCAGAATTTTTGAATGGCTATCTAGAAGAGAAAGTATATGTGGAACAACCACAAGGCTATGAATTTCTAGGTCAAGAGATTAAAGTGTACAAGCTAAAACAGGAACTCTATGGTTTGAAGCAAGTTCCTAGAGCTTGGTACAATTGAATTGATTCCTATCTCACCAAAAATGGATTTCATAGAAGTGAAAGTGAACCGACGCTGTACACCAATGTTAATGGGAAAGGTAAGATGTTAATTTTCTTCCTGTATGTAGATGATTTAATATTTACAAGTGTCTTTGGCATAGAATATTTTAAAGTAGTCATGGAAAGTGAATTTGAAATGACTGATTTGGGGCTTATGAAATTTTTCCTGGGAATTGAAGTCTAGCAGTCTGAAAGTGGTATATTTATATCATAGTTGAAATATGAAAGTGCAGTTTTAAAAAGATTTAACATGTCTAATTGCAAGACAGCCCCAACACTGGTAAGAACAGGTTTAAAATTGAGCAAGGATGATGATGGATCAACTGTATATCCTAGATTGTTTAAAATGTTGGTTGGTAGCCTTATGTATTTAATAGAGACAAGACCAGACATCATGTATGGAGTAAGTCTGATCCCAATATTCATGGAGTCACCAAAAGACTCACATTGGCAAGTAGGTACAAGAATTCTGAGGTATATAAGTGGCACAAAAGTCCTTAGCATTGTGTATTCAACCTCAAAAAAATTTAAACTCATTGGATGGACTGACAGTGAAAATGGAGGCAGTACAAACGACAGGAAGAGCACATCTAGGTACACATTTCATTTTGCTACAGGTGTTGTTTCATGGGATTCAAAGAAACAACCCGTAGTAACTCTATCTTCAGTAGAAGCAGAGGATGTTTCAACTACAAGTGTTGCATGTCAAGTTGTTTGGATGTAGAGAATATTAAAATAACTATCGTAGAACCAACAACAATTTCCTCCGACAACAATGCAGGCATTGCATGATCAAAGAATCATGCGTTCCAGAAGAGAACCAAGCACATCGACACAAGGTTTCATTTCATAAGAGAATTGGTGAACAACAAAGAAAATTGTTTAGAATTTTGAAGGTTTGAAGATCAATTTGCAGACATCTTTAGAAAACCATTGGCAAGGGATACATTTTAGTATCTACGTAGTTATCTTGGAATGACAATTTCTGCACAGTGAACTTTGTTATGCACAAAGCAAGTAAAATCTCTAAAACAGTTTGTAATATTTTGTTTTTTTGTGATCCCCATCTACTCATAATTAAGGGGGAATGTTCAAAATATTAATTACTCATAAAACCATGTCATATTTCAACTGACTTTTCCAGACTCTGTATCAATTCAGTCTATGCCAAACAATTTGACAAGATGAAGAGTTCATGACTGCCATATAGAAACCCGTCGAATTAATTTTATGAAGCTAAGTTTTTAGGTAGATAGTTATTGCACTCTTTAATGTTAAGTCAGTATATTCATGCAGGAGAAATGTATAGTTTGCATATAAATAGAAGAAGAAGATTGTAAATCAAAGAGAGAATTCTAACAAAATTCTGAGCGAAGAGTGAAGAGGATAGTGTCAAAGCTCAAGCTTCTGTGTGTTTGAAAATGTCAAGAGCTGAAGCTCTATAAAAGATGAAACATTGCTTTAAATTTTCAAGTTTGCATTTACGACAAATAGTTCTCTGTTATGTCCCGACATGTTATATAAATAAAATAGTTTATGGTTGAATACATGTTTATTTAGCCGCACATTCTCTCCAGAATTACTCGAGTAAATGTTGTTTATATTTATAGTTTGAGTGAAAGATCAAAGAGTCCATAAACATTTTACCTAGTAAAAGTTCCAATTTGTGTCAAGTTTTACTTCATGTTACCGGTAGGTGAAAAATATTTGTAATTTCTTAAGTCCTTAGGATAAGAAATATCCCTTGTAAAATTCAACTAAAAGAAAACTGGTCAAAGTCAATCGATCGAAGTAAAACCTGTCGAAGTCGAGTAAGTCAGTAAAACTGACAAGTAAGAACTTGTCGAGGTAAAAGGAGTCAAGTCAAAAAGTTCAACCAAATTTAGTCTTTAAAAATCTTGTCGAAATATTTTGGTAGAATTGTCTAGTCGAAGTTAGACAATTTTTACCTAATCAGAAAAGAAGAATTCGAAGTCGACGCGAATTTTTTTGTGACTGAGCGGTAACTAAAGTTTAACTAGCTCATATTCTATTAGTGACCATGTACCGTAGTATACTTACTCATTAATATATGATAAGGATTTCTTTTAACTTATTGAAGGTTACCTAGTAATGGTTAGAGTGCGAACAAGGAGGGACAACCACACTTTGAAGGGGTAGGTTCCCCAAAATGGAGGAGGCCCTATGTGATCAAGCAATAAATTTATCAATTGGATATGCCTTCACTTGTCCACAAGTTCATAACATTTATGTTTGTAACTAGATTTGGTAACTAGAGATATACTAAAGAAATAGAAGTTCCCTCAAGACCTGGAAGGACCTTCATCATCGTTACAAGGGGATGACTGATCTTACTTATCACCCAGTACCTTATATCCCTTAAAGGGGTAATTTTTAGGGAAGCTAATATACTTAAGACAGTTTATTTCCTTTTGTAATGACCCAAACTTCCTTTCAAGGATCACCACACCACCAGGAGATGGAAAAAGTCACACTTAAAGGAGATAAAAATGAGGAAGGGTATGTGCAATAGATCAAGGAATTAAGCAACTTTAAGAAAAAAAAATTATAAGTATCTAAGCTAGTAGTATTTAAGTCAACATCAAAGGCATGGGTGGTTTACTAAGTGGGTTATTTATCATGGACCAACATATCAAGTTTCACTAGAATTTTCGATAGATTTGTCTTAGATGTCAAAGGTGGATTGCCTCTTTGACCATCAAGATTTCCTCCACTCAACAAATCATAGAAAGAAATGAAGGGTTGATACATGAATATAAGGTAATTAAGTTTAATACATTTGGTTTTGTCAATAATCAATAAATCCAATAAGATAACTTAAATATGCTCTTTATTTTCATTAAATTATGAATTATTTCTTATTACCTATAGCCTGCACTTACCATATCCCATGGAAATATTTAACAACACAACGATACAAAACAAACAACCCTTCCTTTGTCCTTCTTACTTCCATGTTGTTATATCATAATGAAGTTATAAGAATGGCCATATTTCTTTTTTAAGAAAAATTAATTATAGAAATATGATACACAATACAACTTCACACACATTCAAATAAACAACACAAATATAGAGTTTAATATTCAAGACTCGAACCCCAAAATAAGCTTGTAAAAACAAATCTAATATATATAGCTTAATCCCCCTAAATTATATCAACTAAATAATTACTATCCATGCTAAAAGGATTGTGACAAAGACATAACAAATATTACATCTAAGATCTAGCATGAGAAATATATTGCCATTGAAGAGGGACAACCTTCATTTCATTCATTCACTAAATTAATTTAAGTCATTTAAGTTCGTTTGTGCTAAAAGGTTGTGCTTGTTGTAATGTATTTTCTCAAACTTGCTCCAATTGCATATACAACTCGAAGCACTACAGGATTAACTTAAAATTTAAATGGAAAATTTCTTAAGTTTTGGTGTAGAATTATCAAAGTTATTCCGCGAAAGAGCTACTAGTAGAAAGGGTTCAATAGTCAAGATTAAAGACAATAAAAAGACAATAAATTTTAATAAAATAAACAAAAGAAAAAATAAATAATGAATTGAACAAGGATACTTAGTAGTAAGTTCTTCCTTTCACAAATAGCACTGGAATAGGAAAACAATTTTGTCATGGCTCTATAATGTTGTAGTTAACAAATAGAGGGGATTTGAGTTTCTTCATTAGGTAAACACTTCTTAATGCACTATAAAGACATTTATTGACCATGACACTCTCACGAACTTTGTCCTTATCATAAAAATATGCTTTTTTAAGAAGTAGTCATGACTGTGTATTGGAGAATACAAATGCCCATCCAACACCGATCAATAACATAGAAAAAATCACATATTTACCCTCTTTTCCCTAATATTTATTTCATTGCCTAGAAAATGTAACCTTTATAAACTTGTTACCATCAACCATCCTAAAATTTCAAAGTGGATTATCAAACATTTTAATTTGTAGTGGGGAGGGGGATTAGGAGAGACAAAAATAGAGAGATGGGTTAAGGGTAGGGANAAATTATAGATATGGGTTAAGGGTAGGGAAAGTAGGGGGAGAGGGGGGGATTAGGGGTAGAGAGAGAGGAGGGATCCTTTTAGGGGGGTAGGGAAAAGAGAGGGGTGTGGGTGTGATTAGGGCTAGGGAGGAGGGTGTTTGGGGTAAATAAAGAGATCGAGATTTATATTGAAGGATTTAGAGATTCAGGGAGGAGTAGGGTAGTTAGAGAGAGTGAGAGAGAGAGAGAGCTGTGGGAAAAGGGGGTCATGGTGTGGATGATTAGGGGTTGGGGAGGGGTGTTAGGGGCTTGATTTGTGGAATAAACCATGCTTTACAAAACACATAAAAATTGTGTACACATTTTGGAGAACCAAAATGCATACTTGTTTTGTTCTCCTAGCCTTCGTGGCATCTCACTTGGCTACCTTAGACTTTCCCATTCCTATGTATAATAAATGTGTACACATTGTTGAATTCTACAACAAGAACATGTTTTCAAAACATGCATTGCATCTAAAAGATTCATCTAGTGTGTGAGGACCCCATGGTTGATTATATGTTGACTTTGGTTGGCCAAGTTTCAGTTAGGTTGAATCTCATTGATCTTGATAGTAATATCATTAATGTAATTAATAATGTTAATGTAAGTAGTAATTTTAATGTTAATATCAATGTTAATTAACATATGTTACTAATAATGTAACTAATATTAACATTTTAATGTTAATACTAATGTTGATATGAAAATATGTTAGTGTTAATGTAACTAATATTAATATGTTAATCTGATAATATTAATAGTATCACTAATGTTCATATTAATATTAATATTATCATGGGCATTAATATGTTATTATGTTATTAATAATGTTAATATGCTATTAATAATGTTAACATTATTGATTTTAATATGTTATTAATAATGTTAATATTAATATTGTTATTAATATCTAATATTAATGTTAAGTTTAATTTATATTAATATTGATATTAGTATTAAGAAGCATTAACTTTATTGGTAATATTAGACATTCATAAAAATGTTAAATTTGGTATTAATGATAATATCCATATTAATGTTTATTAATGATGATGATAACATTAATATTACTCTTAATATTAATATTAATGTTAATATTAATATTAGTATTAACAAATTAATATTAATATAAACAAATTAATATTAACTTTTAATTGTGTAATAAAGCCACATTAATAATAACATTATGTCATATTATTAGAAAAAACAAAATGTTTAGATATTATGTTAAAGGATGGAAATGAAAGTGTAATAATTTTATAATTATGTTTGAGTTTAATATTAATGTTAACATATTAGTTATAATATTTATTATTATTAAATTTATTGGATTTTAAAAATTATAATCATCAATTTTTTAAATATATTATGTTATATATATTATGTTATAAGACTATAAGTAAATATACAATTTTAATAATCATAAATTTATAATAATAATTAAGTTATGTTTTAATAATTAATAATAATTTAACATTATTAAATACAATTAAAAAAACATAATATAAACATTTTATTATAACAAATATAATATACCAAACATAATCAATGTTTTAATGATAACAAATATAACATTATCAAAGATACCAAACATAACCAATGTTTTTTTATTTATTTTTCCACCCTAAATACCAACACCTCCTATTCAAACCATGAATCAAGGTATAGTCATCTAAGGGATCAAACCATGAATCAAGGTATGGTCAACTAGGAGCAAGACTTGAACATGGATGGGAAGGATAACAATCTTTCCTCCCAACTACCTAAACTACTTCCAGTGGACTATGTTTTTTTAATTATCATGAGTAAAAAATTATTTTCAAATGATTTTATTTTAAAAAAGTAGTGCAAATATTAGAACCATGTGTATACTAGTAATTTACATATAATTATTTACACATAATTTACATTTTTAATTATTATATATAATTACATATTATAATGTTTAATAATATTTTTTTACTAATTAAACATTAGTAATAATTATATTTAATTACATAAACTTTACACTTAATTACACATAATAATTAAGAATATTTAAAAAAATATAATGATTAAGAATTTATTTATTTATTAAACATGTAATTGGATTTAGTATGCTTAAAAAACCATGTAATTACATACAATTATTAAGAAATTTATTATTTGATTAAACATTCTTAATCATTATATGTAATTACATATAATTATATCAAGTAATCTATATGTAATTATCTACTAGCATAGATTCATTTAAATTTAACTGTAGGTTTAGGTGGATTTATGTTGGTTTTACTTTTTATTTTTAATAAGTTTATATAGATTTTTTTAATTACTTTTTCATTGATTTTAAATGTTTATTTTAAAACTCAATATGAATCTATTTCTTTTAACTATATTGATAGTGTTATCTTACTTAACAAGGTCTCCCCATACTAAATTGTAAAGCACCTCATGACTAGAGATGTAACAAGTAATTTACTACATATTTAATAATAATAAAAAGACTTTTTTATTACATCTATGAGCTATGTTTTTTTATCTAAAACAAAGAGGAGAGATTGCTTTCCAAATTGATTATATCTCTAAATTAATTATATCGTAATTATAGTAATGCTTTCCAAATTGATTATATCTCCAAATTAATTATATGGTAATCCTTAAAAATTAGAAATAAACAAACATATTTACAAAAATATAATCACATTGACCTGGAACAAACTCTCTCTACAAAAATTTATATTTGTAAAGCTTTTCGTCATTGCAGACAGAAATGAATACTCCAGTCGGTCATCTCTTCAATGAGGTAATGACTACCCTGCAATGTTACAATATGTAATATCAATCATCCCTACAGAATTACCCTTTCTTGTATGATCGTTCCCAACACAAAAACAAAGAGTATAAATAATTTGAGATAAAATGAAACACTAACCAGTCATAAATAGTAAGGCTTCTGGGCTCTGCTCCTGGGGATTTCTCAAATCCACTCTCCTCATCACCACCAAGGACGTTACTTATTTCGCCACGGATTCTCTAGTTATCGTAGTAACATCACTGTTACACAATATTCCAAATCCAACAATGATAACTGCAGTGTTCTCTGGCCGAGAAATACATTGATGCCACAGTGCAGAAACCGATAGAAAGTTAAATTAAGTGAACGAAGAAGAAGGCGAAATCAAAGGGCTTGAGGCTGCAGGGGAAGACGGATTATCCATAGAAAGTGAACGAAGATAACCAGGAGGCTTAACAATGGTGATACTCTGCGTTACTTGTCTCGCCTCATCGACATCATTCAATTGCCGAAACTCTGCACTCGACCTGCGTTCGCTCCCTCAGCCTTCTTAAACCCTCTTCAATCTCTGTCAAAACAAATCCATGAAATTCACACAACAGAACTCTACGCCATGAAATTGCCAACGGATATGATCACATAAAAATTCAGATCCACTTTATAGCCCCAGCATCTGGGACCCACAGGGAATTGTTCAAGATCGGCCATAAATAAGATGCACACTGAAAATCCTAGTTATCAAAGTCCCCGCAATGCTCTAGTTGTCAAAGTCCCCGCAGCATTAAACACTCTCGCTGCCGGGTGCATATTGGTGGCCGCCTACAGAGTCTCTGCACAATTTGTCTTTGGAGTCGTGTAATACTGAGCACGTGGCAGAAACGAGTAACAAACTGACACGCAAACTTACGTACAGTCCCCGCCCATTACCGCTGGATCTTATCCAAACCGTCTCCCTCGTGATAAGATTTCCGTGTCGTCTCTGCAGATTATCCCTGCTGCCCCAAAATTATTGAACCTCCCAACCTCCCTCCTTATAAGACCCTGAAGAATCCCGTTTCGTTCTACAAGGGTGGCGGATCTGCTTATCGCACTTTTTTCCATTTTTCATTTTCAGTCTTACTCCTGTTTCAGCATCCATTTTTCATTCTTCAGTCTTGCTCCTGTTTCAGCATGGATCCTTACAGGGTACAGGACATTCTCTCCCCATTGTTTTTCTTTACTGCCACTAGTGCCGGATGTTGGGACTCTACTTTTATATTTATGTTTGATTGTATTATATTCATTTTGCAGTGCTAAATTTAATGTTGTTCTTATAAGATCATGAAAATTAGATTGTCTATTAGATGTATTTTTATGTTAGGTTTGGGTTATATCTTTGATGTTATATATACACCCTGTAATAATGCTGCTACTTAAGATTATGAATAAATAGATTTACCTGTAGATCAGATTTACCAGTTTATATCTCCATATCAACATTAAATAGGAAAACCTTATTTTTCATATAAAATCCTGGTTCTGGTTCAGGCGAGTATGGTAGGAACTTTGAATGACAACATCCAAGTGTCATCCATTAAATGTAGTTCACCCATTAAATGTGCTGATACGTACTGTTGGATGCATCCTGAAGAGATGTGTTCATTTAATTATTAAAATAAGCTAGAGGCGTTTATTTTGATTTCAAGCTGTATCTAGGCACTCCTTTCATTTCAAGCTGAGGTTCAGTTTCTTCGTTGTCTGATGAGTTGTTTTTTCTTTTCCGGTTTGACTCTACCTGTGACAGCATCGACCATCAAGCGCTCACAATTCACCCTACTTGACGACCAACCAGGGAGCACCGGTGTGGAATAATAAATCTTCCTTAACCGTTGGACCCCGAGGTAATACGCCCAACATTCACATACCAACATAATTTCAAATCGAAGTGCCAAAATAATGAAGTGTCAACAAGTCTATGATTTATGATCTTATGGTTCGTCTTACAAATGATCTTATACCATGGTGCAGGTCCGGTTCTGCTTGAAGATTACCATTTGATCGAGAAGTTTGCAGCGTTTGACAGAGAACGAATTCCTGAGAGGGTCGTACACGCGAGAGGGGCGTCTGCAAAGGGTTTTTTCGAAGTGACCCACGATGTCAACAATCTGACCTGTGCAGATTTCTTGAGGGCGCCTGGCGTTCAGACCCCTGTGATTGTCAGGTTTTCCACTGTCATACACGAACGTGGGAGTCCGGAGACTCTCAGAGACCCCAGGGGTTTCGCTGTCAAGTTTTACACGAGAGAAGGAAACTTCGACATAGTTGGTAACAATATTCCCGTTTTCTTCACTCGTGATGCGATCCAGGTAATTTTGTCTTTCCAATTACATTTGCGTTTAGGAAGCTGTTATTAATGACTAGAAAACGAGTCCATGTGCTAATTCAGTGGGTACTGTTTTGGATGGACTAGTTTCCGGATGTTATTAGAGCTTTGAAGCCCAACCCCAAGACACACATTCAAGAACCATGGCGCTATCTGGATTTCATGTCTCACCTTCCGGAGAGCTGTCTTACATTCCTCTATTGGTTCGATGACTGGGGAATCCCTTCTGACTACCGCCACATGGATGGCTATGGCGTTCACACATTTAAGGTCAGTTTTCCTTTTTCTATGAATCATGGTCTAATCATCTTCGCTTCAGTTCTATCAAAATTTCATTTCTATGTTGAGTGAATGATTTGTGTTGTTTCCTTCCTAGAGAGCAAGCAATAAACTCCTCATGTTTTTATTTTTTTATTGCAGCTGATCACGAAAGAAGGTAGAGAAACCTACTGCAAGTTTCATTGGAAACCTACATGTGGATTGAAGTTTTTGCTTGACCACGAAGCTGTGATTGTGGGAGGTAGTAATCACAGCCACGCTACTAAAGATTTAACTGATGCCATAGCTTCGGGGAACTACCCTGAATGGAAACTCTATATCCAGACTATGAATCCAGCAGATGAGGATATGTTTGACTTCGATCCGCTTGATGATACTAAGATTTGGCCTGAGGATTTGTTTCCCTTGCAGGTATTCTTGTTAATGCATGAAAACAAATAGTTAATGGCTAATTTAAGTGTTTTATGGATTTTTGGGACATTGGGTTGTTGTGCAGCCCGTGGGTCGGTTGGTATTGAACAAGAACATTGACAACTTCTTCAATGAGAATGAGATGTTAGCATTCAATCCGGGTGCCATCGTTCCTGGTATATACTATACCAACGACAAAATGTTTCAGACTCGAACGTTTGCATATGCTGACACACAGCGCCACAGGCTTGGCCCAAATTACATGCAGATTCCTGTGAATGCACCCAAGTGTCCTCATTATAAAAACCATCGTGACGGTTCCATGAACTTTGTTCATAGAGATGAGGAAGTATATCATCGTCAATAACCCTACTACTTATCTTCATTGCCATCACACTATTCTGTAGTAGATGAAAAAAGCATAATATTTGATAGTAATCTAGACTTTTAAACTTTTGACTATATTCATTTTTCTTAGCCAGAGCAAGTATTAGGGTATTGTTTAAATTGATATGCATATACTGACTGGGAATATATGAACCCCTATGTGTGTAGGTGGATTACTTCCCGTCACGATTCGATACAGTTCGGCCTTCTGAAAAAGTGCCAATTCCTACAGATCTTATAAGTAATCGGAGGATTAAGGTACTTTGCATATCGTATACAAAACTTTTGTATGTGGTTGGAAGATTAGAATATAAGTTGATGTGGTTTAGAAGCCATTATAAATCTTGGGAATTGTCTTTCACAGACCGTCATTCCTAAAGAAAATAACTTCAAACAGCCGGGGGATCTCTTCCGATCATGGCCACGGGACAGGTAGGAACTTACATTGCTATTTGTGCAAACATTTGATAAACATTGTTATTTGTGCACACATTTGATAAACTGTGTAATCATGTAATAATAAAACAAACAACTTGAAAATGTTGGTCCTGTAGACAAGAGAGATTCATCAAACGCTTCGCAGATGTGGTCTCTGATCCTAAAGTAACCCCAGAGATCAGGAGCATCTGGCTATCATACTGGGTTGAGGTATGGTTTGATATTTATATTTGTTTATAATGATTATATGATAAGTTAAAGGTTGAATGCACGGCAGTAAACAACACTTTCTCACTATTATTAAGGATATTTAATGACATTTACTGTAATCTGGATGGGCAGTGTGACAGGGGACTTGGCCAGAGGTTGGCTTCTCGTCTGGGAATGAAAGCTTTGATGTAATCAGATCACGCAGACACTGTACATAAACTGTTACTGTGTAGTGTTAAAGAATATTTTGGTATATTGTGATAATCATAATGTGGTACCGATGCCAATAATAGTATATTATATATATTTTGTATTTTGTTGAAGAGATGATTGAAATCTCAAACGCTAAGTACGTCCAGATCGAAACAATCTTAAACGTTGAGGTCTCAATTATTGGCATGGAAGCTAATACTGTGAAAATTTTAAGGTCTTTAATCACTATTGTATTCCTAGGTGAGTCTTGTTTTTCTCGATGATGAATAAAATTGTAGTCTTTGTTTTTATGAAATGATGAATAAAATTGTTTTTATGAGGTGGATTTTGTAAAATTGCAATCTTGTTTTTATTTTGTTATAGTTTTGGTATTTAATATTATTTGAATGAAAATATTATATATGTGTGATAGAATATAATAAAAAGAAATTATTATATATGTATGAGATTTAAATATGAATTATGAAAAAATATATTTGTATTATTAAATATAAAATTTGTTATAAAGAAATGATATTTACCATTTATAATTTTTGTTGTAGATTTTATATATTTGGTTGTTTAGTAATTTATTTTATTAAGAGGTTATGAGCATTGGGCTAATAATTATCATTTAAAATTTGTTATAAATTTTATAAACTGGGTTGTTTAGTAACACATTTCATTAAAGGATTGTGAGCATTAGGTTAATAATATTCATTTTATTTTGATATTTTAATGTTGTAAAAAAACATTCTATGAATCAAATATATGATCTTTTTAGTATTTCAACTTTATTATTATTTATTAAAGATTTCATTGTATTTTAGTATTTTTAAGTTTTGTGTTTAAACTTTACCAACATATAAAGTTAATTATTAATAGTACAATTATTTTGATTGTATGTATGTTTTGATAGGTAAATTTTAAAATTTCTAACTTAATATAGCTACTACTCATATTAGAACCAATAACAATACTCCAAAAGACTTTTACATTCTATTTCATTACCTAAGTGGAATTTATTGGTTGAGACTAACACTTAAAATAGGTGTTTCCTCTTTAGAGGTTATATTTCAAATCTAGAGGATATGATATGTACACCTCAAAGACTAAACAAGCAAATTATTTGCATAGAGAGGGTTAGTGTCCCAAAAACAAGGGGATCTCATACATCAATTTGACATTTGGTTTATGACATTATAAATAAAATCAAATACTAATAATAGTTAGTAGTAGTAATATTCTTATTATTATTTGGTTACTAGTGTTTTTTAATTAAAACAATTGATTTGACTGAGTCAAAAAGTATCTAGAAGACCTAATCCATGGATAGTACAAAATTTAGACATATTTGAAAACTTAAACAAACTTTGATAGGTCATTACCTAGAATTAATGGTTTAATCCATATTTTATGCTTTCAAAATCTCTAACACAAAATATTAACTACATTTCAACATAAATTAATTCTCATCCTAATCGCTAGTTATAAATTCAATATGCAATTTTTATTTTTTTCTACTCTCTAAAGAACAAAGCATTAGACTTTAGAGTGGGGAAACTAAGAGTCCTACTTAAAATTGGCAAATACCAACAAATGACCCAAAAATTCTTATAGAACATTCAATGCTTCTTCGAGCCATTTAACCACTAATCAAATAAGGTCTCAAGCTGCCATAAAAAACAAACAAAATTTGATCTACAGGCCACTTTTTCCTTTGGCCAACGATTGAGAAGTGAAGGTCAAGGTCGCTTTAGATTTGTTTTCGTTGCTACAAGTGGCTTAGCATAGCTTTCACAACTCGTGTCCAAACAACATCGAAAATGTTGTAGATACATACTAGTTATCATTCTGGGTTCAGGTATGGTTTGATATTTATATTTGTTTATAATGATTATATGATAAGTTAAAGGTTGAATGCACTGCAGTAAACCACACTTTTTCATTATAATTAAGGATATTTAATGACATTTACTGTAATCTAGATGGGCAGTGTGACAGGGGACTTGGCCAGAGGTTGGCTTCTCGTCTGGGAATGAAAGCTTTGATGTAATTAGATCACGCAGACAGTGTACATAAACTGTTACTGTGTAGTGTTACAGAATATTTTGGTATATTGTGATAATCGTAATGTGGTACGGGTGCCAATATATATATATTATATATATTTTGTATTTTGTTGAGGAGATGATTGAAATCTCAAACGTTGAGTACGTCCAGATCTAAAATTTTAAGGTCTTTAATCACTAGTGTATTCCTAGGTGAGTCTTGTTTTTGTTTTACTGAGATGATGAATAAAATTGTAGTCTTTGTTTTCATGAAATGATGAATAAAACTGTTTTTATGTGGATTTTGTAAGATTGCAATCTCTTTTTTATGTGGTCATAGTTTTGGTAATTAATATTATTTGAATGAAAATATATATATATATATATATATATATATATATATATATATATTATGATTTTTGGGAGTAAAAAGTTTTTGTGATTAAATTATGAATTATACAAATATATGTTTATATAATTAAGTATAAAATTTGGGTGTGTGCAAGAAGTTGAGGGTCTCTTTTGGTGTGTTAGATGCAATACAAAACTGAAAAAACAGGCATCCCTCAACTTGAACGCATATTTTAAGACACTTACACAATGAATCTTGCGATCAGTAAAAAACAAGAAATGTAGGAAATTGAATGACCTATCCAAATATATATTTTTTTTCTATTGAAAATGTTGTTAAGTATCTAAAGTTCGATAAATTTTAACGGGCACTTTTTATTTTTTGGACAAATTATAAGGTATATGTTTTTGTGGATGCAGCGTCTTAGTGTCTAAATGATAGAACAAACTTACGAAAACCGGTATACATATAGAGAACATATAGGACTAGTGCACGACTATTTTTTCAATAATAAAAATAATATTTTTAATTTTTTTTTAATTATCTAAGAGATCAAACCTCGAAAACGGTACGTCAATTGTGGGTGCAGCATTTGAATGTCTTAATGCAATTATTTGGAAATGGGTTTTTTATAGCATGTAGAGGTTGGTGTTCTTTAGTGCACCATACAAATTTTTTTTTAAATGGTTGAGAAACGAAAAAGATATGGACGAAACACTACGAGTGTGTTTTTTGAGTTGAGGAGTGATGACAAAAGATAAATAAGAAAAAAATAGAAAAAATTATGTATTCTTGTTAAAATTTACATATTTAGAATTTGCAAAAAAAACCATATCTGTTTTTAAAATCTCATAAAAAATGGAGGTGTGCAGCATAATCAGACGAACCAATAAACACTAGCATATTGAAAATTTGGATATAATGCTGAATTTGCCATGGTTTATCATACTCCAAGGCACAGGGATGTTGAATCCAAAGCAAAGTACAAAGCAGACACATAGGCATAGGAATTGCATGAAAGCACGGGTGGAGGCTCGGCCTTATTCTTTGGAGGGAATAAATTTTTGAATTTAAAAACTACGCGAGCGCGATTTAGTTAAAGCAAAACGCGTGCTCGTTTTGAATAAACAAAACACATGCGCGTTATATACAAACAGATCGTGTGCGTGTTTTGTAAAAACAAAAATAACCATCATCATCATCATCATAATGCTCATCTTCATCATCATCTTCATCTTCATTATCATGATCATCATGTTCATCTTCATCATCATGATCATCATTGTCATCATCATTATCCTCATCACCATCATCATCATCATCATCACCATCACCATCGTCATATTCATCATCCTCATCATCACCATCACCATCAACATCATGAACATCATCATCAAAATGATCATCATCATCACCGTTAACATCATGAACATCATCATCACCATCGTCGTCATCAACATCATCCTCATCATCATCATCCTCATCATCTTCCTCATCATCATCATTATCATCATCTTCATCATCATCATCATCCTCAACATCAACATCATCAACATCGTCATCACCATCATCATCATCTTCCTCACCAACATCATCATCCTCGTCATCATCATCACCTTCATCATCATCATCATCAACATGATGATCATCATCACCATTAACATCGTGAACATCATCATCATCATCCTCATCACCATCAACATCATGAACATCATCATCATCATCATCATCACCATCAACATCATCTTCATCATCTTCATCTTCATCATCCTCATCATCATCCTCCTCATTCTCATCCTCATCCTCATCATCACCTTCATCATCATCATCATCATCATCATCAACATGATCATCATCATCACCATCAACATCGTGA
>LPNX011116040.1:119865-172216 GCA_001517045.1 Pseudotsuga menziesii | reverse complement strand
AGGTGCCAAAATGGTCATCTCAAAGAATTAATCATTAATAACAAAATACCTAATTGTTACTATAAATAGTTGAGGGAGATCCTCACATATAATCCATGGAAAATGACTCCCAAATCTTATTTAGAGTAAGTAGACAGGTGTACAAGCACTGTTCTTTAAGGTATATGGATTGCTTATGATTGCAATTATTTTTCAACTTACCTGGTGTTTGAATGAATTGCAAGGGCTTGTGGATGGTGGGTGTGGATGATCATTTCCCTTCCAAGAATATAAAGCTTCTACTAGCGACATGTGTGACTAACATAACATTTCATTGGCATAGGAAGGGTACTTATGGATTGTGTCAAAGAGTTTCTTATTTCTCTAGTCCACTAGATGTCCATCATGCTATGTGAGGATTGCACCTACAACATAATATTAGGCATCTAACTTAAAATTAACTGATTGTTGTTTGTTTGGTGACATGAAGATTGGTGATAAGCATAGGTGACATTCGAAATCCTTGAATGCTTTCCACTACACCTTGGATAAAGAGAATTATCTTTGGATCTATCCTTGATCACCTTGCTTAGAGGGGAAGTGATGTGAAAGAACCTAAATTGCAAAAGTCCCTTAGTGTCACAAGGGTTGGGTAATCATAAATGACATGGATCTTCGTTGGATCCACATGCACAACATGATCATTTATGGTATGTATCCTAAATATTGAATTCTTTGAATGCTAAATGAATAATTATTTATATCGGTATATGACTTATGTTGTTGAAGGGTGTTGAACACTTAATAATGCGCTTTATATGTTCCTTCTAGGTTTTACTAAAGATGAGGACATCATCTACATATATGAACACAAAGGAAGTTGTGAATGGGCATACATTATCATCCATCATCCATATGAACATTTTTGGGAATTATTTAAGTTTAAAAGCATTTTCAACCACTCAAAGGTACCTTCTCTATACCTGAATTGATTGAGAAGATCATTGATCTAGGGGAACTATATTGTGGTTCTTGAGTTGATTGAGAAGATCATTGATCTAGGGAACTATATTATGGTTCTTGGTTTTGATTTGTCTCTATGGTTCATATCGGTTTGTTTAGTTGGTGTTTTATGGATTTTTTTCAATCCTCCATGAATTCACGGAGGATTGAAAAAAATTGGGCAACATTTCGGCTTGCCCGGGACACATTTCAAAATTAAACCGGTAGCATAAACGCTACCGGTTGACATAATTTATATATATATAACAAATTAACAAAAAAAATTAATTTAACTACAAATTTTCAAAAATCCGGCAGCATTTCTGCTTGCCGGTACATATTTTAAACATGAAAATAATAAAAACATACATTTACCATATTTTAAAATAAATTTTATAAATTTATTAAAAAAAAAATTAAACTCCATTTAAACTGAAAAACAATTATTTTAACTGTTACCTCTTGGGTCCGACGCCATCGTGACGAGGTTGGGTTGCTTCGGGGTGCTTGGGTTGCTTTAGGGTGCCAATGTTTACGTCGCTCTCACTTGGTATCTCAGTCGAGCTTTCACGGTGTAATTTTGTGAAACAAACGGTGGGGGCCCGCGGCCTCTATTTATAATTTTTTCAATACAGGAACCTCGGTCGAGGTAAATACCTCGACCGAGGTATTTATTAACCCTCGGTCGAGGTTTTAATAGCTCGACCGAGGGTTAGTAAATACCTCGGTCGAGGGCTTAAAAAAACCTCGGTCGAGGGCTTGATAAAACCTCGGTCAAGATATTAAAACCTCGGTTGAGGGCTTGTTAAACCCTCGACCGAGGTGCATTTTTCACTTTTTTCCAAAATGCGCTTGCCAAAAAGTGTTACCCAGGTCCGTGGATTCACCCATTACTGGGTAGTAGATTGAGGGGCTTCATGTCATGCTACACCCCATAGGAAATTCTTTCATGATTATGTTCAAGGTGATTTTGGACATGTTTTCTTGGGGGATGATGAACCATGTAAAATTGTTGGAAAGGGTAAGGTATCGATTAAGTTAAATAATTGGAGTGAATGGTTGCTAAAGGATGTAAGGCACATTCCTGCATTGAAAATAAATTTGATCTCAACAAGGAAGTTGGGAGATAGCGGTTGTTTGTCTACGTTTGGAGAAACGTGGTGGAATATCACTAAAGGATCACTGGTAATAGAAAAAGGAGATAGGGTAGGCGCGTTATATTTATGTCCTCATAATACTGATTATTCTAACTTTGTAGCTTCCACAGAAACAGGTGCATCACTGTGGCATCATAGGCTTGGCCACATGAGTGAGAAGGGGATGCAGATTCTCCACTCAAGGAAACGACTTCCGTATCTGAAGCAGGTAAGTTTTGAATTCTGTGAGAACTATGTTTATGGAAAATAGAAGAGAGTTAGATTTCCCATGGTTGGCAAACAAAAGAAGACTGAAAAGTTAGAGCTTGTCCATACATATATATGGGGACCGGCTTAGGTACAATATCTTGGTGGCTCTCATTATTATGCTACTTTTATTGATGATGCAACTAGAAAAACTTGGGTTTATTGCACTAGAAAAAATATGATGTGTTTGATACTTTTAAGAAGTGGAAAGCTTTGGCTGAGAATGAGACAGGAAATTTTTTGAAATGTCTTAGATCTGATAATGGAGGTGAGTACTGCAGCAAGGGGTTTGAGAGTTACTATTCACACAATGGGATTCATAGAGAGAAGACAGTTGCTGGAACGCCACAAGAAAATGGTGTGTCAGAAAGGATGAACATAACGATCATGGAGCATGCAAGGTGTATGAGATTGCATGCAGAGTTGCCCTTACAGTTTTGGGCTGATGCTGTAAACACTGTTGTTTATTTAATAAAAAGAGGGCCTTCAAGTGCTTTGGATGGTGGCATTCCAAAAAAGGCATGAACAGGTAAGTAGGTAAAATACTCATTTCTGAGAACTTTTGGTTGTGAAGCATTTGTCCATATTGATAAAGATGATCGAACAAAGCTTGAGGCTAAATCCATGAAATGTACCTTTATTGGATACGGGGTTGATGATTTTGGTTATCGCTTTTGGGATCTTAAAAATCGCAAAATCATTAGGAGTAGAGATGTAGTATTCAATGAAAAGGTCATGTACAAAGATCAGTTGTAGGAAAAGAAAGTGGAAAAGGAAAACACAGAGTACAAAGTTCTTGATGAAATCAAAGAAAATGAAGTTCCAAAGGTACCAAAAAATCAAGAGCGGCAGCAGGCACCTGAAACTCCTGCAACTATAAGAAAGTATACCAAGTTAAGTAGACCCCCTAAACGATTCTCTCCTTCACTGTATAATTTATTGATGACTGATTCTGGTGAACCAGAATGTTATGAAGAAGTACTGCAGGTAGAAACTAGAAAGAAGTGGGAGCAAGGCATGGATGAGGAGATGGACTCATTGGTAAGAAACCAGACTTGGGATCTGTTGAGCCCAAAATTGGCCCCTTTTAACCTTCCTCAATCACCTTTTCTTCTCATGTCCTACACCATTCAGCATGCTAATCAGACCTGTTGTCCCCACTTTATTCCGCAAACTACCAAGGTATGACTGGTTATTGCTTTATCTTATTAATGCTTATGATTGTGATAATTAAAGCTGTGTATCTTTCAAATGTGATAACATGTTATGATTTATGAAGGTAGTTTGAGATAAGTGGACTGCAGGAAGATGGGGCTGAACAAGTCTTGAAAAGAGGGATATTCGCCGCTATAGATGATCTTTAGCCCTCCTACCATTAATTAAGGCACGTAGTTCTAATGTGACATCCTAGACAGAGCTGTGACAAGGCAGCTGTAACAGAATGCGCTATAATTGGAGATCTTTAGTACATTGTTGCTTGGATCTTGTTGTAATCAGGAAGAAGTGTTACCGTTGGACTGATTAACAGCTTTCCCGTGTTTTCTATGTCTTTACTATGCCACGTTCGTAACAACTAGTTTTATTTAGGGCGCCTGAAGATCAAAGATCTTCATGGCTGCCCAAGAATAGGATCAGATGTTACGATCTATATGATATAAATATGGGGAGCTGTCTCGACCCAGGGGGTTGAAAAATAGATAATTCATTCATTTGTATTAGTAGTGGGAGCACTTTGTAATCATTATTTCTTTTTAATATAAGGAGTTACCTATGATTTAAGAAGCTTTACGTTGTTCAGCCAGCATCTCTGTGTGAAGGCTAGGCCCGCCTTCCACAGAGATCGCTGAGTTAATTTAGGACTTTTTAATTTACTGTTGTGTGATGTCTTGTTGATTTTATTTCCTTTGTACACCGTTGTAATAAGTGTGGATTTACAGTATAATTGGGATTACATTTTCTTGAGATCTGTAAGTGGTACAGAGTGACAGTCGACTGAGTAGGTAACTATATTTTATGCACTTTGTATGGTAGTTGTACACAGCCTTGTTCATCTGGAGGTTTAGTTGCTGATTCCATGAATCCTTTCAATTTGTCTCTACTGTTATGATTGTTGAATTTTATTCCTGCATTTCAATTTCTGAGAGTAGCTGAACTCAATCTTTTGCAATCGAATTCCTAGATCAATATTCAATTTATGCTTGTGGTATTTAGAGTAATCAGATTGAATAGGTGAATTAATCATTCAGGGATGTGAACAGGATTTCCTTGCTTTTGCAATTGTAATTTGAGTCCTTTGTGTCTTTCCTTCATGCATAGCAGAAAGTAATTAAGAACGGTAGTGCTTAGGAGATCATGGGATTACATAGTTTCTTGGGATGAACATGGTTGATAGAGGATAGTAATGTTCAATTGCAGTGACTTTGTGTTTAAGCATATACTATGCATTTTATCCTTTGAAATAAAAGAGTTTCTTGGGTTGACAATAAATCTCGTACACTCTGTATGTTGGTAATAATCTACTTGCATATCGGGTGCTCAACATTTTGGTGCCGTTGCCAGGGAAGGATAAAAATTAAAAACCATCATTAGTTGCATCTGGTAATTGTTTCTAGTCAGTCTTTTCTATTTTTTCTGCTGTAATGATTTGGGTTGCATGAATATGAGGAGGGTAAAGCATGATCACCTCCGAACTCCCAAAACCCCACAAAATACTAACAGTGCAGGTGGCTTGGGTCGCGGTCGAGGACCACCATTGGGAAAAAGAACATTTATCGACGATCTTGTTGACAGAACTAATTCATCCACCAGGGCTTGCCATCAAGAAGCTCCTATCAAAAGAAACCCTGCCGATCCTGGGGTGCCAGCGTCATGGTCCACAGTGGAGAATACACGAGCAGCCGCGACTTCCTCGAATATCCCTGCAGAAGAGGACTCAACTGTTACAACTGGACCTGCTGGTAGAGGTCCAATATACCACATTTACGGGAAGGTTGTAACTGAAGAAGAGTGGACACAGTTCCACCAGAAGATTACTGATCAGTGGAGGAAGAAGGAAAAGAACGAGGAATAGAGCAAGGACGAAGAGAGGAATGAGGAAAAGAACGCAGGAACGAACGAAGAGGAGAAAACAGAAGAGGAGATGAGTAACAGACACGAGTTCGACGAGGAAGAGGAAATGGGGGAAAACTATCATCATGAAAATCACTCCCTTCTTGAAGGAACGATGGCTACACTACAATTCCTGATTCAGCAGCCAGAAGGGGCAGCCCTTATGAAAAATATCTCACCATCGATGTTGCCTCGCTTCCATGGAAGGGCGGTAGAATATCCAAACGAATTCCTTTTTGAATTCGATATCCTCTGTCGCAGCTATGATTATGTCACCGATGCGCAAAAGCTAAAACTTTTCCCTGCCACCCTGAAGGACAACACATTATGCTGGTTCATGAGCCTTGGGGGAGGAACTGTTGCTAATTGGGATAGAATGAAACAGGTGTTCCTGGAGAAATATCAGGAATATTGCAACACCAAGGACAAAAGAGAAGAATTGTTCAAAATGGTGCAGAAGGAGGATGAAAGTCTGGAGGATTTTGTGGAAAGGCTGCTGTACAATGTGCAAAGAGCTGGGCAAATGAACATGGGGCTGGACATGCTCAAGATAATCTTGCTTCGTTGGATCGAGGATGATTGTTTAGACATGTTAAACCTACTAGGAAATGGATATATCTCCAAAGAACCTTTTGGAAAGATTGTGGAATTATGTAAGAGATACTCCAGGGGGTCTTCCAGGAACAATAAGCGGGACAAACGGGATAATCTAGAACGTGATGTCTTCGACAGAACTTAGAAATCATCCAATGGAGGAGCTACCCATGCAGAGATAGGCAATCTCCTTGAAAATTTTAAAACAGAGATGATGAGCTCCATCTCCTCGGAGATCGATGTCCTGAAGACAAAACAAAAACAGGCAGTGGAGGATCTCACACTAGGTGTGTTCTACCCCCGATGTAGAAAGAATCATCTGCTGAGAGAATGCCTACTTGATAAATTAGAAGTATCTCAGCTGTGTGAGCTGAACCACGACATGAAAGAATGTCCCTCACTTCCCCAAGTAAAGGCTGTTCTGCAACCATCAACTCCAGAAGTGGAATCGGCCTATTTCATTGCACAGAAGAAACCTTGGCAGCCTCGAAATCAAGGTATGCCTCTAGACTCGTTTCCATTTTTAAATAATATGAGCAATTGGAACAATAATATGCAAAATGTGAATACACAATTCCCTTCAAATTATGCTCAGTGGAATCCTTCCCACCCTGCAACACAAAATTATAACTCATGGAGTCCCTGGACACAACCAGCACACCAACCTACGTCGTGGTCTCCTGGATGGAGGAATTTCCATCCCGGGAACTAGTTTCCTCAACCACATCCACCACAACAGTCACCATATTCTCCTCAATACCCTCAATTCCCTCAATATCCTCAATACCCACCTCAGCAGTCGCAGCTGCAGCTGCAGAATAATTTTGTCCCTAATATACCAATACGACCTCAGCTGCCTGCCCAACCCAATCCTAACCCGAATAATAAAACAATCCATCAATTGGAGACTGTCAATATGCCATCCTACTCTCTTTCCCCTATACCTTGCAATGATATTCATTTACGATCTGGGAAAATAGTAGAACCCGTAATTACAGAAGTTGCTCCACCTTCTGTGCATAAAGAAGGAGTGATTTTATAGCATCCATTCGATACAGTTCCTATTATTGAAGATGTTGAGCATCCCTTAGATGGGACGGCTGAAACACCAAATGATAAATTTGACAATACGTAGCCTACCCAGCTAATAAGGAAACCATCGTACCCCGAAATACTAATGCTACCCAGGGCAGGAGGGAAACCTCAGTTTAACCTCCTAGGAGAGTTAAGGAATCTTTATATCAAAATCCCCCTTCTCCAAGCTCTTCAAGACGTACCTATTTATGCTAGAACTGTTCGGGAGCTGTGCACACCAAGAAACTAGGAAGGAAACCCAGAGATCCTCCCACTATTCACATCATAGGGAATTTATCCGCCTTGATAACAGCAAAGACCCCAGTGGCTAAGTATGACGACCCTGGCAATCCTACTGTCACTGTACAGGTAGGACATACACAGATACCCAACGTGCTAATAGATTTAGGAGCAACGATCAATGTCATAACAATTGATACATTAAAGAAGCTTGGGCTCACTAATCTTAGACCGACCCCCACAATTTTGGAATTGGCGGACAAATCCACCATTAGACCCGAAGGAATCTTGGACAACCTTGTCATCTCAGTGGATTCATGGGAGTACCCTGCTGAATTTTTGGTGTTACAACCAAAATCACAGCTGGGAGGACACCCATTGATCCTAGGGAGGCATTGGTTGGCCACAGCTGAAGCTTGCATCAGCTATCGATTGGGGTCCATGACTATATCTGATGGCATTGAGACTAAAAGCCTCACCCTTTATCCTCCAGCTCGGCCAAGTCTAGAGGCTGAAACTTCCTGTCGAGCACTCTAAATGTAGATAAATTGTTATCAACACACAGAGCATGCGAGATTTATTGTCAACCCGAGAAAGTCCTTTATTTCAAAGGATAGATGCACAATTTATGCTTAAACACCATATCATTATAGTTAAACATTTTATCCTTAAACAACCATGTTCATCCCTCAGAACCTATGTAGTCCCACCAATCTTCTAAACACTACAAATTCAAATTCTTTCTACCATGTATCAACAGGAAATGAAATCAGATTCAAATAACAATTGTAGACAGAAAAGAAATCCTATTCATATCCTAAAATAAATGATCTGCCTGTTCAATTTAATCGCTCTTGAAATCCATACACATAAACTAATTGTAATCTAGAAATTCAATTGCAGCAAATTAAGTTCGGCTACTTTAAAGAATTGAATTGCAGAAATGAAAGTCAACAATTATAACAATAAAATTATTGCAGGGAATTGTGGGACATCAATCTGGAACCGTGAGATGAACAAAGCTGTGTACAGCTATTGGCTGAATCGCACAAAGGAAACTTCCTATTCAGTCGACTGTTATCCTGTAGCAATTATCAATCTCAAGAAAACATAACACTACAATTTCACACATCCTACTGCGGCGCACACAAGAAATATAATCAACAGAACATCACACCGTAATTACTTCAGAAATCCTACTTTAACTCAGCAATCTCTGTAGAAGGCGGGCCCAGCCTTCATGCAAAGACGCTGGATGAACAATGTACAGCTCCCTTAAATCAGCAGCAACTCTTTGTATTAAAAGAAAGAATGAGTACAGATTACTTCCACTGTCAATACAAGAATGAATTATCTATTTTCCAACCCCCTGGGTCGAGACATCCTCTCACTTTTATGCATACAAACTATAACAGCCGATCCTATTACCAAGGGCAGCCATGAAGATCTATGATCTTCAGGCACCCTGAATAACACTGGTTGTTACAAAACGTGCATAGTGCAAATATAGAAAATGAGAGAAAGCTGTAGACTGGCCCAGAAGTGGCGATCTTCCCAGACCGCCATGATATTCGAACAACTGTACTAAAGATCCCCCGATCGTAGCACATTCTGGTACAGCTACTTGATACGGCCCTGTCTGGAATGTTGCGTGAAAATCACATGCCTTAATCGATGATTGAAGGATTGAGGATCTTCTTGGATCACGAATGCCCCTTGTCTCAAGACTTGTTCAGCTCCCTTTTCCTGCAGTCAACTCATCTTGCGCTATCTTCATAAATCACAACATATTAGCACAATTTCGAGAGATAAACAGCCTTAATTGTCACAATCATAAGCATTGATAAGATGAAACAATAATCAGTCTTACCTTAGCAATTTAGGGGATAAAGTGAGAAGGGACAGGTCTGATTAGCATGCTGAACGTGTAAAACGAGGGAAGAAAAGGTGATTAAAGATGGTTAAAAAGGGACCAATTGTGGACTCAACACTTCCCTTTGGATGGAGCAGGAGGAAGAGGAGGATGTTCAGCCATTACTAACTATAGGGAAGGCCTTAACTTTTAAAAACGAAACAGAAGACGATGCTATTAGTAATTTTATTATTGAACCCACTTTAGTTGATAAAGAGGTTTATCAAATCCTGAACATTACCCTGGGTAAGGAAGAACAAGAAAATATTACGGAAGAAGCATTAGTTGGTGACACAAACATAATCCCAGTTTTGAAAAATTCAAAAAGTATTCCTATTGAGGTAGAGTCTGGAAAAACCTTGAATATCAATCCTAGCCTCTCCTTAGAGGAACATAAGCGCCTGATCAGTCTCTTGAAAGAACACAAGGGGGCGTTCGCCTGGGTGTATACAGACATGAGGGGTATTCCCTCTAATTTGTGCACTCATCATATTTATATTATAAGTGACTCCTGGCCTATGTGTCAACCCCAACGACGCATGAACCCCAATCTGAGGGATATAGTGAAGGAAGAAATCCAGAAACTCTTGGAAGCAGGATTTATATATCCTATTTCAGATAGCGAGTGGGTTTCCCCACTCGTAATTGTGCCCAAGAAAAATGGTAAATGGAGGGTCTGTGTTGATTATAGGGAGTTGAACAAAGCCACACAAAATGACCATTTCCCTTTTCCCTTTATTGACCAAGTACTTGATACCCTATCAGGGAAGAAGTTCTTCTCCTTCCTATATGGGTTCAGCGGGTACAACCAAATTTAGATTGCTCCTGAGGACCAGGATAAGACCACCTTCACTTGTCCCTGGGGAACATTTGCCTACAGAGTGCTTCCCTTTGGCCTATGTAATGCACCGGCAACATTTCAAAGAGCTGTAATTGGAATATTCTCTGAGTTAGTTAATAATAGTATGGAAATATTTATGTACGATTTTACTCCTTATGGCAAGGATTTTGAGGAAGCACTAGAAAATTTAAAGAAGGTTTTGATTCACTGTGAACAGTCTCAGCTCTCCTTAAGCACTGAAAAGTGCCATATGATGATGAGGGAGGGGGTGGTATTGGGGCATTTCATCTCTGTCGATGGCATTTAGGTGGACCCCTCAAAAATCAAGGTGATAAAAAATATACCTACCTCTTCAACTAAGAAAGAGGTGCGAAGTTTTCTGGGACATGCTAGATATTACCGAAGGTTTATAGAAAACTTCTCCAAACTTGCTTCTCCTTTGTTCTCTCTGTTAATGAAGGATGCACAGTTTGTGTGGAGTGAAGCATGCCAGACAGCGTTTGATAAGCTTAAGGAAAAGCTGTCCACGGCTCCTAGCCTAAGGGGGCCTAATTGGACCCTACCCTTCCATATTTCTTCAGATGCCTCTGATATTGCCATTGGAGCAGTGTTAGGACAGCAGGATGGTCAAGTACCTTATGCCATCTATTATGTTAGTAAAAACTTAGCCCCTGCTGAACTTAATTATACTATCACTGAAAAAGAATTCCTAGCTATTGTTTACTCCATTAATAAATTTCGACATTACATTACTGGGTATCCTACATTTGTGCACACTGACCACTCTACCATTAAATATTTAATGAACAAACCTATCACCAATGCCAGAGTGACCAGGTGGTTCTTGTTATTACAGGAATTTGATATTACCATTATAGATAAACCTGGGAAAGAAAATGTTGTCACTGATTTTTTATCCCGTTTTACTAACAGTGATGATAGTTTGCCTATTGAGGACTCTTTTCCAGATGAACATCTATTCACACTTTCAGCTCATTCCCCCTAGTATGCAGACGTCGCTAATTATTTGGTTGTAGGAAAGCTCCCACCACATATGTCTAAACGAGAAAAAGGAAAAATCATCCAGCAAAGTGCCAGGTATTGTTGGCTAAACGGTCATCTCTTTTACACAGGACCGGATCTTGAGATCAGGAGATGTGTAAGGGAAGATGAAATATTTCATATACTGAAAGCCTGTCATGATGGATCTTGTGGGGGACACTTTGCAGACAAAAGAACAGGGCACAAAGCGCTGCGGATGGGATACTATTGGCCGACTCTTTTCAGGGATTCTAAAAAGTATGTTCAGTCCTATGACAGCTGCCAAAGGATGGGCCAACCCAATAAAACAGATCATATTCCTCTACAACCTCAAGTGGTAGTTGAACCATTTGATAGATGGGCACTGGATTTTGTTGGCCCTATTATCCCTCTTTCCAGACAGAAAGCTTACATTCTGGTTTGTAGTGATTATATGACCAAGTGGGTAGAGGCTGTAGCTTTGGCTAAGGCTAACGACCAGGCGGTGATTGATTTTCTGTATAGTGAAATCTTTACCCACTTTGGGGTACCGAAGGAAGTAGTTACCGATGGGGGACCCCAATTCATGTCACATCAATTTGAATCCCTGCTCCGGAAGTATCATGTGTAGCATAGGGTGGCTTCACCTTACCACCCCCAAGCCAATGGTCAGGTGGAGAGTACTAATAAAGTTATTGAAGCCATCCTTACCAAAACAGTTAAGAGCCATTGAAAGGATTGGGCTGACAGGCTTGTGGAATCACTGTGGGCATATCGTACGACTTGGCGCAACACCACAGGTTTCTCTCCTTATGATTTAGTGTATGGAAAGAGTGCCATATTTCCAATTGAGTTTGAAATCAAAACCCTGAAGACAGCCACCGAAATGAATCTGGATGTAACAGAATCCCAGAAGAGAAGATTGAATCAACTAAACGAATTGGATGAGAAGCGGTTAGCTGCAGTGGATTAGACTATGTTGCTTCAGCAACAGAGATCCAATTGGCATGACCGATTTATTAAGAAGAAAATCTTCTATGAGGGAGACTGGGCGTTACTATACGACTCCAGGTTCAAAAAGGATTTTAAAGGTAAATTACATACAAGGTGGCTAGGTCCATACTTGGCCGACAGGGTATTTGACAATGGCACTGTCCGCCTGGTGACCATTGATGAAAACCGCATACCATTATTTGCTAATGGCCACAGACTGCGACTGTACCGTAAGCCTATTTCTAAAGATGCATTTATTTCGCAAATCGTCGTCGATCCAGATTATCAGCTGGCACCAGGGCAGGAACTTCTCTCTGCCTTTGCCAATCCTTAAACTGTAAATAACGTTTTACTGTACATAAATAATGGTTTTTTTCCTACTTCAGTATATATATTTTTTTTTTCCTGTTGCATTTGATCTTCTCGTTTGCTGTTGTTTTTCAAAATTTGTAGGGAAGCGCCAGGAGAATGACCAGACTGGGCCTGTCGAACGGGAGTCATTTTCCTATGCCTTCTCATCCCACATTTCCTTTTCCTTAAAATAAATTTCCCGATGGCTGCAACATTTTTCCCGGCAACCGTGAACCATTTCCCGGTGGCTGCGACATATTTCCCGGTGGCTGTGACATATTTCCCGGCAGCCGTAAATATTTTTCCCTAGCATCCACGAATTTTTTTTCGTTTCCGTAAAACCTTTTTCCCCGCAGCCGTGAACCATTTCCCGACGGCTGCAACATCTTTCCCGGCAGCTGCGACATCTTTCCCGGCAGCCGTAAATATTTTTTCCTAGTAGCCGCGACTTTTTTTTTTTGGTTACCCTAAAACATTTTTCTCGGCAGCCATGAACCATTTCCCAGCGGCTGCGACATCTTTCCCGATGGCTATGACATCTTTCCCGATGGCTGCGACATATTTCCCAGTGACTGTAAATTTTTTCGGCAACCGTGAACCATTTCCTAGCGGCTGCAACATCTTTTTCGTCGGTCGCGATATTATTTCTGGCAATTGCAATTCCGCTCTATTTGGCGGATGTCTCTAGCATTAAAGGCCGCCTTTTTATTTCAGAACTTGCAGTGGTAACTCCTGTGTTAACAGAAAATTGCTTCCCACACTGTTCAACCTGCTACATATGGCTCTGATTCCTCCTCCTCGTGCCGGCGAACTGGGCCATATGGTGATAGCCTTGTTCATAATTCTGACCCTGGGGACGCGATGCTTTATGTTTCACTGGCGAAAGGAATTATTGCATTATCCTGGTCATAATGATCAAATTAATGACTGCGCACAAGTTCGGCTCCTGTGATGTCAGCTACGACACATTCCACCATTTTTTTTTGAAGGATATCCAGCGCGCAGTCTCAAAAGGTGGGCTTTGATTTATCACATGATTAAGTATTGAAAATATTTAACAATATCGCTCATACCTTTATTCGTATCACCATTATGGCCTAATTAACTCTTTCCCCCGTGTGACGTAAAAACGACTAACCATCACCTTCCCCAATTTGGAATGAAATTTCGAATGTTTTGGTGTGCTGAACTTTCCAAATTTACACAGTCTCTAAAATCTCCTCCCAGCGATTTGTGCATCCTTTGTGCTGTAACCTCCACTCTCGGACTCTGTAATCCGTGGAATAGTAACCTCAGTCTGAAGACAGGACCATGGGGATTCTAGCTCATCATGAACCTTTGAATACACAGGAGCTCAGGAAAAATCCTGCGGCTTTTGCCATTTTTCAAGACGCCGGCTAGATCGAATTTTTTGAATGACTAGACGGATTCAATCGTGAAGAAGCTTTGCAATTTACTTTAAACCTCACAAAAACTTACTCCGAGGTGTGGGGGATGCACATAGAATTCTCTGAGGCCATTATATCTGAGGTTACTGCCATCCCGCAGGTGGGAAGGGCATGGTTTGGACGATGAGTCCCCACGACGACAACATTGGAAGCATTTCTAATAGAGGGGGATCAAGTTCAATCATCAAGAAGAGGGATCGCACTGCACTTATTGCCGCGGCCATGGGACTAGGTTGCTGTCTTCCTCAAGAAATACATCACTTGTGAAGGTAGGTACCAAACCGTTTATAATTCTGGACTACCTTTACTTTCTCATTTCTGCCATGGAACTTTATTGAACATTCCATATTATCTGCTTCATGACTTGCGTCATATGGCGGCATTCGTCCAAGCCGCTAAGCATCCATTCGCCTCCCTGACCCACCATGGTCTTATCAAATTAATAATTTTAAGAACCCTCGCTCAGTCTAACATAACCTGGGAGTAATTCACAGCTCGAGCTCAGGAACCCGCTCCCTTGTCGGGTGTCCCAATAGAACCGGAACAGGTTCAACCACAGCAGGAGGACCAGAGTCCCTCCAATGTAGTTGGGGGGGGGATGAAACTGGATCAGAAGAAGAGCAACAGGGGGCACAAACAGAGCAATTGAGGGAGGGTGTAGATAAAAACCTTGTGGAAAACCCAGATAACAGGGCATCTCTGACAGCAAAAGGTGAAATTGGAGCAACAATAAATGCTGCGACAATTGAACCTAAAGGTGACAGAGCCATGGAAAGAGAAGAAAATATCGAGCTGGTAACCATTGAATCCTCACTTGAGTGGGGAGGAACTTTAATTTAGGAAGAACATCCTGAGGAGCAAGAAAATATTCCTTCGAACTCAGCTGTGAATCTCGACATCCCAACTCCACAAAAGAAAACACCACAAAGGAAAAGAAAGAGGCCAATTTATGAACTTAAAATAACCTCACCAATAAGAAGGAAAAGAACTAGATCAGCTGCAGCAGCAGAGGTAGCCAAAAAATATGGGCAACCCTAGGGGCACAGATTGAGTTCCCTATCCTTGTACCGAGGCCAATGGATGCTCCACAAAGGTCAGTCGAGGAAGAACCCCAAATTGAAGGACTTCTGGCTGAAAATACACTATTAAAAGAGGAAGTCCAAATACTTCGAAGGGAATTGGAAACTTGGAAGGAAACTTGCAGGAAACAAGGAGAAAGGAAAATGTACACATTGGTGGAGGCTGCAGACCAACTGGAGGGATCGGACTCTACCGAGCCTGGCAAGGAAGATGACTGAGTGATCTGTCCTACCTATGGGGAAATCTTCAAGGAGACAGGCCACAAGATTATAATTCGTACAACACAACAGTCTGCGCCTACAATAGAGGAAGCTGTAGAAAAAGAAGATTTTGTCACACAAGAACCAGCATCTTTAACCATCCTTGTTGAAGTTGCCACCAATTCTGTGACAGAGGAGCCAAAGGATGAAATCATGTATGATGATGGGGACAAAGATTTCACTATAACCCTAGAATGTTCCCATGATACAGAAATCATAGGAGAAGAATTGCAACAATAGGAGGATGAAGAAGTAAGCCAGGATGTTGCTACAAAAGAACCAACATCCCTTGAGGTTGCAGCAAGGACTCCTGAAATACAATTAGAAGATAACCCTGGAATGGATATCATTCCCAATATACAGTGGAGTGAGGATGAACATGTACATACACAATCCTCAGGTGACACCGAAATCCTTGAGGAGCAGCTGCACACTGAGGAAGACATCCAATCTCAGCAGCAGAAGGACAAGGAAGACATTGTTACACAAGAACCAGTGTCTCCTGGGATAATGGACGTGGCTGTTGAAGAAAGTTTAGGAGGAGTGGCTGTCACACAAGAACCAACAACTCTCAATTTAGCCTCAGCTATGCAGGGTGGCCAAAAAGAAGACACTGTCACACAAGAACCAGTATCTCTAGAAGGAACGGATGTGGTTGTTGAGGAGAATCCAGAGGAAGTTGCTGTCACACAAGAACCAGCAACTCTTGAACCAATTTCAGAAATGTAGGGTACCCAAGAAGAAGACACTGTTACACAAGAACCAGTGTCTCTAGAAGCAATGTATATAGCTGTTGAAGAGAGTCTAAAGGAGGTTGCTATCACACAAGAACCAGCAACTCTCATAGTGAACTTAGAAATGCAGGATGCCCAAAAGGAAGACACTGTCCCACAAGAACCAGTGCTTCTCCCCCTTAGAAATTTCATTGATTTGGACTCAGATCAAGAGGGGCATCATAAAAAGGAAATCTTGAACCTCACAACAGAAGTCTCAAATCTGAGGCTAGAGGTGACCAAATGGAAAAGCTAGGTGGAGGAACACCAGAGAGGCATGATCTCTCTTAGTGAGCATAGAATAATTATCAGAGTATTGGAAGAGAATTGGGAAAAAGAACGTATGGCCCACAGAGTTCGGGAAGAAGAGCTACAGAGCAAGTTGAGAGAGTTGAAAAAGTTCCAATCCATGCAGCAGGAGAAAGAGCAGATGTATGCCCTCTCTCAAGAACTCATGGGCACCAGGAAGCCTTCATCCTCTTATCCAGTATTCCTGTTTGAACAATTTGTTTGGTTTAAATTGAAGGCTATGAAGGAAGGAAGGTTGTTTGAAATAACAACCTCAGTAAAGTTCTTGGAGACATTCTTTGGAAGCAATTTTGAGGAGCAATATTTGCTGTGCGAACTATACTTGCATGAGATGGCTTGCCCTATGGACCGCCACTCAAATCCTGTTCCATTTGTAGGGGATGTTCAGCTGAGATATTTTTCCTATTTTGTGAGCAATCATGCTCAGTGGGAAAGGTCTTTTCAGACCTTTTTTCATAATGAAGCTCACACCAACCTGTGGATTCGAAGTGAGCCCCAGAATCCTGGTATTATTTTGGCTCGGTACAGAAATTTCCTTTCAAGTCCTCCCCAGGCGCAGCATATAATGAGACTTCAGGAAGAAGTGATCTCCACTTGCACCAACTACATTTCCAAACACCAGCAGGTAGCATTGGAAGGGAGTAAGCACAGATGGCAGGCTGCCTCCCCTGCACTCAGAAGTCGAGACCCCTACTGTTTCAAGAATTTCAAGCATGCAATTTCTAGGGTCAAGGGCTATGTGGGAAGTATCAGGGAGTGTGGGGTTAATTGGTTGGGTTTGAAGTTCAAATTCCCCCTCATTTGGTGGCCAGCAAAACCGTATAATATGGACTTCTCTTTAACTAGGGCAGAAGAGCAGCGATGTTGGAAGTATTGGGTTGCTCGCAGAGGATTCTTAGAGAAGGATGAGGTGCCAGAGTTTCCTTACAATTTTTCCTCCCTTCATGAGCAGAGCTCAGTACAAGACTCAGATTCCGAATGATGCAGGTTGTTGCATGAGGACATGCAACAGGATAGTTGGGGGGAGATGTTGAGCCCAGAATTGGCCCCTTTTAACCTTCCTCAATCACCTTTTCTTCCCCTGTCCTACACCATTCAGCATGCTAATCAGACTTGTTGTCCCCACTTTATTCCCCAAACTGCCAAGGTATGACTGGTTATTGCTTTATCTTATTAATGCTTATGATTGTGATAATTAAAGCTGTGTATCTTTCAAATGTGCTAACATGTTATGATTTATGAAGGTAGTTTGAGATAAGTGGACTACAGGAAGATGGGGCTGAACAAGTCTCGAAAAGAGGGATATTCAACGCTCAAGATGATCTTCAGCCCTGCTACCATTAATTAAGGCACGTGGTTCTAATGTGACATCCTAGACAGAGCTGTGACAAGGCAGTTGTAACAGAATGCACTATAATTGGAGATCTTTAGTACATTGCTGCTCGGATCTTGTTGTAATCAGGAAGAAGTGTTACCCTTGGACCGATTAACAGCTTTCTCGTGTTTTCTATGTCTTCACTATGCTACGTTTGTAACAACTAGTGTTATTTAGGGCGCCTGGAGATCAGAGAGCTTCATGGCTGCCCCAGAATAGGATCAGATGTTACGAACTATATGATATAAATATGGGGAGCTGTCTCGACCCAGGGGGTTGAAAAAAAGATAATTCATTCATTTGTATTAGTAGTGGGAGCACTTTGTAATCATTCTTTCTTTTTAATATAAGGAGTTACCTATGATTTAAGAATCTTTACGTTGTTCAGCCAGCATTTTTGTGTGAAGGCTGGGCCCGCCTTCCACAGAGATCGCCGAGTTAATTTAGGACTTTTTAATTTACTGTTGTGTGATGTCTTGTTGATTTTATTTCCTTTGTACACCGTTGTAATAAGTGTGGATTTACAGTATAATTGGGATTACATTTTCTTGAGATCTATAAGTGGTACAGAGTGACAGTCGACTGAGTAGGTAACTATCTTTTATGCACTTTGTATGGTAGTTGTACACAGCCTTGTTCATCCGGAGGTTTAGTTGCCAATTCCATGAATCCTTGCAATTTGTCTTTACTGTTATGATTGTTGAATTTTATTCCTGCATTTCAATTTCTGAGAGTAGCTGAACTCAATCTTTTGCAATCAAATTCCTACATCAATATTCAATTTATGCTTGTGGTATTTAGAGTAATCAGATTGAATAGGTGAATTAGTCATTCAGGGATGTGAACAGGATTTCCTTTCATTTGCAATTGTAATTTGAGTCCTTTGTGTCTTTCCTTCATGCATAGCAAAAAGTTATTAAGATTGTAGTGCTTAGGAGATCATGGGATTACATAGATTCTTGGGATGAACATGGTTGATAGAGGATAGTAATGTTCAATTACAGTGACTTTGTGTTTAAGCATATACTGTGCATTTTATCCTTTGAAATAAAATACTTTCTCGGGTTGACAATAAATCTCGTACATTCTGTATGTTGGTAATAATCTACTTGCATATTGGGTGCTCGACAGGATCTGGTTAAGTTGCCAGCAGAAAAAAAGGCTTTGCAGAATAAATGGGTTTACAGGTTGAAGGAAGAAGATGGAGGTAAGAAGCAGTACAAGGCTAGACTTTTTGGAAAGGGGTTTGCACAAAAGAAAGGTATAGACTTTGATGAAATATTTTCTCTTGTTGTTAAAATGACTTCAATTAGAACTATTTTAAGTCTAGTGGTGGTACAAGATTTGCATCTTGAACAGTTAGATGTAAAAACAACCTTTCTCCATGGTGATTTGGAGGAAGAGATTTATATGTGGCAACCACAGGGGTATGAAGTAAAAGGTAAGGAGAATTTGGTTTGCAAGTTGAAGAAGAGCTTGTAGGGCCTGAAGCAAGCTCCAAGGTAGTGGTATTAAAAATTTGATAAGTTTATGACAAAACAAGGTTATGATAGATGTCATTCTGACCACTGTGTTTATTTCAAGAGGCTAGATAACGGAAGATATATTATATTTTTATTGTATGTGGATGGTATCCTTGTTGTAGGGTCTAACATGTAGGATATAAATGTGCTCAAAAGAAAACTAGCTAATTCATTTGCAATGAAGGATTTGGGTGCTGCAAAGCAAATCCTTGGTATGAGAATAACAAGAGACAGGAAAAATCGCAAATTGATGTTGTCTCAAGGTGAGTACATAGAAAAGGTGTTGTAGAGGTTTAAAATGCAGAAAGAAAAACTAGTTAGTACACCTTTATCCAGCCATTTCAAACTAAGTAAGGAGATGTGTCCAGAGACACAGGAAGAAATAGATTACATGTCCAGGATTCCCTATTCATCAGCCGTTGGAAGCTTGATGTATGCCATGGTGTGCACAAGACCAGATATTGCACATCCAATGGGAGTTGTGAGAAAGTATATGAATAATCCAGGTAAAGAGCATTGGAAAGCAGTATAGTGGATTTTCAGGTATTTGAGAGGTACCACTTCACATGCATTATGTTTTGGAGGTTCAGACATTGTTCTACAGGGATATGTTGATGCGGATATGGATTGTGATAAAGAAAATAGGAGGATCACCATAGGGTATGTGTTTATTGTGGGTGGAACAACAGTAAGGTGGATTTCAAAACTGCAACAAGTTGTTTCACTTTCAACAATGGAAGCAGAGTATGTTGCTACTACAGAGGCTAGTAAGGAGATGATTTGGTTGTAGAGGTTCATGGAAGAATTGGGTCAGAAGCAGGAGAATAGTAGGATGTACAGTGACAACCAAAGTTCCATTCATCTTGCAAATAAATCAGCCTTTCATTCAAAGACTAAAAATATACAGCTCAAATACCACTTCATAAGATCTGTTCTAGATGAAGAACTGTTAAAACTGGAAAAGATACATACTAGCTAAAATCCTGCAGACATGTTGACAAAGGGAGTAACTGGAGAGAAATTGAGTTCCTGCTTGGTTTCTATTGGCCTTCAAGCATGAAGGTGAAAATAAGAAATTTTCCAATTCCAAGGTCCAGAGCATAGTCTAGCAAGTGCAATAGTGGATAATTAACTAAAGTAATGTGGACAATTAAAATAAAGTAAACATAGTGTCATATCAACAATTAATTTGTTGTCATATTGTATTTACTTTAATTTAAGTTATAGCGGTAGGGATTAGCTACTAGGTAGCACTTGTTCAATAATTGAAGAACCAAATTATAATAATGCAGCTCCTAAATTTTAATCAATTGCTAGTATTTTAATATCTCTGCAATTAAGAGATGGACAATCTCTTTTCAAAACTATGACTCTGATATATAATGGGAATTTTTCATCCATTTAGTTATTTAGTTGTTGCTGCATTTATATGTTGTAAAAGAGGGTCTCCTCGGTGAAAGGATTTATCCCATGAAATTATACGTTGTTATCATTTATACATTTTAAGAATTCAAAAACCGTATAGGAATCTTGTAAAGTGAGCCTTTAAGACTATTGAGGTGGTATCCTCTTATAATAAATAATCTCCTTTTAAACTGTTGTTATGTGAAAAAGGAGGCTCTCCCTTGATAAAAAGAGTCAAACTTGCTTTTAATTCTACAAGAATCTGTTATATATACAAGATGTTTCTTCTGGTCTTGTTGATCATAGTGATGAATTATATAAGTTTACCAATTTTAATTCACATAAAAACCAACATTTTTATTCCTATATTTCTCATGTTCATGAACTAAGTAAATTATGGCATGAAAGATTAGGTCATTTGAATTATGGTAATGTAACATCCTCGATAAAAACTACAAGGGAATTATATTTTATAAAATAAAAAAATTTAAGAAAAGAGAATAATATGATTATGAGAAAGGATAACCAAATGTATATTGAAACAATTACTTATTTGGTTACGATCCTTTCATGGAAAGTAACCGACCCTAAAAATAAAGGAGGGAGGAGATCTTGGCAGTGATGGAAAAAATGGAATGCGAGGAGGAAGGAAGGCGACTGAAAATACCTTCTAATGAGCATATTTCTAGTACTTTCATATTCCATATTGAAAGGTAGAATCGTAACTCTTCCTGTATTGTGTGTTATACATATTCCGCGTATAGGGTATAGTATACATTGTGGACTGAAAGAGCCAAGTTTTTCACTTTCTTTTAACCTTCATCTACATTAGTCAAATGTTACACACACACATAATCTATATATTTGTTGCAGTCAATTGAATAAGATCCTCTAGGATGGAAGTTGACCCTTTCCATTAATGTTTATTTATATTTCCTTGTAGTAGAGTGTAGGGGCGGATTTTGGACAAGAATCCAACCCTGTTCTCCTTTTCTTTACATATATATATGTGTGTGTGTGTGTGTGTGTGTGTGTGTGTGTGTGTTTTATGTGATTTCCATGCCATTACAATCATCTTTAAAGGAAAATTAAAATAAGTCTTTTGTCTGTATTTTGGATGTAATTTTAATTGGTTTGAATGGGCAATCTTTACATAGAACAATGATTTCATATTTTGATGTGAATAGTGCTTCTACTATGGTTTTGATCAAAATAGTAGTGCCCTTTATGATGAGAGAATCGATAACTTACCCTTATAATATCTTGTTTTACTTCATTGGTTCAATTTAAACGCTGTGTTTAAAATAGTTTTAAGAAGTGAGCAACCTCTCTTGGATAGAGAATCGACTCCACATATGATTCCTTAGTAAGATGTACATCGCTTAGGTAAGATGCACATCTCTTAGGTGTCACTTAAATTGTTTATTAAAATACGCACTCCAATGTTGATCATGGAGGTGACCTATCTTTTTATCCCCGTCGCAGGCAAGTAATATAGTAATCGATAAATGATCGACTATAATTAGTTTTCGTTTGACCAATACAAATTTAAACTTTTTACAAAGTTCAACATTGTAAATATATTTATATATATATTTAATTTATATTAAAAACAAATTATATACAATTTGATTGGTATACATGATCAAAAGTCTTATTCGCAAATGATTACCAACTTTAACTCTCTGGCATACTGCAATTTATTAATAATAATAATGGAGGGATAATAAGTGAAATATTAATCAATGATCAAATATCATGGAACTCTTTTGTTTATTAAGTTAACTCAATCATTATTAAGTTTTTGTTTTTTTCTTTCTACTTACTTGATGTAGATTTTGATTATTAAAATTTATATAAACTAAAATATATACATATATTGTATTAATTCAATTAATTGAATGTGTTTTTTCATATTAAATTTTAACAAAGACTCAAATACCATGTTATCTTAATTGATTTTATAGATAACCATGGGTAACAAGATCAATTTTAAATAATACTTTGTGATTGAGTTGATGTGATGTGGCATATCTAATTTAATGTAATGTATTGCTATTACATATATATCCCACCATTGCGATATAATTGCCCGAATTTATAATTTTCAAAAGAGTAAAAACAATGTAATGTGGACAATTAAAATAAAGTAAACATAGTGTCATATCAACAATTAAATTTTGTCATATTGTATTTACTTTAATTTAAGTTATAGTGGTAGGGAGTAGCTACTAGGTAGCACTTGTTCAATAATTGAAGAACCAAATTATAATAATGCAGCTCCTAAATTTTAATCAATTGCTAGTATTTTAATATCTCTACAATTAAGAGATGGACAATCTCTTTTCAAAACTATGACTCCGATATATAATGGGAATTTTTCATCCATTTAGTTATTTAGTTGTTGCTGCATTTATATGTTGTAAAAGAGGGTGTCCCTGGTGAAAGGATTTATCCCATGAAATTATACGTTGTTATCATTTATACATTTTAAGAATTCAAGAACCGTATAGGAATCTTGTAAAGTGATCCTTTAAGACTATTGAGGTGGTATCCTCTTATAATAAATAATCTCCTTTTAAACTGTTGTTATGTGAAAAAGGAGGCTCTCCCTTGATAAAAAGAGTCAAACCTGCTTTTAATTCTACAAGAATCTGTTATATATATAACCCATTCTTCCACCGTTATGATAAAGTATATTAAACTACATTTATGTATGCAAAGACATTGTGTGAAGAGTTAAAAGTAATGTTTACATGTGTTAAATATTAAAAGTTAAAGATAGCATTTATTTTATTTGGAGGAGTATACCTTAACAGTATAAGAATCAAGTAAGAATTTATGGACTATGACTAAATCTATACATTTTCTAACTAAAAGAGGATAGAAATCTAGCAAACTTATAGGTGTAGTATATTATGAACTTCACTTGGACATGGTTAAAGTGAAGAGATTCTGAATTACTTTAGAAGGCAATGCCCATGTTTAAATGAATGCTTTACAAGAAAGCTAAATAGTAATTTGTAAACATTCTCTATGAAAGAGACTCTGGGAAAAATAAAAAATGAATTGTAACAGTTGTGTTGCATATTTGTAATCTTCTTTGTTGGATAAAATACTAAAAATATTAACCATTCTTGGTGGACGTAGCCCCTAGTTGGGGTGAACCACGTATATTGGTGTCTCCCTCATGTTCGCATCTTATGTGTTTTAAATTCCACTTTTGGATATTTATAATATATAATGAAAGGTGATTCCACTAAAGAGTGTTAGATGTCTAATGCAGAAATTGACTTTTACGTGATAACGGTAAAGTAAGAATCTTGAGGATAAATCCTAAAGTACTGGGTGAAGATTTCATCTCTAGTACAAAACGAGAGATAAGTGACAAGGTGACCAAAACAGTTGGTCACCATGGTTTTTTCAAGGGATAAATGACCAAAATTGATAAATTTTAAGTGAGCTAACTAAAAAAGACAATTATAAATGACCAATTTGGTCATGGGATAATAACTAAACTAAAAATGACCAAGATAAATGAACAATTTGGTCACGAGATAAGATTTGAACTAAAAATGACCAAATAACAGTTGGCCCGCGTTACGATCGAAAGGACGACAGGATCGAACCCCAGCAATAACGTGTCCACACCTCCGCGCACTACTCCACCACCAGGAAGAAACACACACTCTATGTTAGAAAACAGGACCGCAGAGCAATAACACATATACAGTTAAATCATTAAACAAGATGCAAAACACATTAAACACATTACAAAGAGACATAGATATAATGTGGTTCACCCAAACGATGGGATACATCCACAAAGAAATTGCGAGTCCTTTTATTACAGTCGAGAAAGATGAAGGGATACAGCCTGCAGCAAAACTGCTGCACTTCCTCTTCACGCTTTCACAGTCTCTCCCACACAATCACATATATTGTTTACAATACAAAATAATACCATACACAGTCGTGTTACAATGCTTTATTTTATAGGGGAAATACCATGGGAAAATACTATGGTTAACCAAATACCAAGGGTCCGCAAAACTGTTGTCCAACACACATTCCCTGAAATCCCGTGTCTCGGGGGAGTTTCCCTAGAACCCCCTTTTTCGGGGTGCTGCCCCGAACCCCAAGGCAATGGGAAGGAGTGTACAGTACACCTGGGGTACAAACACAACTAAATAATATCTCTGGATCTGGAAGATTAGGCTCCACAATCAACAATCTCCCACTTGGAGACTGATCACTGCAACTCCACGGCTACTGCACTTGCTATACTATGCTATGGACCTTGGACTTGGAAAATTTCTTATTTTCATCTTCATGCTTGAAGGCCAACAGAAACCGAGCAGGAACTCATTTTCTCTCCTGTTACTCCCTTTGTCAACATGTCTGCAGGATTCTGGCTAGTATGTATCTTTTCCAGTTTTAATAGTTCTTCATCTAGAACATATCTTATGAAGTGGTATTTGAGATGTATATTTTTAGTATTTGAATAAAAGGCTGAGCTCTTGCAAGATGAATGGAACGTTGGTTGTCACTATAGAGCCTACTATTCTCCTGCTTCTTACCCAATTCTTCCATGAACCTCTGCAACCAAATCATCTCCTTACTAGCTTCTGTAGCAACAACATACTCTGCTTCCATTTCTGAAAGTGCAACAACATGTTGCAGTTTTGACATCCAACTTACTATTGTTCCACCCACAGTAAACACATACCCTGTGGTGCTCATCCTGCTGTCTTTATCACCAGCCATATCTGCATAAGCATATCCCAGTAGAATAGTGTTTGGACCTCCAAAACATAATACATGTGAAGTGGTACCTCTCAAATACCTGAGAATCCACTGTACTGCTTTCCAATGCTCTTTACCTGGATTATTCATATACCTGCTCACAACTCCTACTGCATGTGCAATATTTGGTCTTGTGCACACCATGGCATACATCAAGCTTCCAAATGCTAATGAATAGTGAATCCTGGACATGTAATCTATTTCTTCCCGTGTCTCTGGACACATCTCCTTACTTAGTTTGAAATGGTTCGCTAAAGGTGTACTAACTAGTTTTGCATTCTGCATTCTAAACCTCTGCAACACCTTTTCTATGTACTCACCTTGAGACAACGTCAATTTGCGATTTTTCCTGTCTCTTGTTATTCTCATACCAAGGATTTGCTTTGCAGCACCCAAATCCTTCATCGCAAATGAATTAGCTAGTTTTCTTTTGAGCACATTTATATCCTGCATGTTAGACCCTGCAACAAGCATATCGTCCAAATACAATAACAAGATAATATATCTTTCGTTATCTAACCCCTTGAACTAAACACGATGGTCAAAATGATATCTATCATAACCTTGTTCTGTCACAGACTTATCAAATTTTAAATACCACTTCCTTGGAGCTTGCTTCAGGCCATACAAGCTCTTCTTCAACCTGCAAACCAAATTCTCCTTACCTTTTACCTCATACCCCTGTGGCTGCTACATATAAATCTCTTCCTCCAAATCCCCATGGAGAAAAGTTGTTTTTACATCTAACTGTTCAGGATGCAAATATTCTACCGCCACTAGACTTAAAATAGTTCTAATTGAAGTCATTTTAACAACAGGAGAAAATATTTCATCAAAGTCTATTCCTTTATTTTGTGAAAACCCCTTTACAATGAGTCAAGACTTGTACCGCTTCTTGCCTCCATCTTCTTCCTTCAACCTGAAAACCCATTTATTCTGCAATTCCTTTTTATCTGTAGGCAACTTAACCAAATCCCAAGTCTTGTTTCTTACCAATGAGTCCATCTCCTCATCCATGCCTTGCTCCCACTTCTTTCTAGTTTCTACCTACAGTGCTTCTTCATAACATTTTGGTTCACCAGAATCAGTCATCAATAAATAATACAGTGAAGGAGAGAATCATTCAGGGGGTCTACTTAACCTGGTATACTTTCTTATAGTTGCAGGAGTTTCAGGTGCCTGCTGCTGCTCTTGATTTTTTGGTGCCTTTGGAACTTCATTTTCTTTGATTTCATCAAGCACTGTGTACTCTGTGTTTTCCTTTTCCAGTTTCTTTCCCTGCAAGTGATCTTTGTACATGACCTTTTCATTGAATACTACATCTCTACTACTAATGATTTTGTGATTTTTAAGATCCTATAAGTGATAACCAAAATTATCAACCCCGTATCTAATAAAGGTACATTTCATGGATATAGCCTCAAGCTTTGTTCTATCATCTTTATCAATATGGACAAATGCTTCACAACCAAAAGTTCTGAGAAATAAGTATTTTACCTGTTTACCTGTCCATGCCTCCTCTGAAATGCCACCATCCAAAGCACTTGAAGGCCCTCTATTTATTAAATAAACAACAATGTTTACAACATCAACCCAAAACTATAAGGGCAACTCTGCATGCAATCTCATACACCTTGCACGCTCCATGATCGTTCTGTTCATCCTTTCTGACACACCATTTTCTTGTGGTGTTCCAGGGACTGTCTTCTCTCTGTGAATCCCATTGTGTGAATAGTAACTGTCAAACTCCTTGCTGCAGTACTCACCTCCATTATCAGATCTGAGACATTTCAAAAAATTTCCTGTCTCATTCTCAGCCAAATCTTTCCACTTCTTAAAAGTATCAAACACATTAGATTTTTGTCTAACGCAATAAACCCAAGTTTTTCTAGTTGCATCATCAATAAAAGTAACATAATAAAGAGAGCCACCAAGAGATTGTACCTGAGTTGGTCCCCATACATATGTATGGACAAGCTCTAACTTTTCACTATTCTTTTGTTTCCCAACCCTGAGAAATCTAACTCTCTTATGTTTTCCATAAACACAGTTCTCACAAAATTCAAAACTTACCGACTTCAGATATGGAAGCAGTTTCCTTGAGTGGAGAATCTGCATCCCCTTCTCAGTCATGTGGCCAAGCCTATGATGCCATAGCACCGCACCTATTTTTGTGGAAGCTACAGAGATAGAATAATCAGTATTATGAGTACATAAATATAACGTACCTACCCTATGTCCTTTTGCTATTACCAGTGGACCTTTAGTGATCTTCCACCACGTTTCTCCAAACATTGACAAACAACCGCTATCTCCCAACTTCCCTGTTGAGATCAAATTTCTTTTCATAGCAGGAATGTGCCTTACATCCTTTAGCAACCATTCACTTCCATTATTTAACTTAATCCGTACCTTACCCTTTCCAACAATTTTACATGGTTCATCATCCCCCAATAAAACATGTCCAAAATCACCTTGAACATAATCATGAAAGAATTTCCTATGGGGTGTAGCAAGACATGAAGCCCCTGAATCTATTACCCAGTAATCGCTAGTATTATCTAATGCAAGAATCAAAGCATCTTGTAACACATCACCTGCTACATTTGCTTCCTGAGTAGTCTCTTGCTACCTCTCACCTTTCTTCTTTGGTTCTCGGCAGTCTTTGTTCAGATGTCCTTTCTTACCACAGTTCCAACACTCTATTTTTCTAAATCTGGACTTGGATCTTCCTTTTTTAGACTTACTGCGATTTCCTAGGCTCCTTCCTCTCTCGTTTTGTCTCCCTCTGCTCTCCATGATCAATGCATTACCTGATGTCTCACTTGTGCTTTTTCTTCACATTTCCTCGCTAAGAATAAGACCAAAAACATCATCAAACTGAAGAGTGTTTGAACTAGGGACAGAGTTGCTTACAACCATGACCAAGCTATTCCAGCTTTCTAGAAATGAGCACAAGATTAGAAGATCCCTGACCTCATCATCAAAGTTCACTTTTACAGAACTTAACTGACTGGTAAGTGTATTAAACTCATTTAAATGGTTAGCAACAGATCCACCTTCCGACATCTTCATATTAAATAAACGCTTCATTAAAAATACCTTGTTAGAAGATGAGGGTTTTTCGTAGAGCTTACTCAATGCGATCATAACACCCTTTGTTGTTTTTTATTTTGAAATATTGAAGGCCACTGACGAATCTAGGCATAGCCGTATTGTTCCCAGTTCCTTTCTGTCAAAAACGTCCCATTCTTCATCCTTCATAGCCATCGACTGTTTTGATTTTCCACCCAACGACAGGTATAGATCCTTTTGGTAAAGATAGTCCTCCATTTGCATCTTCCATAATTAATAGTTTTGGCCGTTAAATTTCTTGACCCTAAACTTTCCTTCTTCCACCATTGCTCCCACTCGAACCAGGACCCTTCTTTCCGGCGAGTTTACCAACCAAATAGACCTTTTGGATTTGATACCAATTGTTAGAAAACAGGACCGCAGAGCAATAACACATATAGAGTTAAATCATTACACAAGATGAAAAACACATTAAAACATTACAGAGAGACACAAATATAACGTGGTTCACCCAAACGATGGGCTATGTCCACAAAGAAATTGCCAGTCCTTTTATTACAGTCCAGAAAGATGAAGGGATATAACTTGCAGCAAAACTGCTGCACTTCCTCTTCATGCTCTCACGGTATCTCTTCCAATACAAAATAATACCATACACAGTCGTGTTAGAATGCATTTTTTTATAGGGGAAATACCATGGGAAAATACTATGGTTAACCCAATGCCATGGGTCTGCAAAACTGTTGGCCAACACACATCCCAAAATTTTTTTATCGAGGGCTCCGCCCCCGAACCCCCATTTCTCGGGGACACTGCCCCTAAACCCCCTTTTTTGGGGCGCTGCTCCGAACCCCAAGGCAAGGGGAATGAGTGTACAGTACACCTGGGGTACAAACACAACTAAATACTATCTCTGGATCTTGCAGATCAGGCTCCACAACCAACAGTTTACTGCTCTACGTCTCCCACCCTTGCACGCATAGTCTTCTATTTAACGTGGCTTATCCCTTTCATTCATATTTTCATCAAAGTCAAAATGTAGTTGTTACAACTATCCTCAAGGGATCGTTTTGGCAGACACCACAGTCAACCAAACTCATCAAAACATACAGTCTAGAACTTATCATCACAGATAATGTTTCGGAACGTACAGTTTAGAATATAATATTACAATTAAATGTTTATGAACTAGGGGATATTACAAACTGCATGTGGAGGATTCTAAAGAGGTAAACAAAGATTTTGGATTTGAAGAAACCCCCTACAGCAAATTTGAAGGAAATTTTTTACCCTTCTGTGAGAATGTTTTTCTTTTGGTTTCATTATGTTTCAAATGACTCTTCCTTAAGCATCCATGTGCATTGTGTATTGAATTATTTATTCCTTATGTGTGTTTATTTTTTTTCTAAAAATTTGGTTACATACATATCTGTCATTAAGGATTAGATGAAGATTTGCACCCAGAATGAGGTTTGGTGACTTTAATAACCCTAGTCTCTTATCCTTTAGGTTGTCCCAAAACAACAGTCAGTTAGCAGAGGTTCAATGATTCTAATAACCTTAGTCTCTTATCCTTTATATTGTCTTGGGGCCTAGATATTCAAAAAATCCATTATAATTTAACCCTTTCGAGAACTTTTCTCTTTGCTTTAATTGTGTAGTACCTCATCTTTTTGAATAGGTTTTGGAGTGGTCTTTCCTCGGCTAAGGATTTTTATTTTCCTTATTTTTTTGCTATGGAGAATGATAAATCTTTTTATAGGATATACTATTAAAGGCTATAAACCTCATCTTATAAAATATTGACTCTGATTGTTTATTCCAGTTTTCATATCAAAAGTGGGTTTCAAGTGATATTTTAGCATTGCAGATATAATGATCTGATGGTATGGTTGAATGCAATTATACATAGTCTAGCAATGGATGTAGGGTAAATGGGTAGCCTTTAGGAAATGGTTGTACAACGATCAAGAGCCTTTTAGATTTGACAACCAATTTTTTTTTATCAAGGATAAAAATGATTCACCTTCGTACTTTCTCAAGCGATTGGAGGGCATCCCACCTACAAAGGTAAACACTAAAAAGAAATATCAAACATAGTTTCATTCTCAAGGAATCCTTGGTAGGGAAGCTTAAAGCCTTGTATTAGTAGAGATATGGGTAAAGCCTCAATGCATTCAAGCAATCCTAAGAGAAGTCGGGGTGTGACTTATTTTTTCTATAATAGAATTTTCTTGGATTATTGAAACATTCATGATATTTCAATTAGACACTCTAGGCATCACTTGGAGATAAAAGTATTTTTTCATGAGAAGTGATTCTTTTTTCTTATTGTCCTTGGATCTAAATAATGAAACAACGTATACAAAAGTGGAAAATTGTTTATGGAACCACATGAAAGTGCTCCCTTAGAATTATATAGGGATAAGGTTAGAAATAAATGAAAAGGCAGGGAAACCGAGTCATAACATATAAAATTGGATAATCACCAAATTGGGAAAATGAACAAGTAGGCCAATCAATATTTATAGCCGCACTACTTGAAAACCTTTTACTTCAACCCTCCTTTTTGTAAAAGGAGATGGGTGTTTCCTCCAAGATAATATTTTACCTAAATTGCTATTATAAACACATCCCCATGGAAAAAAATTTATATGTCAAAAAAAGATATTAATTGTTTATTGTCAATTAACTAATGGTAAAGCTCTATTGTCACTGAGTAAAAATAATCCTAGTAAAAGTTTAATAAAAAATTCTAAACCACATACTAAGGGTTCAACCCATCACTCTTATAATGATACCTCGGATGATGCTTCTAGTGTATGATCCTTGTAAGTATTGTGGGAAAACCAACCACCGTGAAATATCATTTCCTTTAAACAGAGACATGAACTTGTTAAAGCCAAGAAGAAATCCTCTGAACAATAACATGTAGCCGTGTCTGCCTATTTTGTTCACCCAAGTAAATATTCTTCTTATGTGGAACGGATAATGGATTAAGGTGTTTCTAACCATAAGATTGGAACAACTCCTTTATTTACATCTTATGACACTAAACAAGACATAACACAAAAAGTATATAGTTTAGTGATAGTAAACAAGTTTCAGTAGTAGGACATGGTAATGTTAAAGCTCCTAATGGTACATTGGAAGATGTTTTAATACTAAAGGCATGCCCATCAATTTTCATTCTATTTACCGTGCTTGTCCAAAATAGGTTATAAATTTGAATCTTGGCCAAATAAATATGTCTTAAAAGATATCAAACATAACATACAAGATGTTTCTTCTGTTCTTCTTGATCATAATGATGAATTATATAAGTTTACCAATTTTAATTCACATAAAAACCAACATTTTTATTCCTATATTTCTCATGTTCATGAACTAAGTAAATTATGGCATGAAAGATTAGGTCATTTGAATTATGGTAATGTAACATCCTCGATAAAAACTACAAGGGAATTATTTTTTATAATAAGTCAAGAAAAGAGAATAATTATGATTACAAGAAAGGAGAACCAAATGTATATTGAAACAATTACTTATTCGGTTACGATCCTTTAATGGAAAGTAACCAACCCTAAAAATAAAGGACGAAGGAGATCTTGGCAGTGATGGAAAAAATGGAATGCAAGGAGGAAGGAAGGCGACTGAAAATATCTTCTAATGAGCATATTTCTAGTACTTTCATATTCCATATTGAACGGTAGAATCGTAACTCTTCCTGTATTGTGTGTTATGCATATTCCGCGTATAGGGTATAGTATACATTGTGGAATGAAAGAGTCGAGTTTTTCACTTTCTTCTAACCTTCATCTACATTAGTCAAATGTCACACACACACACGCACACACACACATATAATCTATATATTTGTTGCAGTCAATTGAATAATGACCACTAGGATGGAAGTCGACCCTTTCCATTAATTTTTTTTTATATTTCCTTGTAGCAGAGTGTAAGTGTGGATTTTGGACAAGAACCCAACCCTGTTCTCCTTTTCTTTACATATATATATGTTTTATGTGATTTCCCTACCATTACAATCATCTTTAAAGGAAAATTAAAATAAGTCTTTTGTGTGTATTTTGGATGTAATTTTAATTGGTTTGAACAAGCGCTCTTTATATAGAACAACGATTTCATATTTTGATGTTAATAGTGCTTCTACTATGGTTTTGATCAAAATAGAAGTGCCCTTTATGATGAGAGGATTGATAACTTACCCTTATAATATCTTGTTTTACTTCGTTGGTTCAATTTAAACGTTGTATTTAAAATAGTTTTAAGAAGTGAGCGACCTCTCTTAGATAGAGAATCAACTCCACATATGATTCCTTAGTAAGATGTACATCTGTTAGGTGTCACTTAAATTGTTTATTAAAAAATACGCACTCCAACGTTGATCAAGGAGGTGACCTATCTTTTTATCCCTGCCGCAGGCAGGTAATATAGTAATCGATAAATGATTGAATATAATTAGTTTTCGTTTGACCAATACATATTTAAACTTTTTACAAAGTTGAACATTGTAAATATATATATATATATATATATATATTTAATTTATATTAAAAATGAATTATATACAATTTGATTGGTATACATAATCAAAAGTCTTATTTGCAAATGATTACCAACTTTATCTCTCTGGCATATCACGTGGGTGGCTGCACATTTGACATGACATAGTTATAATTGCACGCATAAATTTGCAATGCTAACTTTAAAAGTTCTAATCCCATAAAATCATATTATGTATATATTTTTCAATAAGAATCACATTTAATACATTTCATATGATAACTTTTGAAATTAAAAATTCTAAAAAAATTTAGTACATACACTTTATATTTTTCTGATCCAATGAAATTATTAATTGTACTATTGTTTAATAATTAATTATGAATACTAGCATTTTAGTTATTAAAAATAATATTTTTAAAAATATTTTTAACTTGTAAATTTATAAAAGTATTAATTTTTATAATTTGTAATTTATGTTTTATATTTTTAATTTATAAATTTATAAAAAAGTAATAATTTTTATAATTTATAATATATATGTTTTATAACTTTAAGCAATGGAATTTGTATTGTTATTTAAATTTTTTATATATTTCGAAAGCTTTGACTAATAATTATAGATATCACTCACACATATGAGATATGTGTACCTAGGAGCATTAAACTAATAGTATTGTCCAATAATTATAGACATTACTCTTGGTTGTGCATTAATTTCATATTTATTGCTCATATGTGCATAAGATATATGCATTAAGTTCATATTTACTACTCATATGTGCACAATACATATGCTAGATATTTGTATCCAACAACAATAAACTAGCCGAGACTGCAATTTATTAATAATAATAATGGAGGAATAATAAGTGAAATATTAATCAATGATCAAATATCATGAAACTCTTTTGTTTATTAAGTTAACTCAATCATTATTAAGTTTTTGTTGTTTTCTTTCTACTTATTTGATGTAGATTTTGATTATTAAAATTTATATAAACTAAAATATAATTCAATTAATTGAATGTGTTTTTTCATATTAAGTTTTAACAAAGACTCAAATAACATGTTATCTTAATTGATTTTATAGATAACCATGGGTAACAATATCAATTTTAAATAATACTTTGTGATTGAGTTGATGTGATGTGGCATATGTAAATTAATGTAATGTATTGCTATTACATATATATCCTACCATTGCAATATAATCGATAGTATTTATAATTTTCAAAAGAGTAAAAACAATGTAATGTGGACAACTAAAAGAAAGTAAGCATAGTGTCATATCAACAATTAAATTGTTGTCATATCGTATTTACTTTAATTTAAGTTATAGTGGTAGGGAGTAGCTACTAGGTAGCACTTCAAAATTGAAAAACCAAATTATAATATTGTAGCTCCTAAATTTTAATCAATGGCTAGTATTTTAATATCTCTGCAATTAAGAGATGGACAATCTCTTTTCAAAGCTATGACTCCGATATATAATGGGAATTTTTCATCCATTTAGTTATTTAGTTGTTGCTGCATTTATATGTTGTAAAAGAGGGTGTCCTCGGTGAAAGGATTTATCCCATGAAATTATATGTTGTTATAATTTATACATTTTAAGAATTCAAGAATCGTATAGGAATCTTGTAAAGTGGGCCTTTAAGACTATTGAGGTGCTATCCTCTTATAATAAATAATCTCCTTTTAAACTTTTGTTATGTGAAAAAGGAGGCCTGCCCTTGATAAAAAGAGTCAGACCTGCTTTTAATTCTACAAGAATCTGTTATATATATATATATATATATATAACTCATTCTTCCACATTAAGTTGAGGAGTTATAATTTTCATATTTAATATTAAACCTTAGATCAACTTATTTTAATAAGTAAAGATAATTGAGAGTAATTATAATCTATATATTCATAATTTCTTACCTTCATAAGAGTGTAGCATTAGTATAGTTTTAGCTTATAATTTGAATTACTTTATTTTAAATTTGTGAATACATTATATGTAGACTAGTTGAAAGAAGGGCATAAACCAACACCATTATGATAAGGTATATTAAACTACATTTATGTATGCAAAGACACTGTGTGAAGAGTTACAAGTAATGTTTACATGTGTTAAATATTAAAAGTTAAAGATAACATTTATTTTATTTGAAGGAGTATACCTCAACAACATTTACTTGCAAAGACATTGTGTGAAGAGTTAAGTAATGTTTACATGTGTTAAATATTAAAAGTTAAAGATAACATTTATTTTATTTGGAGGAGTATACCTTAACAGTATAAGAATCAAGTAAGAGTTTATGGATGATGACTAAATCTATACATTTTCTAACTAAAAGAGGATAGAAGTCTAGCAAACTTATAGGTGTAGTATATTATGAACTTCACTTGGACATGATTAAAGTGAAGAGATTTTGAATTACTTTAGAAGGAAATGCCCATGTTTAAATGAATGCTTTACAAGAAAGCTAACTTTAGTAATTTGTAAACATTCTCTGTGAAAGAGACTTTGGGAAAAATAAAAAATGAATTGCAATAGTTGTGTTGCATATTTGTAATCTTCTTTGTTGGATAAAATATTAAAAATATTAAGCATTCTTGGTGGACGTAGCCCTTGGTTGGGGTGAACCATGTATATTGGTGTCTCCCTCATGTTCACATCTTATGTGTTTTAAATTCCACTTTTTGATATTTATAATATATAATGAGAGATGATTCCACTAAAGAGTGTTATATGTCTAATACATAAATTGGCTTTTACATGATAATGATAAAGTAAGAATCTTGAGGATAAATACTAAAGTATTGGGTGAATATTTCATCACTAGTACAAAATGAGAGATAAGTGACAAGGTGACCAAAACAGTTGGTCATCATGGTTTTTTCAAGGGATAAATTACCAAAATTGATAAATTTTAAGTGACCTAACTAAAAAAGACCAATATAAATGACCAATTCGTTCATGGGATAAGAACTAAACTAAAAATGACCAAGATAAATGAACAATTTGGTCACGGGATAATATTTGAACTAAAAATGACCACATAACAGTTGGCCCAGGTTATGCTTGGAAGGACGACAGGATCAAACCCCAACAATAATGTGTCCACACCTCCGCGCACTACTCCACCACTAGGAAGAAACACACACTCTATGTTAGAAAACAAGAATGCAGAGCAATAACACATATACATTTAAATCATTAAACAAGATGTAAAACACATTAAACACATTACAAAGAGACACAAATATAACGTGGTTCACACAAACAATGGGCTACGTCCACAAAGAAATTGCCAGTCCTTTTATTACAGTCCAGAAAGATGAAGGGATACAACCTGCAGCAAAACTGCAGCAATTCCTCTTCACGTTCTCAAAGTCTCTCTCACACAATCACAGATATTGTTTACAATACAAAATAATACCGTACACAGTCGTTTTACAATGCTTTCTTTTATAGGGAAAATACCATTGGAAAATACTACGGTTAACCAAATACCATGGGTCCACAAAAATGTTGGCTAACACACATCCCTCGAACCCCCGTTTCTTGGGGGCGTTTCCCCCGAACCCCCTTTTTCGGGGCACTGCCCCGAACCCCAAGGCAGGGGGAATGAGTGTACAGTACACCTAGGGTACAAACACAATTGAATAATATCTCTGGATCTGGAATATTAGGCTCCAAAACCAACAATCTCCCACTTGGAGACTAAACACAACAACTCCACTGCTACTACACTTGTTGGACTATGCTCTAGACCTTGGGCTTGGAAAATTTCTTATTTTCACCTTCATGCTTGGAGGCCAACAGAAACCGAGCAGGAACTCAATTTCTCTCCGGTCACTCCCTTTTTCAACATGTCTGCAGGATTCTGGCTAGTATGTATCTTTTCTAGTTTTAATAGTTCTTCATCTAGAACATATCTTATGAAGTGGTATTTGAGATGTATAGTTTTAGTCTTCGAATGAAAGGTTGAGTTCTTTGCAAGATGAATGGTACTTTGGTTGTCACTATAGATCCTACTATTCTCATGCTTCTTACCCAATTCTTCCATGAACCTCTGCAACCAAATCATCTACTTAGTAGCCTTTGTAGTAGGAACATACTCTGCTTCCGTTTTTTAAAGTGCAACAACCTGTTGCAGTTTTGACATCCAACTTACTGTTGTTCCACCCATAGTAAACACATACCATGTGGTGCTCCTCTTGCTGTCTTTATCACTAGCCATATCTGCATCAACACATCCCTGTAGAACAATGTTTGAACCTCCAAAACATAATGCATGTGAAGTGGTACCTCTCAAATACCTGAGAATCCACTGTACTGCTTTCCAATGCTCTTTACCTACATTATTCATATACCTACTCACAACTCCCACTGCATGTGCAATATATGGTCTTGTGCACACCATGGCGTACACCAAGCTTCCAATCGTTGATGAATATGGAATCCTGGACATGTAATCTATTTCTTCCTGTGTCTCTGGACACATCTCCTTACTTAGTTTGAAATGGTTCGTTAAAGGTGTACTAACTAGTTTGCATTCTGCATTCTAAACCTCCGCAACACCTTTTCTATGTACTCACCTTGAGACAACGTCAATTTGTGATTTTACCTGTCTCTTGTTATTCTCATACCAAGGATTTGCTTTGCAACACCCAAATCCTTCATCGCAAATAAATTAGGTAGTTTTCTTCTGAGCACATTTATATCCTGCATGTTAGACCCTGAAACAAGCATATCATCCACATACAATAACAAGAGAATATATCTTCCATTATCTAGCCTCTTGAAATAAACACAGTGGTTAGAATGACATATATCATAACCTTGTTCTGTCATAAACTTATCAAATTTTAAATACCACTGCCTTGGAGCTTGCTTCAGGCCATACAAGGTCTTCTTCAACCTGCAAACCAAATTCTCCTTACCTTTTACTTCATACCCCTGTGGCTGCTGCATATAAATCTCTTCCTCCAAATATCCATGGAGAAAGGTTTTTTTTACATCTAATTATTCAAGATGCAAATCTTCTACCGCCACTAGACTTAAAATAGTTCTAATTGAAGTCATTTTAACAAAAGAAGAAAATATTTCATCAAAGTCTATACCTTTCTTTTGTGCAAACCCCTTTACAAGAAGTCTAGCCTTGTACCGCTTCTTGCCTCCATCTTCTTCCTTCAACCTGTAAACCCATTTATTCTGCAATGCCTTTTTTTCTGCAAGCAACTTAACCAGATCCTGAGTTTGGTTTCTTAATAATGAGTGCATCTCCTCATCCATGCCTTGCTCCCACTTCTTTTTAGTTTCTACCTGCAGTGCTTCTTCATAACTTCTGGTTCACCAGAATCAGTCATCAATAAATAATACAGTGAAGGAGAGAATCATTTAGGGGGTCTACTTAACCTGGTAGACTTTCTTATAGCTGCAGGAGTTTCAGGTACCTGTTGTTGCTATTGATTTTCTGGTGCCTTTGGAACTTCATTTTCTTTGATTTCATCAAGCACTATGTACTCTATGTTTTCCTTTTCCACTTTCTTTCTTGATTTTTGTACATGACCTTTTCATTGAATACTACATCTCTACTCCTAATGATTTTGCAATTTTTAAGATCCCATAAGCGATAACCAAAATCATCAACCCCATATCCAATAAAGGTACTTTTCATGGATTTAGCCTCAAGCTTTGTTCTATCATCTTTATCAATATGGACAAATGCTTCACAACCAAAAGTTCTCAGAAATGAGTATTTTATATAATTAAAAAGGAAGTATGATGCCATCCTCTCTGAGAAAGAAAGGATACTAAGTGAATACTAGATTATGGAGATAGAAAAGGATGCACTAAATGTGCAATTAGTAATCGTGGAGGGATAAAAGAACGAGTTCGAAGTTCGAGTATCTCAACTGGAGTCAAGAGAGTCCACGGAAAGCCAACAAGTTGAAGAGTTGAGAACTTAGGTAGAAGAGTTGGTAAAGCAGAAGGAATCTCTAGAGAATCAACTAAAGCTAGTTGACGAGAAAAAAAAGACATTTCTCCTTTTTGTGAGCAAGCTTGCAAGATTCGAAAACATATACATGAGGCTTAGGTGACTCTTAAAGGAGAGATCTACAAAGTCAGGTTGATAATGTCAAGACTAAGAGTGAGTGCGTAAAAATAACTGGATTTTAAATAAGGACTATTGGAGGTCTTAGAAAAGGTCAAAATCCATTTGACCTGGATGGAAGTTGGTTTGGAAGTTCTTGAACATCTGCCCCAAAAGAAAATAGAGGGAATAAAATCAGAAATGGAACTCCTAGAGTTTTGTAGGAAATTCTCCTGGAGGTTGAGCAACGAGATTTCCCAAAACCATGGAAAAATGCGAGGACTTTTATAAGAAGATACATCAAGTCCATGAAAAGTGCCATATTCCTTTGGTTCCAAAGATCACCGACCTTCTAGGAAAAGACCAACACATGACACATTTGCAGGAAAGATTACAAGAAGACATAGAATACATAAAAAAAAATAGAAGCTTTCAATGAAGAATATATTAACCACTTTGTTGGGCAGGCCTCTATCAATGCTTATCTCTTATAATACATGTGCAAGGACGCAACATAAGAAGTGGCACGCATAGAGACATAGTTTTCAGCACATGAAGTGACCATGCAGGTACTAGATCCAATAAAGTACAAAACTATTGCTGAAGAGGACAACGCATGGGGAGCGTATGCTTCCAACATGGCAGGGGCCACTTGAAATTTTGTGTTTTATAGAATTTTTGCCATTTTCCTTTGTAAAGCACTAGAGGACGAATTTTGGAATCCCTAGGGTTAGTGTAAATGAAAGGTCACTAGATGATGAATTTTAATTGTATTATAAATAGAGATATGAAGTAGATAGAGAGGGATTTTTTCTAGAAAGAAGGAGGGCTAGACTATTTTTTAAGAGAACTGATTTTTCTGCTAATAAGAAAGACCTATTTACTGGAAAGGCCTACACAAGAATTTTTTTGAAATGTGTGGAATCTACAATGTGGATTTACTTCTTCTTGCTTTCATACAATATACTGTGAGATCGTTCTAACTTCTCTGAATTAATTCTTTGGTTATATATGATTTTTCTTTCTACATAAATGTTTGTGTATGAAATGAGCAAGGAATGGTTTATTATATCAGAGCTTTCTTGGTATTATTTCTTCTGTGAATGTGCATATTATATGGAACAACTATCTGTGAAATTGGTATGAATAGATGTAGTACATTGCTCTAATTTTAAATCTTCTCCCTACGAGGATAGAGTAAACTAGAATAGAATAGATTATCTTAGTCTTAGATTTAATAGGTAATTGATAAGGTGGGAACGATAATACGAGAGGTAAGAACCTACGCTCACTTATGAGTTTTTGTTTAGCGATTACATGCATTTAGATTAGGCACTTGCATTTCATGTTTAATTAAGGAAAATAAAATAAACGGTGGATTGAGCCGTAGCCGATAGATAAATTTTAAACAATTAAATTTGCGATAACCGGATTGTTAACTGGATGGATTCCCCACACCAAATGGTAGACGATCTGATTGGGATCAATTATTGAGGAGAATACCTACTGCTGGTGCTTGGGAATTTTCTGGCATCAATAGGTCCTAAGTCAATTCAAGTGACAAATATAAATCGGGATGTGCTCTCCTTCAATTGTACACACTCACTCAAGCAAGTTTGCAAGAGAGAGAAGAACAAGTGCGCCAGAAAGAAGAGGGAAGAAATTGTTATATTTTTTACACTACTCTGGTTGAGTTCTATATTGAGGAAGTTTTGTGAGGTTTTCTCCCTTGTGGTTTCCCTGAGGAAAATCTTTGTGTTATTGTGTTGCTGTGCTTGTTGTTCTTTCAGTGATCCTACTAGTAAAAATTGTTTTAATATATCATCTAAGAAATTAAAACTTAACATGGTATCATAGCCACCCTGAAATGAAACAATGCACAAATAGGGTTTGTTACTCCGAACAAATCCCTCGACAGATCAACAAGAAGAGGGGGATCACTAAAATCTCCTAAGAAGGGCACATATTTCTATGGAAACATAACCAAATTCCAAGAAGTTTCAATTTTGGACCAAACACTATTGCCGGGAAAAACTAGGCTTCAGTTTTCCTGAGAATCCATCATCAATCTCAAAAAATGAAAGATATAGTCTAGCTCGCCCTGGGAAGGCGCATCATTTCCATCACTCATCCCCACTAGTGGTCCCAACTGAAAAATTAGGGTTTCTACACCAAACACTAGGTCATCTAGAAGTTGTATTCATCAAGTAAGTACTACTCCTAATTCTATTTTAAGTTCTCTTTCTACTAAGATGAAAAAGAATACAAAGCTAGATGAGATGCTTGAAGGTGCTGAAAACCTCATAGCATGGAAGTATCAGATCATGCTCATCCTAGAAGAAAATGATCTAGAAGGATTTATAAAGGAGGAAGTTGCAGAACCAGAAGAAGTTGAAGCTAAGTCCAAATTTAGGATGGATATGATCAATACTAAAATGATCATAACTAAATCCATCAAAGATAACTTGATTCCTCAAGTTTCCTCAATGGAGACACCAAAATAAATGTTTAATGCTCTATCCAGCATATTTGAAGGAAGAAAAATCAATAAAAAGATGACCTTGAGGAATCACCTCAAAAGTGTAAATGCTCAAAAGTAAAAAACCACGCATTCATACTTTACAAGAGTAGCTCAAATCAAAGAGTAGTTGGAATCCATTGGTGATATGGTTGAAGAAGCGGAAATTCCAATGACCACCTTGAATGGTATTCCAAGAGATTGGGAATCCTTTATCCAAGGAATCTCTTCAAGAAAAAGACTAACCAAGTTCCAATGGTTATGGGAAGAATGTGTTCAAGAAGAAGAAAGAATAGAAGCCAGAGAAGAAAAGCTAAATGAAAATGAGGATCAAGCCTTGAAAGTCCATACCAAGGGAAAGAACAAGAGAAATAGCTATGACCATCCTCCTAGAAAAACTCAAGGGTGTAAGAATTCCAATAAATAATTCTCAAATTATGAATGCTTCACTTGTCATAAGATGGGACAAGTTGCTATAAAATGTCCCATGAAAGGAGAATGAGTCAAGAAGAAGAAAATATTTCAGGCCTATCCTACTAAAGACAATGATCAAGAAGATGAGGAGAAAGCTAAGGAGGACAAAGACTCAGATGAAGAATATGTCTTGATTTCTACACTCACAGGTTCAGTCTCACTAGGGAATGACACCTGGATAGTAAATAATGGTGCCTCCAAGCACATGACAGGTTACAAGGACTCACTCTCATGTCGTGTACAAAAGGAGTCCCCACACAAGGTAATGCTTGGAGATGATTTCCAATATCCCATCAAAGGAATGGTAGAATCCTACTATAAGTTAGATTATGGAAAGTCCATGAAGATGAAGGATGTCATGTATGTCCTAGGACTAAAGAAGACCTTCTTTCTATCTCAGCCTTAGATAAGAAAGGGTCCAGATTTTTTTTTGTGGATGGAGAAGTTCTCATGTAGACAAAAGAAAAAACCATAGAGGATGCAAATATTAATTGGAGTTGAAGAAGGATGACTCTACAGATTAAAGGGACATGTAGATTCAATGTTAATGACTAGTACCATAAGCCCATGTGAGCTATGGCACAGAAGAATTTCTCACATACACTACAAAGCATTGCCAATTGTGAGAAAGCTTGTGACCAGTTTACCAGAGATTCATATAAGTCATGAAGGAGTGTGCAAAGGATGTGCACAAGGAAAGAATAATAATAACCCTTATCCAAACAATGACAACAAATCAAAAGGGATCTTGGATATTGTCCATTCAGATATATGCGGACCAATGCAAACTACTTCATTAAGTGGGTATGTTTACTATTCTTCCTTTATTGATGATTACTCCCGCAAGACTTGGATATATTTCTTGAAAAATAAGGATGAAGTGTTTGAAAGGTTCAAAGAGTTTAAGGCCCTGGCAGAGAACCTCTCTAAAAAGAGGATCAAGATATTAAGGTCAGATAATGGAGGAGAGTTCACATCAAGTGAATTCAATGAGTACTACAAAGAAGCTGGGATTAAGAGGGAGCTCACCATTCCCTATAATCCACAACAAAATGGCGTGGCAGAAATAAAAAATAGATCTATCATGGAAGTTGTGAAAGCTATGATACATGATTAAGATCTACCTATGTACCTATGGGCACAAGCATCCAGAACAATAGTATATGTACATAATAGAATTTCTCACAGTTCCATTGGGAACAAGACTCCAGAAGAGATGTTTACCAGGGAGAAGCCTGAAGTAGTCAGCTAAAAATATTTGGTTGTCTGGTATACATACACATTCCCAAGGAGAAAAGATGAAAGTTAGATCCTTCGTGAAAGAAGGGATTTTTTTAGGATATATTGAGAAATCAAAGTCTCATCGAATCTTTATCCAAGGATATCGTCAAATTGAATTAAGTAGAGGTGTTACCTTTGATGAAGATACATTTTTTAGAAAATCAAAGAAAGACAAGGAAGATGAAGAGGAGCATGAAACTCACAGAGCTACAAGAGGTCCTAAACTAGTTAGGAACGAAGAAGAAGAACAGATGCCCGAGGATCATGATATGACAGAACCTAAGAGACCTGAAGAATTTCCCAGAGAAATGATCTTATGAAAGAGAAGACCTTCCTAGGCTAGTGAAGTAACCAAAGAAGCAAAAATACATGGTGTTCCAGAAGGAACCATCAGAGAAATAAATAAGCCAATGTCATTACCTAGTTTTGTAGCTTTAATGTGTGATCTCGTTGATAAAGAATCAACCTGTTTTGCAGAAGCAACAAAGTAGAAGGAGTGGGTTGATGCAATGGTTGAGGAATAGAAATCCATTAAAAAGAATGATGTATGGGCAATAGTACCAATATCAAAAGACAAGTAAGTGGTATCCTCGAAATGGATCTTCAAAACTAAGAACTCAGGAGATGGTAGTATAAAAAAGTACAAGGCAATATTCATAGCTCATAGGTTCTCCCAAAAAGAAGGAATCGCCTATGAGGATACCATTGCACCAGTAGCTAGGTACACCTGAATCAGAACCATCCTTTCCTTGGCATACAATATGAAGTGGAAGCTACATCAGATGGATGTAAAGACAACCTTCCTGAATGGCTTGATAGAAGAAGACGTATATATCGAACAAGCATAAGGTTTCGAGACTAAAGATCAGAAAACTCATGTATGTAAAATTAAGAAGGAATAGTATGGCTTAAAGCAAGCACCCAGAGCATGGTATAGAAGAATCGATGGATTCCTAATGAGCTTAGGATTTACCAAAAGTAAAGCAGATTCCAATGTCTACTATAAAGTTGAGGATGATGGACTTATGCTATTATTTCTATATGTAGATGATTTATTCTTGATAGGTGAAGATAATCCCATCAACGAATGTAAGAAGAATATTGCTACAAAATTTCAGATGAAATACCTTGGAATGATGCATTACTTTTTAGGTCTTGAATTATGGCAGTATACAGATGATATTTTCCTAAGCCAAGGAAAATATACATTAGAAATCCTAAAGATATTTGGAATGTTAGATTGCAAGGCTATGACTACTCTGATGACAACAAATTTGAAGCTATTAGATAATGATACTTCGGAAGCATTATATGCCACCTTATACAGAAAGATTATCGGTTCTCGGATGTACTTAACCAATACAAGGCCATATATATGTTTAATCCCAAACATATATATGGTGAATCCCAAACATATTCACCTAGTTGGAGAAAAACATGTGATGAGGTATCTAAAGGGGACTTTAGACTATCGTCTTAGATATGCATCAAATGGCGAGATCAAATTACATGGATTTAAATATTTAGATTGGGAAGGAAGTGCCAAAGGTAGAAAGAGCACTTCAGGATGTTGTTTTAGCTTGGGATTAGGCATGATCTCATGGTTCAGTAGAAAGTAGACCGATATTGCACTTAGCATGATAGAAACTGAATACATTGCGACATGTTCAACTTGTAGCGAAGCAGTATAGCTTCACAAGGTGTTGGGAGGTTTATTTGATGAAGACATAGATGTTACTAATATCCTTTGTGATAATCAGAGTTGTATCAAGATGATAGAAAACCTCGTATTTCATGACAAGACGAAACATATCAAAATCATATATCATTAAATCCAAGATATGGTTCAGAAAGGAGCTGTAAATCTCAAGTATGTTTCTACAGAGGAATAAATGGCAGATGTGTTGACTAAGCCTCTATCTCATGTAAAGTTTGAATTCTTTCGAGACAAGCTTGGTGTAGTTTGAATGGAACTCTCTTGAAAGAGGGAGTGACGGTAGATGGTAGAAGGATGCAGTGGTGGTAGCTCATCCTAGAGTAGGGTAAGTCTAGCTAGGATTGTTGACCTGAAAGGGTTAATAAGTAAGATGAGGCTTGTTGATACTATGGGGATTATTATGTCTAGATAGACTAGTTTAACCCAAGTGGGTTAGTAATCCAGAATAATACTTGTTGGTCCCCAAGAAGATCTATCTATCTAACTAGGATTGTTGACTCAAAAGGGTTAGTAAGTTAGATAAAATGCCTGGATGGATCTACCATAGAACTCACCGTGATAATGCTCTAAGACAGTTAGTGGGAAAGAGATGGTTTCAGTATTTTTATACTTATGATTGTTGAGATAGCTTCAGTATTGTCAAACTGATGAATGTTGAGATGGTTTCAATATTGTTATAATGATGATTTTTTAGATGGCTTCAGTATTGTCATACTGATGATTATTGAGATGGTTTCAATATTGTTATACTGATGATTGTTGATATGGATTCAATATTGTTATACTGATGATTGTTAGATAGTTTCAGTATTCCTATACTGGTGTGGTTGGTTCAATATTTTCATACTAATATGATTGAGATGATTGTTAGATAGTTTCAATATTCCTATACTGATGTGGTTGGTTTAGTATTTTCATACCGATATGATTGAGATGATTGTTGAGATGATTGTTAGAGAGTTTCGGTATTACTATACTGATGATGATGTTGTTCCAACATCTCTATGTTGGTAATGGAGATGGTCATCTAGCATTTATTGATGATGTTGTTTGATCACTAAAATGTTAATGATTTCGATTGTTTCAGTATTTACATACTAATGCTGCATATGATGTTTCAGTATTTACGTATTGATGTTGCAGATGGTGTTTCAGTATTTACATACTGATGTTGCAGATGGGGTTTCGGTATATACGTATTGTTGGTGTAGATGATGGTTCGGTATTTACATACTGATGTTGCAGAAGATGATTCAGTATCCACATAGTAATGTTGTAGAATATTATCCAGTAGAAGATGATTCGATATCCACATATTGCTATTGTAGAAAATGATCCAGTAGAATATGATTCAGTATCCACATATTGATGTGATAGAAGATGATCTAGTACGTGTAGAAGATGATTCAACATTCACATACTGAGGTTGCAGAGGATGATCCATCTGATATCGATGATGAAGATGTATTATGGTGTTCCAAAACTTCCTTTGACATATAGAGACTCAAACCCCAGCAGTAACGTGTCCACAGCTCCGCGCACTACTCCACCACTAGGAAGAAACACACACTCTATGTTAGAAAATAGGACCGCAGAGCAATAACACATATACAATTAAATCAATAAACAAGATGCAAAACACATTAAACACATTACAGAGAGACACAGATATAACATGGTTCACCCAAACGATGGGCTACGTCCACAAATAAATTGTCAGTCCTTTTATTACAGTCCAGAAAGATGAAGGGATACAACTTGCAACAAAACCTCTGTACTTCCTCTTCACGCTCTCACAGTCTCTCCCACACAATCACATAGATTGTTTACAATACAAAATAATACCATACACAGTCGTGTTACAATGCTTTCTTTTATAGGGGAAATACCATGGGAAAATACTATGGTTAACCCAATACCATGGGTCCGCAAAACTGTTGGCCAACACACATCCCCCGAACCCCCGTGTCTCACAGACATAATAATTAACTAAATCATGAAGAAGAACCTTTTAAATTCTGGAAACAAAAGGTGTCTTAAACAGTTACATTGGGCCTTCATCCCTAATTGACTCTGAAATCATATCCCACCACCCCATCTAAAGAGATCATGTCCACATTAGTGATTTATTCTTTAAACATAATTGATGCTTTTATATGGATAACATCAAAACATTACATCACCAAGTCATTACATGAAATTCTATTCTCAAAATTTATCATCGATAATTATCCCCATCACACCATCTTCTTAAAACAACCTAATCTCAAGTGTTGCTAAGTATACACATTTACCTTCACCGTATCCTATTTATTCTCCTTCTTCATATATTCAATGTTTAGTCCCCTTATTATGATAAGATTAATCCGAGAAAATCATTCAAAGAGTATAAACAAGGTTGAAACATTGCTAAGTGCATAAGAATCATAAGAGAGGTGTTATCAATTAGGGAAGTAATCAAGCCATCGATCAAAAGAGAAACATTAGTGAAAATATATCTGACACAACAGTCAGGATGAAAGGGAAATATCACTAATCAATCATGTAGGAAATAAGATAAGAAAACAAGATAAAAAACAAATTTCTTAAGCCAATCTAAGGGTATTCATAAGAAACCAATAATTTTTCTCATCTAAGGCATGAATCCAATAATTCACATTCTTTAAATCACTAATCATAAAAAAAATTCCATCTTCAACATAGTCCTTGAGAAGATATCCTCACTGCAATAATAATAATACAAAAAAATATTGAAAAATACATTAACAATAAAACATAATAAAAAAATAGTATCCAACTCAATATAGAACCCCTCAAACCAAGACTTACGTGCTAAAATTAGGATTCTTTAATGAAAGTAGGCAAGGTTTCAAAGTTTAATGCAAATCCTTTTATTGTTTCTTAAAAATGAAGGGGGAGTTGTTGTGGGCAGAAGTCGATTCCACTATCTCTTATTTGATGGTGTTCTCTCTTAATGGAAAGATCATCATTCTTGACGAACTCACCTATCATGATCCCAATTTTACTTTCAATCTATAAAAAAATTTACTTGCCATCGAGGGTAGCCTCTCAATGCCCATGTTTATTGGATTTAGTCTCAAAATATTGGAAGACCCAACACTAATTGGAACCTTTTCCAATCCTATCCTTCTTATCACTCAAGAGGATCATTCATATCCCTGCACCATCTCATCTGAAATCACTTTTTCCCAACACAACATTCATCAAATCCTTCCTGCACAATTAAACATCCCATGGTGGGTGATCATATTCATCAAGTTCCCTTTGTGTTTCCCCTCCAAGTATTGTTGGAACCTCTAATTATGTATTCTCTTAACATTATAGGGCTCACTTTATTGCTCCTCATTCAATATGTCCTCACACTATCAAACCACCTACCCACTCTTCAAGTGGTGTTAACCCCCATCCATATAGTTGGTACTTCTAATTCCCCAACTCTTATGGTTAGTAAAAACTACACCACTCCACCTAGCCTCCCCTGAAAAAGTAGAAGGACAGGGGTAAATCCAAGAACATGATCTAGTTGAACCTACCCTGGATACAACCATCATTCCTACAACATAAAGAAAAATCGCCAACACTTTGTGCCATTTGAAATATCCTTGGTCATGTCACCCATCAATGTCAAGAGTTTCCTATATTATCGAATATTGTCATACCAAACATGACTGCGTATAATTGGGACTTGCAATAAGGAATTATCCCTTGCTATTGATGCAATTCATTTTGATCCGTTAACAAAATGGTGCTAGAAGGAGGGCTCGATGAGAATCCAACACATGTGGAGATAGTATTTTGATTATTTTAACTTCCAATGGCACATCCGTAAATCCTTGTATGAGAGTGTGTTTTTAGCTTTCCATCAACTAGCATTCCTATAAAAACAATTTCTCTCTTGTCAAAACTTAATTTTGATGGTGAAGGGAAGATATCTACAAAAGATCAGTTTCTACAGTTTTAATGTAAGAGAATTAAACTTAATATTTTTTTATCAAGGTAATATATGCATATTAATTACACTAGAATTAAACTTAATATTTTTAATCAAGGTATTATATGCATATTAATTTTTCTCACCTTCATAGGCTAGATTAAATGTCGGTTTGAGACTTTTCCATCCAACTCTATTAACACTTGGGTTCATATTGCGAAAGAATTCAAAGTTGCTTTTGTTTGTTATGATTAAAGTGAATTGTAAGTTACATTCTTCACAAAAACAAAGGTGAATCGTTAGAGGTATTTTTGTCAAAGGTTCATATATATTAGTTTTTATGTTTCCTTTTAGGGATGTACATTTGGTATATATGAGTTTCTCTTAATACTTTATACTCCTCTTATAGAACAAAATCAACCTATAACTGATCAATTTGATAAATGTCAAGACATTGATTTGCAATCTGAATCTAACTTACAACCTTTAATTATTAAATAAGTTTCATCATAATTAATGTTTGGATATTTCTTCACTCAATCTCATTCACAAGTGATCTAAGAAGATGTTTCAAAATATTATTGGCTTATTCCCCAAAATAATTCACTTCCCTTGTTTCAAGTTATTGATTCATAAGATTTTACTTCAGAAATCTTGGAGATTGCTTCAGATGAAGTTTCTATACAACTCCAAGATGGATGAGCTGAATTGGAAGAAGTTTCTATGACTAGTGACAATCATGTTCCATCGGTATTTCCTGTCGGTTAGATGGATACTTATTTCATAGAGAAGTTTGTTTTATGTGAAGTTTCCATAAAGGAATCAAGAAGGGGAGAACAAATGGAGGAACCTAGCCCTGTGAATGAACAAAACTATTATGTTTTTGAACAAGTTTCTTTTAATTAGAATATTTAAATCTTACTCCTTTTGCTACTATAGAAATTAATCAAGAAGGATTTATTAGGGAGCACACAGTGATGGAATCTTCTTACCCTAAAATTTTTCTTGGCTTGCTTCAAAATTCAACTACTAGAGAACCTGAATGTTGTGGACTGAAAAAGAGAAATACTTTGGGAGGGGTAGTTCATAAGAGTTATAGTTCACAAATAATCCATGAAAGGATTTGAACTAATCGTTAAATGGTTCAAAGTTCACATCTCTCTACTTGTAATGGATGTATAGATTCCAAAAAAATTCCTTATAACATTTGGAAGAGTTCATCAATGATGCATGATGAAAATATTAAAGAATTCATTGGAACTGATATTATCAATAATTGTACTAATGCAAGGGAATCATTTCATTTTATTGTTTATGATTCTTTTTATTCTACGTATCTTGATTTATTTACAAACTTTCATACACAAAAGGTTTCAATGGATTTACCCATTGAAATGCCTATGGAATCAGATTTTCATGAGATGAAAAGTGTTGATGATTTACCAATCAACGGTGTTAACAATGGATTGATATCCAAGGAACAATTTGATTATATTTTATATCAACCTTTTTCAAAATAGGAAGATAAAGAGTATTGTGATTAATTGTTTGAATAAAAGGAATGTGACTGGACTAGATGTTTTGATGACAACCAACTATGCTTTAATGTTTCATTTTATGCCACATGAGGTTGTCATAATTCCACGTTAAGGAACTCACATGATTCATATTTGGTTGTTGATAATCTGGAACGCAAAGTGCAAACCAAATCTTTGTATCTTAAGATACTTAGGGGTTATATAATGGTCTAGGTCTTGATGATCCTACTTTAACTTTAAAACCAAATGTTATTTTCAGTAGCAAATCTGAAAAATGGTAGTATGATTCATTATATTTTTTATGATTATTCTCATAAGATATGTCCATGCCATGAATTTTGTGATCAATTTGTAGACTAGCTGTAGTACCCTTACTCTGAAATGTTTCCAAGAAACGGTAAGGTTATTATTACCTTATTTGTGAACAAAGGACAAAATTGTAAGTATGCTGTAATTCTTTCTATCTTCTAGTTAAGAGTATTTCAATCTTGGTTACTAATTCTCCATGCTGATGTGTTTAGAGGATGGGAAATGCTTAGATTGTTACATTGGTTATATGTATATAATTTGAATTTAATTAGTTCAAGTTATGAAACTGCTTAAGGCTTATATGTTCCTTAAAAAAACTGTCTTGAGAAATGCGTTTAGACCCAAACCTCATCCTCTCGCTGCTTGCTTTGAAGGCCTTTACTTTGAATATTGTTGGCTAAGGGAAATTGGATCTATCTTTGGGAATGCTGATGAGTTTAAAGAGCCATTAGACGATGAATGTGATTATGTAGTACTACGAGTTCCTTTGAATCATTGATGGTTGAAAGAGGTGGTATTTTGACTCGTTCATTGATGAATGTAATAATAATAAACTAGTAATTGCCTCAAAAGGTGAAATAAAAGGTCCAAGAAAAATTGAATATATACATTAATTGAATTGAACAGCAATATATCTCAACCTAGAATAAGTGCACAATGGACAAACCAACCTAAAAAACACTTCTCCGTTGAAAAACAATCTTTCTTGATGTTGAATATAGATTATTATCATACTTAAAGTCATAAATATTGTAAATTTATATTTTTATATTTACAATAATATGTAAACAATGCTCTTTTAGTTTGTAAGAACATAGAGAAATGAACCAAACTTAACTAAATGAATAGATAAATGTTCTTGTATATTAATATTGAAAAGTTAGAGAAACAAAAATAAATGTTAAATTTCAACAAGTTCACACTTCACACTATATGGTAATTTATGTGATGTGCAAATGAAGTTGTTATCTCTGCTACTTGATAATAGATTTTTTTCTCATTCAGAGAGACTAAGTAATATATGAGTTTTGACTACTCTTTTTGTATGTAACTAGTGTTTTTTTCTAGTTTTGAGCAAAGTCTTTTGAGGAATATATGGGATGTTTTAGTCTAGGTGAGGTAGCTCACTGAAGGTGGAATCTTTTTGGAAAATTGTAATTATGTATACACAATTTTTTATAATATAAAGTTGTCTTTCTAGCTTTGAAAAAAATAACATTAAAATTCAACACTTTTGATACATTAAAATGCTTTATAAATATTACATTGTAAAAATACTTTTAAAATGTAAGTATATTTGATTTTGTAAATTCATATTGAAAATGTACATTATCCTTAACAAGTTCTAATGACTAAAAAATTTCTAA
>LPNX011116040.1:104034-119510 GCA_001517045.1 Pseudotsuga menziesii | reverse complement strand
ATTTATTAGGAGATTCTCCACTTTTGTATAAAATTAACTATTAAGATAACCTTTAAGTAGGAATATCTCTCTCACTTAATACCCAAGATGATTATAGTAAAAAGAAGGAAACCTTAGCTTCTTTCCTTTCGGAGCTCTAGAGTTAATTTCTCAACTTCCCATGCCTAAATTAAGATAATTATTTATAGTGAACGATCACTTAGTTTAACTTAGGTTTAACACCAAGATGGCATCTCTTATTGATATCCTTGGCTTTTTAGCTATGTTCAACTTTCCTTAGTGGATTCGTTCTGTAGGTGAGTCAAACCCTTCCATTTCCTAAGTCTACCAATGCTATTGACAACTTAGAAAAATAAATATCATTACTTAGAATGTTTTATCGACCTTGAGCTTCTCACGGGATAGTTGCACATTTACATTCATTTTTGTATTCTCCATTGTAATAGAATAAAAATAATTTAGAAGATGTTACAAAAAGTTTGATAAAAATATAAGAGTTGGTTTTATAGTTAAATTGTAAAAATTAAGAATAACTATAATGTTCAAACAAAATCTACTCTCAATTAGAAAATATTATGTATATTGAATTTTAAAATTTATTTGTTTAAGTAAAAATTCCTTTTAATTAAAACATAGTAAGTATATTGTTATTATTTTCATTATTATTATTTTCCAATTAGTCACTATATTTTGTTTTGAAATAAAAATTAAGTAAATAAATAATTAAAAAAAATATGTTTAATATTATGTTTTAGTTAAATAATTTAATTTAATTTATAATTTAAATTCAAACATTTAAATAATTATAATTTAAAAATATATATATTGATATTTAAAATTTTTATTTATTTAGAAAAAGATTGATAAAAATATAGAAACTAGTTTTTATCGTTAATTGTAAAAAATAATAACAACAATTATGTTTTAATAAACTTTTCTTTAAATTAAAAATGTTATACATATTGAATTTTAAAATTTATATAGTAAATTTTAAAATATATTTATTTAATTTATTTTTTTCAATTAAAAAATAATTAAAAACAATATGTATATTGTTATTATTTTTTTTATCATTATTGTTATTATTAAATATTTTATATTTACTATTATTTTTTAAATAAATAATAAAAATATGTATTTTATAAAATAAATAACAAAAATATAATTAATATTTTCAAAACATAAATTAACTTTATATGTGTTGTAGTCACATAACTTAATCTATTTTAAAATTTAAATTCAAACCTTTAAACCTTTAAATGATGTAAGAACAAATATTTCCACGGAATATTATTCAAATATAAATCTCCAAATAAAAAGTTCAAACACATATTATATCGTGTTTATTAACTTAAACCTTGATAACATTGTTTTTCTATAAATTATTATAGAAATTTTTCTAGTCCCTGTCATAAATTCCCATAGCATGGGAATTAAAACAAATCAATGAAGGAGACGTCAAGAAGATCGAAATCGAACTCATGAGAACAAGAACGTCTCTGTTGCACGATTTTGAAGGTCTGGATTTGCACTCTGATCTCGTGATCTCTCTAATGTGAGAAATTTTAAAAAATTCCCCGGGAATCGAGGAATTTAGGAAATATTTCCATGCCACTCTACCCACAAATATAGAAACACCTCTAAAACATAATAACGAATTTAAACATTTATTAATAAATTTTAAATAGTTTATTCTTTCATAATTCAAAAATATTAAAACAGATATTTCGCTATAATGGTCAATAAAAAAATCGTCCAACACTTGGAAACCCACCATTTAGTACTTGAACGGATCTTCTTTGGTGATAAAAGTACATTTTTGTGGGAATTCGTGGGTTGTTTAGTCATGCAGGAGTGGGAACTCAACCAGCATAGGTCTCTCAATAGTGTGAGAGACCTGACAGCTTACTACAATGTCCTTCTGCAAACATGGGTTCACATTACAACTCGTTGGGAGAGCTTGGTCGTCCATCTCACTAATGAAAAGTTGCCATGCGTCTTTCAACTTTTTGCTGCGTATTAAGAATTTTTTGTTTAACGCGATTGCCTGTTGAGAAAGTTTAATGCGTCTTCATCTATTCCCTATGGCGTGTAACTCGCTCGTCTGCGTCGCAGCATCGTCCATACCCTCTATCGTGTACGGTTGAATGTTAGTTATTGGACAACCTACAAAAAACAAAAGGAAAATTAGGTATAAAACCACTGTCGGTCAAACCATTGCCTTTCAACTGTACCCTTCCAGCTCCAATACAGCATACGTGTCACGTTTTTATTTGATTAATGGACGACCAAAAGAAGTAGAGGATTTTTCATTATCACGTTTTTTCAGGGATTTCTTGTTTTTCGGGTAGCGGGGTCCGTCAAAAGTATGCCGAGTGGGTACTCGTTGGATGCGGAATTTAATTCCGCATCCAACGAGCTCTCCCGATTGAAATTTGAGTAAAAACACGGGGAGATATGTCGAAAATACAAACAAAAAAGTAGTTTTTTTTTATAATACCTATCCCCAAAATTATATTAAAAAAGTGTTTGAGACCTATATGGTATTTCAAATTTAAAGCAATTTCATTAGCTAACACATGATGACATGGAATTTGAGTTAAAGTTAAAAGGCCCATTTTGAGTTGAAATTTCCTCTAATGAGTTGTTTCTTGTGGCAATGAGCCCAACCAAAACATAGGTATGAAAATGTAGAAATAAATTAACCTCATGATCTGGAATACAGAGAATGGTTAGAAGGTTTCCTTAATACCACTATTAATTGTTCATATCTTTCAAAAAAAATGATCTTTTGACGTGGGACACATGCTAAAAGGAAAATATTTATTATTTGAGGAATTTATCTTTAACAGTCCAATGCATTTCAATCTTTAAAGTATCTTTAAAATATGTAGATAACTGGTTTTCCCCACGTGTTTCCTTTTTGTTATGCCCACAACAACTCCCACTTCATTTTTAAGAAAAAATAAAGGGGCCCCGCTATTAAACTTTGAAACCTCTACCTACTTTTATTATCATATCCTACTTTAGCACACAAGTCCTAGTTGGAGGGGCTCTATATTGAGTTGGCCGCTATCTCTTGATGGTGTTTTGTTGTTAATGGATTTTTCATTTTTTTCGTAATATTATTGCATTGAGGATATCAACTCAAGGACTATGTTTGAAAATGCAATTCTTTGTTTTATTATTAGTGATTGATTGGATTCATTCCTTACATGATTAAACTTTTGTTTGGTTATAAATACCCTCATATTGGCTTAAGAAGTTGATGTTTTGTCTTGTTTCCTTATCTTATTTCCTACATGCTTGATTATTGATATTTCCCTTGATCCTGATTGTTGTGTTAGACATCTTTTTCAATGATGTTTCTCTTTTGATTGGTGGTTCACTTACTTCCTTGATTGATAACACCTCTCTTATGATCCTATGCTCCTTACATTGTTTCCACCTTGTTTAAACTCTCTAAATTATTTTCTTGGATTAATCTTATCATAACAAGGGGACTAAATATTGAATACGAGAATAAATAGGATACAATGAAGATATATTTGTATAGTTAGGAACACTTGAGATTAGGTTGTTTTAAGAAGATTGTGTGATGGGGAGAATTATTGATTATAAATTTTGAGAATAGATTTTCATGTATTGGCTTGGTGATGTAATGCTTTGATGCAATCCATATAAACACATCAATTATGTTCAAAGCATAAAATCATTAAAATGGATGTGATCTCTTTAGATGGGGTGGTGGGTTATCATTTCAAAAAGACTGTACATTATTGTTAGAGTCAATTGGGGATGAAGGCTCAATGTGATTGTTGAAGACAACTTTTGTTGCAAGAATAGAAAAAATTATTCTTCATGTTTTGGTAAATTATTATGTGCTATATTTTCATTGAATATAGATGGAAATTGTTTTGTTTTTATGTATAAACGATTCATGACTAAGCTGTTCAGTAGTTATGTTTAGATTTCAGATTGCATGTGTGACGTTTGTAGATTCCTCTTTGGTTTTTTTTCATTCAGAAGCAACATCATTGGCTATGACAAGTAAGAGATATTTTAAGAACCAATCTAGAAAGAGGCCTTATCATTTAGATTGATCTTACTATGATTATTCCTATGTGTTACTCAACAATACGATCCATGATGTGGTTGGAAAATTATGATGGCATGACAAAAGGATTTCCATTCCCTCAGCATGTTGAACCAGTAACTAAAAGAACATGATAGAAGTGGAGGCTAATGACACGAAGTTACAAAGTAAACACACTGGAAATATAAATATAAAAACCGAAATGATAAATTTAAAATAATAGAAAACTTTAAAATGAAACAGTATACCCCTATATCTAAAATAAATGATCGTGTCTTCGACAAACAAAATCATTGGATTTTTAAAATTTCATTACCCCTAGAGAAGTGGGGGATAATTACACAAAGTTAGGAGGATAACTATACAAACTACTTCTCATGGAAATTACAAAGTAATAACACTAGAAATATAAATATGAAAACATAAATTGTAAATATAAAACAATAGAAAATATTAAAATGAGGTTGTATAACCCTAGACCTAAAATAAATGATTGTACCTTTGACAAACAAAATCATTGAATTTTAAAAGTTCATTGCCACTAACATATGTTTTTAACTATATAGTGATATGCATAGGCCAAGCACTTCCTTGAACGCATTGTACAACTAGGGTTTACCCTAGCCACCACCAGTTATGAGCTCGTTACCCATTAATCATCCATGTGAAATCAATCACTAAAGAGTCATCCAAAATCCTATATGCCATTGTTGGACTAAATATTTTTTTGTTGGAGAAATAAATGGACACTCCTCTTAAAACCACAAGGGGGGATTCAAATCTCTTGTCTGGTCCTTGAATCCAATCAAAGGAAAGTGACCAGTGCAAAGAAAAATTGTAAAGCATGATGATGTCATCCCTTAGTTGTACGCCACATCTTCAGAGCCAATGAAAAAATCCATCTATGTTTGAGTGTGCATTAATAGGTGAGTTTATTAGCCTTTATCCCCGGCCAACAACTATAAAATAATGAATCATAGAACATTGGGGGCCAAATATCTAAGGTAAAGTTTTTTATTTTGTTTGTGGACATGGATTATTTTTATTTTTATTCAATAATTGTGAAGAACAAAATTTATCTTTTGCTCTAGGCCTTGTTTCATGGGATCAATGGGAATGATCCTCTCCCACTAATCTCTCGACTTCATCCTAGAAATGGAGATTTCTATAGCACCTATGTGGGTTAAATTTCCTCGTATACTTTAAAATTTTGGGTTGAAACCTCATTTAGAGTCATTGGAGACAAATTGGGTTGATTTATTGATTGAGAAGAGAAAAAAGGAAACTTGTATTCCTATGTTAGATTATGTATGGAATATCTAAAGAAGCGTCTTCCGTAGGTGGTGCAAACTAATGTGGATTGTTGGAGTCACCAATAAGATCTAAACTATGAGAAAATTTGTTTCAAGTACAAAACTTGTCATGAGTATGGCCACTTTTCTAAGTGCTACCCAAGGAATCAAGAGGCTTAGCCCCATTCAAAGTAGCCTTTGTAACCATTCAATGAAATGAAGCAAAATTAATTGAAAATGGTAAATATAAGGATCCAAGGGCCGCAACAAAAAAATAAAAAGGTCAGGTCATCCATTCCATCCAAGAACGCATACGAATCCCTTGAAATAGAAGATTCAGAGATGATAAGCGAGGCAATAGAAAAATCAAAAGACAAACTGGAAGGTGGAGTAGAACCAACCAAAACTCAAGTGCATCCATAGGTTACTAAACCAAATGTCAAAGAAGAGGAACCAACTTAAGAATCAAACCTCGAAACTCAATTGGAAGAGAAAGCAGTCCCATTTGAACCTCCATCTTCAATTGGATGTTTGAAGAAAGTCCCTCATTCTTCTCTCCCTCTCACAAGGGGAAGGAAAACAAATCATGGATGAATAGAAAAGAAGACAACATGAAATATTTTTATTAGATAATCAACTCTCCTTGGATTCAACTATATTAAAGGGGAGGATAATTATCCATCTCTATCCATAATTATGTACCATATTTTCATTCTATTACGGAGACAACTTTTAAAAATGTATTCTTGTATCAAAGAATATGAATGAAAGAAAGCGCAAGAGAAGTGTTTGTTTTTATCCTCTAAACACTTCAATATGAGAATGAAAGACCGACTCCAATATGAAATAAACCTTATTTAAATTTGTATTTCTATGTTGTGTGGTTCAGTAGCAACATCTTTTAATGCAAACCCTATTAATTTCAATTTATATATTAAAAATGTTTGCAACTAGAACTTGTGCTCTAAAAGCACTAGAATGGGGTTCAACAAAAGCGCAAAAATAATAGAAGCTAGAAGTCATTTATTGCATGGATTCAAGATCTCGACCAACAATGAGAGAAAATATTCATACGAGCTCTCATACCATGTTTAAAAAACAAAGTATATCCACATAGCCTGAACACCTGAAGACAACCACTCACATACATAGATCGAATATCAATACATCGATGTGTATGAGGTTAACACTTCAAAAACAGAAATATTCCACATTCCTAGTCACCATGTCCACTTGAGGCAATATATTATTGCAAAAGGAAAATAGATTATATGAACATCTTTCAACTATCGAGCATCATCAAATGACCCTTTGTTCCCTTTAAATACATATCATAAACCAATAGGTCGTTAAACCATGGGTCAAGTGTCATTAGTATTGAGGAGAGATTAACCATCATTACTTTATGTCTAGAACATAATTGAGATCATTAAATTAGCCTTAGTTACAAATGAATACTAAAGAATCAAACTTTACCTAAAGACACATTAGACCAAGTTGAACTTTACTAACTCTTAAGTGCCTACATATCCTAACATTAGTGTGGGAATCCCAAAATCCATTACTTGATCTTACATGTCTTTAATTATCTAAAAACACATTTTGGGTTTTAGATCACAATGCACTACCTGCACAAGATAATTATGATGAAGATATTTTGTGGCTTGGTATAAATTTATGGAAGTCTCTGATAGTGTTTACAATCCCAATTCACATGGTTTCTCACCATTGTTGTCATGTCCATTAGGACACAAATGTTTCTCTAAACTTCCATAACACATAAATTCAAACATCTTTGAAACAAAGGATGGAATTGATGGGCTCTAAAAATTATGTTTTTTTATAACTTTATTTTATATTGGCTACAAATGCTAGAATTTACGTTTGGCTTTCCAGTACTAGTTCCGACACTTATGCCAATACTAAATTCTACACTAAGCTTGATAATGTATTGGAGCATGCTTCTTAATGATTCTCTGACTTACTTCATCTTCTCGTACTTGCTGATTTTATAATATTTGCATGTACAAAATTAAAAACTTGGGTTTATGATAAGTTTTAAACATTGTTTTAAAATTAAACAAATAAACAAATAAAAAATATTAAACCTTCAAGGATTATTATTATTATTTTTAAAAGCTATTATGGAAAAGTCATTCCTACATTTTTAGTGCCACTTAAATGATGAAACGCACGATAATTTAAAACACGGTAAGTATGAAAAGCCACCATCAATTTGTATGCGAGTTAAAACACATGGTAAACAAAGCACTTATTTAATATTTAAATTTGATTTGTTATAAAACTCAAATGAATGTAACGTTGACCACCTCATGATACCCAACATCTAATTTGCTATGCCATAGAGTTAATGGAATATGACGAAGACACAAAAACTAATTTATTTTATGATCTGTTTGGTTTTAATTATATTACAACCTAACAACTCAGATGTTTAATGTAGTTATTATGTGGAGGAATAGATCTTGCTTTTTGCGCTGAGAGGTGCTCTACAGCTTAGTATGGGGGAGATATTGTAACGTGATATAATGTTTATAACATGTCGGCAAAAAATAATAATGATAGTGAATATTATGGAAGAGATCTTGTAACGTGATGTAACGTTAGTAACGTTTGTAACATGTGGGCAAAAAATAATAGTGATAATGAATATTATGGGAGAGATCTTGTAATGTGATGTAAAGTTTGTAACGTTTGTAACATGTCGGCAAAAAATAATAGTGATAGTGAATATTATGGGAGAGATCTTGTAATGTGATGTAACATTTATAATGTTTATAATATTGAAGTAACTAATGTAAAAAGTAGTAAATATTTTGTCGGTATAATAATGTAAATTTATCCCACTCAAAAGCCCACCAAAAAAATCTCCTATAACATGCTGCAAGGATTAGAAAACTTGCAGAATATGTTGGTTCGTGCATAATTACTAGCTTCTTACAATATTTATCCAGAGGCTGTGTTTGTCTCTACATTATTTAGTTTCAGATATTTCTTGAAATACAAGTTCATTGAAGCAATGCATAACATATCATGAACAATTTTGGTGATGCTCACTGCTTTGCTTTAAATATTGAAGAAAAAATCAGCACAAATGACCCACATAAGAATTGCCTAAACCCTGGCGCAAGCGCAAAACCATTTAATAGATCGAAGCTCTGAGAAACCATAAATGGGCAAAAACTCTTTTCGTAAGCCTACAAAACTAGCGGTATGTAGTTTGGTCAAAGATCAGCATAATGATATTTTATTTCTTCAAGAATTGATGGGTGATGGGGTTTTTTTTGCGAGAGAATCAGAATCCATGTTGAATGGATGGTCCTTTATTTCTGTGGATGCAAGGGGAAAATCGAGAGATCTTCTTCTAGGCTGGAGGTCTCGCTCCTTTAATTTGTTGAATGCATGGGTTGTGGGCTCTGGATTGTGTGTTTCTCTGTTTTCTACTGAACTTAATTTGGATCTGTGTTTTGTTAATATCTGCGGCCCCCATGTTGACAGGGAAAGGTTCTGGGACAACCTTCTGGATATGGATTTCCTTAAGTCTGCTAAATTAATTCTAAGTGGGGATTTGAATTACTCCTTGGGTTTATCTGAGATTTGGGGTGATAATGCAAGAATGAATAGGCTATCTAATTTTTTCTCTAAAGCGATGGAGGACTATGGCCTTGTGGATATTGTTCTGTCTTTATTACTTCCTACTTGGTTAAACAAAAGAGTGGGGGCATATAGCATAGGTAAGAGATTGTATAGACTATTAGTTTTGGCTGATCTTTTAGATTATGAGTTCAATTTTCATCAATGGGTGGGTTGTGGAGGGGATTCAGATCATCAACCTATTTTCTTACATATTTTGAATAGGGATTTAAAACTAAGGAGTCCTTTCAAGTTTAATGCGCATTGGCTTGTGAACGAAGATTTGGTTTCCTTATTGAAAGATTCTTGGGATGTTTATATTGATAATCCTGTTGTGTTACATGCTGTTCATTTTGCTACCAACCTTAAGCATATTAAGGATGTTTCCATTGCATGGTCTGTTAAGAAAAAGGAGCTGGAACTTAAGGATTTAATAGACATTGAATCACTACTGGTTGAGTCCTTTAATAATGTTGGTTTTGGGTTTTTTTCTGAAGAGGATAAGGCCTCCTTAATTGAGATGGAGTCTCGGAAGAGAAAAATTTTAGTGGATCGTGAAAATGAGGCCAGACAGAAAAGCAAGGCCATCTCGGTTTTATGTGGGGATGATAATACTCTTTTTTTCACAAATATGCTAATCATAGGAAGAATGTAAACACTATTTGGAATATTAGTGATGATGGGGGTACTCTTAAGGAGGGTTTTGAATCTATTGTCGGGGCAGGGGTTCATCATTTTGAGACATTGTTTCAGGATGACAAGAATATTCATCTACCTGAAATTATGAAAATTGCAGATAATTTTCCTTCCTCCATATCTGATGAGGATAATAATGATCTTATGGATCCTGTTTCATTAAATGAGATTAAGTCTGTTCTTTCTATGAGTAAGAATGATAAGAGCCCGAGTCCGGATGGGATACCTATAGAGGTTTATAAGGTTTTATTTGATGTGATATGTATGGATTTATTACGGGTTATTGAGGATTCTCGAAAGTATGAAAAAATCCATGTTGTATTTAATTCTACTTTCTTTTCCTTGATACCTAAGTCTGATTCTCCTAAGTCTTTCAAAGAATTTCGTCCTATATCTTTGTGTAATTACAATTATAAGATTATTGGAAAGATTATATCTACTCGAATTAGAAGTGTGTTGGGTAGATATATCTCTGGTGAACAGATTGGTTTCCTAATTGAGAGATAGATTCATGATGCTGTGGGTGCTATTCAAGAAGGTATACATACAATTCATAGTAAACATTTAAAATATGTGGTCCTGAAAATAGACTTGTATAAAGCCTATGATTGGGTCAACTCGACATTTTTGTGAGTTATACTTTCAAAAATGGGATTTCTTGTATCTTTTATCACCTGGGTTATGAGCTGCCTTACTTATGTATCTTTTTCTGTGCTGATTAATGGAGTGGAATCATCTTTCTTTAGGTCTGGGCGTGGGCTGAGACAAGGTTGTCCTCTTGCTCCCTTGCTATTTCTCATTGTTGTTGAAGGTCTGGGTAGGGTTCTCCTATCAGCTAAATAATGCGGGGCTTATCAAGGAATTTATTTTGGCAATAACATTACTTTAACTCATGTCATGTTTGAGGATGATATTGTAATGCAACCTGATGGATTTGCACATCCTTTATCAACATTGTATGAGGTTTTGATGGTTTTTTTTAAAGCTTCTGGGATAGTGATAAATGAGGCCCAAATCCTCCTTCTATTACTCTAGTTTGGATGAAATAGAGTTGATCTCATTATAGAATATTTTTTCTTTTTCTGTTGTTAAAATTGAGAGTGGTATGAAATATCTTGGCTTTTATCTCAAACCTTGCAGATACTTGTTGAAAGATTGGGACTGGTTGATTGCTAAAGCTGAAAAAGGATAAAGAATTAGAGCTTCAGGTGGCTGTCCAAGGGTGGTAAGCTTATTTTGGTAAAATTTGTTCTTGAGGCCATACCGATTTACTAGATGCACTTTTGGATCCCGATGGGTATTATTGAGAAGGTTCGAAAGATCTGTTTCAAATTTTTATGGTTTGGTAATTATGACTCATCTTCTGGATTACCCTGGACATCTTGGAAGGTTCTAGCAAAACCAAAATTTTTGGGGGGCTGGGGGTTTAAAATACCTGCTTTATTTGCTAAGGCTCTTGTAGCTAAGAGTGTCTAGAATATTATCCATGGATCGGGACTATCGGTTCAGATTGCAATTCATAAATATATTAGGCCTCTATCATTACTAGATTGGATCATAGTAAATGAAAAAAAGAAAAGAGAAATATCTATTTGTTGGAAATCTGTTCTTTGGTCTTTTGATCTTATTGGTAATTACCTTGTTTGGAAGGTTGGGAATGGTGCTGATGTTCTTATTGGTATGGATCCATGGGTTGAATGAAAATGAAGACATATGTTACCTTCTCAACTGACTGATAAATTACATTCTGTTGGAATATATTTTTTAAAAGATGTTGGTTGTCCAGGTGTGTCTAATCTGATGAAATAAGGTTGGCTCAGTGCTAATAATCTTGGTTTAGTGGATGATCAAGAAATTACTTGTTGGAGTGGGTATTTGGCTATTTTAAAAGGTATCCATATTAGATTAACTAATGAGTTTGATGTTTTGGTTTTGAATCAATCAAAATATGGTAAGTATTCTCCTAAAGCTGGTTATTTGCAACTGATTTTGGATAAGAATGAGGTGGAAATTTCTTGGTGGTGGAAATTGATTTGGAAGCTTAAGTGTCCCCTTAAGTCCAAAATATTTCGCTGGTTTTTATTTTCAGGTAAATCTATTACATGGGATGTCCTATGCAGAAAGGGCTAGGAGGGACCTGGCAGATGTTACCTATGTAAAATGGATGTTGAATCTAGCTTCCATCTTAGGATGGGTTGTCCATATACTAGAATTGTTTGGGATGATATTGATTCTAAGTTAAATATTAAAAATTTATGGATTGGAGATTCAATTTTATCTTGTTTGAAGACCTGTTGTTTTAATGAGAAGGTGAAACATATCAGATCTTTGCCTATTATTGTTTCATGGTTCATCTGGAAGGCTAGGAATCAAAGTTGTTTTGATGATTTCACTCCCTCACCTACGTAGGTATCTTCCTTTTGCATTGGGTTACTGAATTCTTTTCCATAGGATAATTGTATTTTGAAGATCCGAAATATTATGGAGGAGAATATTGATAAATCAAATCCTTGGGGGTATTTTGATGGTTTAGCTGCCGGTGAACCACAACTCTATGGTGCTGGGGGCATGCTTTACATTAAGGATGATCATTACTTTACTTTTAAAGCTGGATTGGGCATATGTACTAACAATCTTGTTGAGATATGTGCATTGAAGTTACTTCTTACATTGGCTTTGGGTAAACAGATTTCTAAAATACAGATTTTTGGAGACTCCATGTTGGTTATAAAATGGGTTACAGGTAAGTAAAAAGTTCATAATTTACAGCTCTCAGAGATACTTTAGGAAGTCATTAGAATATCCGATATGTTCGAGAATGCAGAATTTCAGCACATCTATAGAGAAAGGAATGCTAAAGCAGATGAATTAGCCAAAGATGGAGCAAATGTTTAGAATGGGTATTGGCATATATCTAAGTTTCAAGGCATAGAAAGATATGATTCCTATCTGCTCTTTTGACATGGCCACGTTTGGGGGCTGGTCCTTAAAATGATGATGACTTACTGTATGCTATATATATTTTAAGATGCAGATAATTGCTGACTTTATGTGATTTTAGCAAGGTATATAGGTATGTTATATGTTCGATGATATATTTGAATATCATATGGTGACTGTTTTCTGTATGAGACTTTATTTTGAGATGCAGAAACTTGCAGGCTTTTAGCAAGGTATTTAGGTATGTGATATATATTTGAATATCATATGGTAGTGGAATACGAATGATCAACTATATTTAGCTTTGATCATATGTAAGATCCCTTTTTACTATATTTTGGGAGTTTGGGTAATTATCTTGTGATATTGTACCAACTGAAGAATGTAATTTTGTACGCATGTATATAAAATTATGGGTTTTTTTTTTGTGGAAAACAAAGTCTATAAATAATATTTTTTTTACTTTAAGTAATGTAATAATATTTACAGTTCTTTTTCCAACCTTGAGCTTCTTGCCAGAAAGTTGCACATTTACATTTACCTTGTCTTTTCCATTGATGAAGAATTGGGGTAGCGAAGGAGATGTTACATCCCCCCCCCCCCCCCCCCCCTTTTAAATGTACACCGTCCTTGGTGTCTATGCCCTTGAATTTGTGTCATCATCTTCAACTATGTTTGCAAATGTATTTCTTCAAGTAACTTTGATTCCCTTGGAATCTATATGTATGTCTTCAAAGTTCTTTGTATTTCTCATCGTGTTCTTTTAATAGACAATACAAGTTTTTTCCAACATTTATCTAAGAACATATGCTTAAGCATAATTTTCAAATAAATAAATAAAAACATATTATCTTTTTGAAACATACTACTATTGCCAATTGTTAGAGCTTAGTCTTGCTCTCAAGATGCACCTGCACCATTTGTCAGTGACACATTTCATATATGAAAACAATAATCTATGGAAAAATCATTCATGCATCTTCATTTTATATATTTTTATTACAACCCTGTAGAATTTAGCTCTACTTTGAAAGCTTTACCTCTTGATGATAACATGGTATTCCACAATTGCATAACATATGTTAATTATAATAATAATATAAAATTCATGACAAAATCATTCACACATTTCTATCCCACAACACATAACATTGCCATATTCAAATTTTATTTCCATATCTCTAGTATGGTTGTACTTGTTCTCAAGTACCTTTAATCATTCCACTTTGCTTTGCAATATAAATTTTCATATCAAACTAATATAACATATGTGTAATCATGCATTTTTCACATATTCCGAAACATTTATTAATAAAAAAAATATCAATTCATATAGAAACAATTATTTGACCACATTTATCACACGACACTAGTACAAGTGATCAATTTTGCCATGACAAAAATGTGGCAATATCCACGGAAAAGCGTGGATATTGCCACGTCTAAGTGTTTTTTTTCCCGTGGAAACTATTCCGTCGCAATAGAGACGACCCCTAATTTGCGTCGCAAGAGTGACAATGTTCTATATTTCGTTAGATGTCTAAGTCGTTGCTATATCTACACATGGCCATCTCTGTATCCATGTCGGGCCGTCGCTGTATCCACGCCGAGCCGTCGCTGTATCCACAACTGTGAAATTTTTAAAAAAATTGCCGTCGCTATATCTATGGCTATAACTGTTTAAAAAAAAAAAATACAAATGCCATAAGACCAATTCCATGTGGAAGTAGGTCATAATCCTTACATAATTAGTATATCCCCCTCATTTGCAAGTGCCATAGCACAAGCATGTGCTATTTTTAGGAGGTTTCCAACTCATGCTTCCAAAGGTTGCATGCAGTACGTGATGATATGTCCATGCTCCTTATTGCCATATGAGTCATTTGAGACAATTTTCTGTGACACATGAGATGTTTCAGGAGACTACTATTTACAATAGTTGGAGTGAGGGAACTTANTATGCTATTGCTTGTCATCATCTATAACAGAATCATAAATTTGTCCATAGTCTACATATGATATTCATATCACCATGAGATCCAAGAAAACCCTCACCCCTCTTATCCCCGTGATTCCTGAACGCAAAAGATCACAAGCCCATGCTTATGGCCCTGTTACTCTCCTCTCCTGCCTGTGAAAACCCAGCTATATTCTCCTCTCCAAGACCCCTCGATCCAGCTTCGACTTGCGTTTTACTGCCAAATAAACGCGGGCTTATCCAAATAAACAAACTTAATATTACCTTCTCGTGGATATAGTGACGAAAGTCGGGGCTTCAAATTGTAAAAATGCATAATTTACCCTTGATTTTTCCACGAAAGTAAAAAAACGTGGAAAAATNTTACAGCAGAATACTTTAACTCTTATTTAGATTAGAAATGAGATACAAATAGGGTTAAAACTAGGGTAGATCAAGGGGAATAATCACTTACTACACAATCTGAAAATTTTAACCCAGCAAATCAGCAGAACCTGGACCAGTTTTGTATTTTGAACTTAAGGCTTTGGCCTATTATCTGTATTTTGTCCTAACTATTTACCTTTTGCCACTGCCTCTTTTTAATACAAGACCTATCTATTACTTGTAAGAAAAATGAAGCACAAAGATACAAGAGCATCATATTAACCTCTGGTACTTGTCAAATAGAAAACTTCAAGTAAAAAAATGCCCAAACAGAACCCTTAAATCTTATCACAATGGGATTGACAAAACAAAATATGAAAACATGTAGCATGATTTTTTGCAACAATCTCGTTAAGTCTATGAACCCTTTTCCCAATACAGAAATAGGTTCTTA
>LPNX011116040.1:0-101280 GCA_001517045.1 Pseudotsuga menziesii | reverse complement strand
ATATTACCTTCTCGTGGATATAGCGACGAAAGTCGGGGCTTCCTTAAAAAAAATTGTAAAAATGCATAATTTACCCTTGATTTTTCCATGAAAGTAAAAAAAACATAGAAAACTGACGTGGAAAAATCCGCCCATATGTACTAGTGCGAGGATCCACCTCAAATAGAACTCTTCAGCAATGTTTCATAATTCATCATACCATGGCGTATAAAATACCAAAAACTAATACACATACCTTTTGTGTGGCTTTCATGTTCCAAGCACTTCTTGGATGAAATTTTGTTTCAAAAGTTCGGCCATGCATATATACATGAGGGTCACCTCCTCACTAAACCACTAGTTCACATGCATGCCTCCTCAACCTGTATACATGTATCTATCTGATATAAGGACAATAACCTTCATCAACTTTGTACAACTCTCAGGCATATCTCCTGTATAGAGCTTGGAAGCTCCCAGGGCTTGGAATCCCACATATCTATGAGCATTAACATCACAAAAGATATCACTACAGAACCTAACACCTCACCTAGGTACTCTCTAGAAGTTCTTCTTAAGAGCCTAACACCTCCTCTAGGTGCTCACTCGTATCTCTTTTCCTAGAACTTTAATATCATAGAGCGCTCAACAGATCTTAACACCTCATAAGGGTGCTCACTGGAAGCTTTGTACTAATTTACAATAAATTTCAGAGCCTAACACCTCTCTTGGGTGCTCCATAGAAACTCTACTTAATTCATAAGTTTTCCAAATTCAAGAGAGTTTTTTTTCCACTGCTTAGAAAATATTGTACTCAATCATGTTAATATTTCAATTTGTTTATTCTGAAAAAATTAAATTTCAATTTCAATTCTTACTACATCTTGTAATTTTTCATAATGAGACGAAACAACTTTAGGTGTTCTAGATCCCATTAAGCTCAACAACAAATCCAATTTCTTATTCATTTTCATTAGTTAGTTAATTATGTATGTTTTGTTTTTAATATGTTTGTTTAATGTGTAAAAGTTTCTTAAAATTTTAACAACTTTATAACCTAGGGCGTCCCCCGTGATCATCTCAAAAGAGTGAAAACATATTGACACATTGCATAACTTGATACTTCTAGTATCTATGCTTGTATGAACCAATACAAAATCTCCATGATGCAATTGCTTTATCACGAATATTCCATATACATAAGTGATAATTCTCAAGAATGCTACGGGTACCACACTCAACTATTTCAATAAAAAATTTCAAAACTTCTAACAACGTATATTCTCAGCATATCAAGTTATCTAGACTATGTTTTTCCATAATGCAATTGATTTATTAGACGACAACATCTAGCTAACCTTTCATAATAATCAATGAGTCATACTCATTCTATATGTTACCTCTTTCCATTGAGAAATTCACCTTTTTCTTTCGATCATCTCATTGATTTCCCATTTGGGAGTGTTTCTTGCAACCTTAAGTACCTGCATACTTTACTCACAATTTCTTGCCAAGATTATTTGCATTATAATATCATAAATCAAACAACAAAATATAATAGCAAGATGCTATTTAGGATGTTCATAATCTCTTGCTACAACAAACTAGTCTTTTGCATAATCTCAATGCATTACTTTCATGACAAATCAGTCACAACTACAGTTGCATATACCTTTCATTAATATGCACTTTAAGCAAAATGCATTCTTGATTTTCTATAAGCTTTTGGTGTCACTTCTAAATTTACTTCACCATGTTTCCTCTTCAACATCCTTAACTCAAAATATTGATACCATGCATTCCACCTCTCTAGCATAATTTCAATAACCAATTGCCTTATGAGAAATGAGAAATGGGGTAATTTTTTTTTTGACTTTGGCCACACAAACCCAAAATGGTAGTACCATTATGTACATGACATGATAGAACATTGTTAAGGTACATTTGTATTCTTTTCTAGTAACCTTTAACCAAACAAACAAAGTACGTTAGAACGGGTGTCTACATGATATATTAGGTCCTTGATAAAGTATTAATCCTCTTACGTATGTTTTCTTTATCTTTACACATAAAAATACATGTAGAAGAACTCTAATAATAATGTCATAGGATGATTCAAGTCCCTCTTATCTTTATAAGTCCCACCGGTACCCTATTATATTTACTTGGCTAAACTTTATCAACTACCTAGTTTTTAACCTTAACATAATCCTCTTAAAATTAAACATTAGCATAAGGTCATGTCATTTAATTGCACCTGCCCTTTTAAATATTTAGGAGTAACTCTTCACACAATTAAAAGTACCACTTGTTTATTCCATCAATTTACAAACTTATCCCAAGAACTTATCTTCTAAATATTATAATACCCACTCATTTAGCTCTAGCATTAAGCCTTGTCACATAATTATGCTTGTCCTTGTAAGGAATCTAGGTGTATGGATACATCTTAACTGTAACAAACCTTAACACTAAATACGATCAATATGTATAAAGTTTCCACTATAATGTATCTAAGTGTATAGAAGTAACATACTTGCTACATGTTAACACATAGTCTCTTTCTCATATTAAATATCTAATGAAATCAAACATATTACCCTGCCAAACTTCCAACAAAATTTCACTCTTCATGCATGTATTTTTGCATTTCAGTTATGTAACTAGCTTCATACATTTAAGCATATGACTCTAACTGAACTAGTTCATGTACTTTGGTGTTCACAACACTATTCTTTCTATAGTATGCATGTCAATAAGTAAACATAAAGTCTTGTATTCAAATACTCAATTCTTCATAAGGTTCACAACATACCACTATGCAAGTGAGTCCATTAGGTCCGAGTGTTGTAAACTTGCTCTGATACCATTTGTAACACACCCAATCTTCTCTTTACCATTTCAGACAATGAGGTAAAGTTTTTTAAAACAATTTCATTTCAGCAACCAAAAAACATTAGTCTCAAAGAATTACATGGTACAATTCAAGTGCACTCCCTATCAATTCTTAAATTCCCCATAGGAAAGTAAATGTATGATTATTGTAATATATTCTTACATGGTCTTACTTACAAACCTTTATGTAGGTTTTCCATCATTCATTCATGATATCACAATACTATTACTTTTTTTTCTATTATAACTTAAACAATGGTATACTTCATGGGTGGAAAACTATGATCCATAGTCCATTCATTATATACAAATTAAAAGGTGGGTACTCTTTAAACGTCACAGAATTGTGGGGCATTAACTTGAGTCACTTAGCAGGGATAAAACATATAAAGTACAAAAGCGAGAGAGAAACACCAAGATATGTGGTTCACCCCAATCAAGGACTATGTCCACCAAAATTATTAATCTTTTATTATTTTATCCATCAAGAGACAATTTTGCATCACACCAATTGCAATTTATTTTATTTTTTCCCACGAAGTCTCTTTCATCGAGAATACTTACAAATTACTATTTAGCCTTGGTAAAAGGCAATCCATTTAAAACACAGTCATTACCTTCCAAAATAATTTAAATTAACTTCACTTTATCTATACTAGTGAAGATTATAAAATACTACAATTTAAACTTACTAAACTCCCACTATCTTTTAATTAGAATATATATACACTTAGTCATTGGCCATCAATTTAGAATCCTTATAAATAAAAGATAAAGTTTCAAATGTTCAGGTTCATGGTGTTAGACTATGCCCTTCCTCCACTAGACACATAATAAGCAATCATTCCTTGTTAAGTGTATACTCAAAGGACTTAATTATCAACTTCTATTTAGTGTAGAGCTATTAGCTCTTCAAGCATGTTAAGCTACTAGCCACTTTATAATTACATGAATATAAAATCAAATTCAGTGACTAAATACTATCTCGTTGATAACCAGAGTTATTTGGTATTTGTTTCTTAGGGCGACGCTCTCTCTTGGGTTGTTTTTTCTAATAATACACACTGCAATAAATAAAGAGAAAAGAGTATAAAAAGAAAACTTGTATTCCCTCTGTCAACTCAAAGAATACAAACCAAATATATAAGCATGCACAGTCCACTTTCTATTATAACATAACCACTCTCCTTCAACCGTAAGCGTCAACGCCGAGGAATAACCACTCTCGTTATTCCTCAGAACGCCGAGCTATTTTGCATCATCCCCCTAGCTCTTCCCCTCGTTGCTGAGTTTTTTTTAAATGAAGCTCGGCCCCTTTTTTCATTAACGCTTACTTTGAAGAGAAACCTAACTGAATTACTTAGCAATTAGCTTTCATTTAAATTACTTATGTGTAACCATATTTTAGCCAACGTAATATATAATATCTTTGCTATAATCTCTTTTTATATATCATTATTTTCCATATGTAGTTTTCGTAATAATTTCCAAATAATACTCTATATTTGATTTACAAATATAATAATTTATTGGTATTTATAATACTTTTCTCTTATCTTTTAAATAAGGTGGCTATATCAAGGTTTTGAGAAGGCTTAACTTCTTTGTATTTAAAAACGTTTAACTATATTTATTTGGGCACTTGCTGAAGTAGGGCTATAAATAATATTTTGTTTACTTTAAGTAATGTAATAATATTTATAGTGCTTTTACCAACCTCGAGCTTCTTGTCATAAAGTTGTACATTCACATTTACCTTGTATGAGGAATCACAGTAGGAGTAAAATAAAACTCTATATTCAAATTAAAACATTTAAACAAAAGTTATATTTGTAATATAAAATTTTAAGAAACAAGTTGATGTTATTAATGTTTACTAAGAAAAAAATTGGTTTGTTTTTATTTTAGACATACTTTTGATTTTTTACATTAGTGTTGATCACATCCTTATAATATTTAATTTTTTTCTTGTCCTCTAATTCTTTGTTGGACCATATATTCTCTTTAAATTTAGATGTAATAGTACTTTTAATATTATCATTAGTTTGCAGTGACATGTCTCTCTTCCTCAAGTCTCCAATGATTTAACCAATTCTTGGCATCTTTATTCCAATCTTGCTTAAGTATTAGGTGGTTTTAACTAGAGTAAGAAGCAATCTTAGGAATCCTCTTGTCTCCCATGTTGTCTATATTGTTCTTGTACATTAGGTACCTAGTCGTAGCCATGCTATCAATCAAGAAGAACTCACTTCTATGAGGAGGATAAAATATTGTGTAATTCCTTTAATTTTGAGATTCTATGTTATAAAGCACTTTTGAATTTGTTTTATCCTTCTCCATGATTCTTTAGAGATGTTGCAACCCTAAAATTCACATCCATATAAAATAACAGCGTGACGAGAGTATCAAATAATATTTTATTCATATACAAAGCCAAAGGTCTCCTTATTTACAACTATTTTCAAGTCCATAATAAGATTTCCACCCTTCATTAATCATTTTCTCGATGCTATATTTCAAGTTAAGCTTATGATGAAGATCGATTTCGAGATATTTATATGAAGTCACCTCAAGTTGTTGTCATACATGATTAACATAAGTAATATTGATTTGTAAACTATCATTGATATTCCACTGTGTTGGAATATAATCCGTCAGGATTATACGTTATTGTAAATATTAGGAATATGAAGAGACTCTCGGATGTGTGATCCCAAGAGTCATCGTAGATGTATAAATAAAGGCATTCTATGGAGAAATAATAAGAATTCGGGAGTTATTCCACCTGACAGTGATATCAGAGCGATTCATAACTCCTGCATGTACAGTCTGCATTCTGATGCTATTTGTACACTGGGCTTTCCTCAGTCTACAGATTGCATGCATTGGTGCATGTGCTGGCTGCTCTAACGTTCATGAGTGATGCGATAGTACTACTATACCTAACCCTAATTCATAACTACACTCTCTCTTCTTACCATTCCATGTTTACCCATCGTGTCTCCACTCAGTTGTTGTATGTATAGAGACTCCCTATACCTGTGATCCATGGTTTGTTTTTGTGGCTTCATTCTATCATGTGTTGAGTGAGAAAGTCGTGAGGAGTATGTGCGTTTCACAATAGTGAATATTTGAAGCCGTAATAATATTGTGAGCTATGAATTCTGAGTGTGAGATGCCTTCCATGGTAAATTGCGACCTCAATGAGAGGGACATATGGTGAGAGATGAGACATCAATGTCACTGTAGATAGCTGCAAAATTGTGATATGATCAAGAGACAACCTACAAAAGAATGCATAGCTCTAGAGATTCACGTCATCATACAACTGCGTGAAGTGCGACTGTGTTGATGAGTCTGTGTCTACTGGAAACCTGAATTGATCCATGGAAGAATTTGCAAATGTTGATGATTAAACATGGTGGACACTCTCACTCTCATACATTTGCGTGGAGCTCATATTCTTGGAGCCTCCAACCCTCTACGTTGTGCTGCTCGGTGATCTCAATGGCGTGTTGCTCATATGTGTTGGTGGAACTTTATGTTTTGGTGCTGCTCAATGATGTACTGAGAGGCTTTCTCAATGGTGTGTTGCTCGTATGCATTGGGTTTTCTCTCTGCGTTGAACGCCTGGTTCCTTTGAAGAAGTTTTCGTTCTCTGCCTGCGTTGGTGACTTTGGTTTGGTCCCGTTTTGCCTACTGTGAAGACTGAGTTGACAAGAAGGCTACGTTCTAATCTCTTGAAGAAAGCCTACTTTTCTTTAACCTGTGACCTGCTCCTTTGCGTTGGTGAGAGACTGTTTTCTACTAGTTTGAAATCCATTGAAAGCATATTTAAAGTTAGTATTGTAGGCTTGAGAGGATTAAGTTTGTATTCCAAAGTTTGTATGAGGCATTGACATTGTTGTAAAGCTTGAGGAAGGTGACAAAGACTTAGACCTGCACCTTTACTCTTTCTTCTTTTTCTCCTATTGTTTTAGTTGCAAGATTCATCACAGAAGATGCAATCTATAGCATATGTAGTTGGTGCCACTCTCACTGGCAAAGACACTTATCCAGAATGGTGGAGGAAGATCAAATCTGCCTTCATCTACAATGACCTTTGGGACGGTATTTGCGAAGGCACCACAATAGAGACAGAAGCTAGAGGGCCCATAACCAGAGACCCAGGACCTCCAGAATCTGAGAAAGAGAAGGCCAATTGGAAAACAAAAGACAAGAAAGCTTTAGTGGTAATCACTGCCATGGTCAGTGAAGAGGTGAGCCAACACATATTGCCTGCAAAGTCATGTTTTGAAGCACTAAAAACGTTAAAAGATCTGCATGATTCACAGTTTGAAATGGAAGTTATTCAACTAATGCTAAAACTATTTAGTTTAGAAGTAAAAGACAATGATCCCATGTTAGTTGCCTCTAAAATCAAAGCTATCATGCACAAGATTCAAGCCACTGGTATGAAACCAGATCTTCCCCTTGTAGCATTTGTAAAATCTTTGTATCCTTCTCACTCCAACTATCTTGAGTCGTTGCAAGCAAGTGACAAGTTCAAATCACTGACATTTGACACCCTGGTAGAGAAGATAGCTGACAAAGAGAAAGCTTTTGGTAAAAAGACAACCGAGCATTCTGGAGAATCACTTTGCTTTGCTAAAAAAGCAAAGAACCACACCAAAGACCAATCCAATGATCATCCCAAAGAAGAAAGCAGCAAGAGAGGTAGAGGAAGAAGAAACTTCAGAGGTAGAGGAGGCAGAAACAACTCCAGCAAAAGATCAGATTTGAAGTGCAAGCGTTGTGTAAATATTGGACACACAGTAGATCAGTGTTGGGCTTCGTGGGACTCCATCAAAGACAGACATAACCAGAAGAAAGATGACAATAAGAACCAAGATGCTAGTAAATCTTCAGATTCTGCTCATTGTATTGTTGCACATTGTAATCTTGGTATTAATGAAATGACTTCACTTTCATCTTACACAGATTGTTGGCTACTTGATACTGGTGCAACATCACACATGAATTTTAGAAAAGAATGTTTTGAAGAACTTAATGAAACACTAAATGGCATAGTTTACTTTGCAGATAAGTCAAGTCTTAAACCAAAGGGAATGGGCACCATTCAGCTGAAGATGCCTGGATTCCCTGATTTCTTGTTGAAGAATGTTCTTTATCTTCCATAGTTGCAGAGAAGCCTGCTATCCTTGGTGCAGATTCGACAGCAAGGCCATTCCATCCACATGTTTGATGGAATCATAGAAATAAGAAAGCCCTCTAACAACCAAGTCATCATGACTGGATACGAAGATGGGAAGCTGCTGAAGCTAAAGGGGTCATTTGCAAGGGTTCAGAACTATGCCTACCCCTCTCAGCACGGAGAAGGTAATTTGTCATCAAGTTTATTGTGGCATGCAAGATTTGGTCATCTGAATTATAACAGTTTTCGTTTGTTGAGAAAGAATGGTGTATTTGGTTTGCCCACCATTCCCAAAGAGAAGAGCAAATGTGATGCATGTATATTAGGGAAACACAGTAAGCTGCCATTCCATGAATCTAATTTCAGAGCAAGTAGGAAATTAGAATTAGTCAATTCTGATTTATGTGGCCCAATGTCAACTCCTTCTTCCAATGGGAATAAGTATTTTATGACCTTTGTTGATGACTACTCAAGAATGTGCTGGATTTACTCATTAAAGACAAAATCAGAAGCATTTCAAACATTCAAGGACTTTCATGCATTGATAGAAAAACAAGCACAATCTAAAATTGGTAGACTTCGTATTGACAATGGGAAAGAATACACTTCAAATGCTTTTGAAGATTATCTTCGCCAACATGGAATTGCACATCAGACTACAGTTCTCTACAATCCTCAACAAAACAGTGTAGCAGAAAGAATGAACAGAACCATAATGAATATGGTACGCTCAATGATGTTTTTTAAGAATGTAAAACTAATGTTTTGGGGTGATGCAGTGAAATGTGCAGCCTATTTGAGAAACAGAAGTCCCTCAAATGATCTTGATAACAAGACTCCACATGAAATGTGGTTTGGCCATCTCCCTTCAGTTAGGCATCTCAGAGTTTTTGGTTCCACCTGTTATGCCTTGATTCCAAAGGAGCAAAGAAACAAGCTTGGTGCTTGAAGCAGAAAATGCATTTTCCTGGGGTACGAAGAAAACTCCAAGGCATACCGTCTGTATGATGAGGTCAACAAGAAGTTTGTTATTTCCAGAGATGTCATTTTTCTTGAGACTAATAAAAATGACCAGTTCATTGAGAGACAGCTTGATCGTTTGGAAAAATATCCTCATCTAAAGAAATATTCTGAAAATAAATATGAAATTCCAAACCTTGAAGGGGGGATTCCTATTCTGGATCAACCTTTGGAATTTCCATATGAAGCACCAACTCCCCCACATGAAGAAGTTCCTACTACTTCACCTAAACTAGAGATTCAATTTGATGATGTGATTGAGAGAATTGGAAGACTCAACCTTGAAGGAAATGAAGCACCACCAACTGATCAACCAGGACCATCATGAAAGATTCCTAAATGGGCCACAAAGACACTTGAAAGTGTCCATCTGGAAGAAGTTGGAAAGACGGCAATGAGAAGTTCAAAAAGACATGAAGATGGAGGAGAAGCAGATAATTCAGGTGATGACATGGATGTATCATTTGATTGTGAATTTAATTTATCTGCTAACTTTGAACCAACTTCCTTTGAAGAACCTTCTACTCGAGTTGAGTGGAAAGAAGCTATGCAGAATGAGTATGATGCACTCATGAAGAATGGAACTTGGAAGTTGGTTGACCCTCCAGTTGGAACCAAACCAATTGGCTGCAAGTGGGTGTACAAGAACAAATACAGATCAGATGGCTCACTTGACAAGCACAAAGCGAGGCTTGTAGCAAAAGGCTATGCACAGAAGGAAGGAATTGACTATGAAGAAACGTTTTCTCCTACAGCAAAATGGGCTACCATCCGTACCTTACTCTCTTTAGCTACTCAGAATGGATGGAAAGTTCATCAGATGGATGTGAAGAATGCTTTCTTGAATGGAGACTTGAAAGAGAATGTCTTCATGTCTCAGCCAGAAGGATTTGTTGTGAAAGGAAAAGAACAGATGGTATGCAAGCTTGTCAAATATTTTTATGGCCTAAAACAAGCGCCTCGTGCATGGTATGAAAAATTAATCGAGCATCTTTTGAAGTTAAATTTCGAACATTTTGATCTTGATGATGCAACACTATTTATAAAGAAAGTTGGAATATCTGTTGTGTATCTTATGGTGTACGTAGATGATCTTTTGATGACAGGGAACAATGAGAGCTATATAGCATCCATAAAGAAAGATTTGAAAAAGATCCTTGAAATGACAGATATGGGACATCTCCACTATTACTTAGGAATTGAAGTCACTCAACATCCTAAGCACATATTCCTATCTCAGAAAAAATATGTTGGAGAACTACTAGACAAATTTTGCATGACAGAATGCAACCCTATCTCTACTCCAATGGAACAGAAAATGAAGCTCACATCAAGCGAACGAAAAGAATTTGAGGATGCGACCAAGTATCGACAACTTGTAGGAAGACTTATCTACCTTACAACAACTAGACCATATATTTATTATGTTGTTGGCATACTTTCAAGGTTCATGCATAAACCTTGTGAAGGACACTGGTCAGCTGCAAAAAGAGTTCTAAGATACTTGAAGGGGACTCAAGACGTTGGACTCAAGTACTCTATGGTGGATGACTTCAAACTTATTAGGTACTCAGACTCAGATTTTGATGGCGATAAGGAGACATGAGTATCAACTTCTGGATACACTATGAGTCTTGGATCAGCAGCTGTCTCATGGAGATCACGCAAACAGTCAGTTCCGGTAGATTCAACAACAGAAGCAGAATATGTGGCTGCAGCTGAAGCAACGAAAGAAATAGTATGGATCAGGAAGATACTTGAAGATTTGCAAGAAAAACAAGAGAACTCCACTTCATTATTGATAGAAAATACTTCTGCAATCAAGCTGGCTAAGAATCCCAGATTCCATGATTGAACCAAACACACCAACACAAAGTATCATTTGATTCGACATCATGTAGAGGCCAAGACAGTCCATCTTAGACATTGTTCCACAAATGATCAAGTTGTAGACATCTTCACCAAAGCGCTTGGACGAGAAAAGTTTGAAAGATTCAGAAACATGCTCGGACTTACTAACACCCCTTCGGATTAAGGGGGGGATTTTTGGAATATAATCCATCGGGATTATACGTTATTGTAAATATTAGGAATTTGAAGAGACTCTCGGATGTGTGATCCCAAGAGTCATCGTAGATGTATAAATAAAGGCATTCTATGGAGAAATAATAAGAATTCGGGAGTTATTCCACCTGACATACTGGAACTGTCTGTCATGACAGATCATACATGTTAATTATTTTTTTAGTTTATTAAATAATTGAAACTAAAAGGAAAATAACTGGAGAAAATAAATACACAATCCACACAATTAACGCAAGATTTACCTTGGAAAAACCTAGTTATAAATGAGGATTATGCATTGATATTTTATATAGAATGCAAATACAAAGGTATTGGTTCTCTCTATGGAGTTACCTATGACTCTATGGAAAAAATAACCACTATAGGATCTCCTCATTCCTTTGTTATGCTCTAATATACACTCTCATGTTGTTTCTTAGCTATGGAACAATACAATAACATCATAATAATGGAACCCCTTATTTTTCTAATAGATCGTTATTTAGCATATCCCGATAGCCATTTAGGGTTAATTTTAGGGGTTTTTCATGCCTCAATTCTCAATTAGGGTTCTTACCTTGGATACAACAAAATAAATGCATGACAAGAGCTTCTAGAACTCACAAATTTTAAGAAAGAGAAAAGACAATATAACCAAATGCTAAAATCATTCCTCTTTAAATTATCCTTGAAAGATAGTAAGGAATCCTTAAACATCAAAGTGTTATCCTTAGAAACCCTTGAAAAGCCAAGAATATAGGTGCACACCACTTAATAATTCATATTCCACAAGTGAAAAAAATCAACAATATTTGATCCCATGATCTTGGTTACAAATGAGAAGAGGGTGTTATATTTATAAGAGAAAAGTCTCACTTTTCCTTCCTCTACGCAGACCTATCTAATTTTGAGTTAAAATTTATTTTTAGGGTTTATCATCCACAATATGGGGACTAAACCTCATAAAACATAAAATAATGATAAAAAGAGATGATTCTACCTTCAACAAAGTGAAAACTTGATCTTGGAAGGACATCATGCCCCATATAGCCCCAACAAATGTATTTTCCCTCAATCCCATCCTTCTTGATTGGTACAACCTTCAAATCTTGCTTTTAAACGTGGATGATTTGCATTTTTTACTAAGGTGACCAAAGGAAAGTGGGTAATACAATAAATTGAGGTCTAAGTGGGTATAATGGAGGTGTGTTAGAGCAAGTATGACAACCTTTATAATATCAATCACCTTTACAAAGCATGAAATCATAATTGTTCCTAGGGACTTCTACGTCATGTGTCCTAATGGAGTCGCCCCAAGATGCATGGATACCTACTCAGGACATAAATGCCCGTCACGATGAGGAGTGAGTGACCTATCAAGGGAAAGTCAGTAGGGCCACAAGACTACTACACCTTGAAATGAGGACCAAGAGGACCTTCCATGACCAACCTAGGAGTATGGAACACCAATAGACCAACACTTTTACATTAAACAACCCCAACTTGGATTTTTACAATGGGAAAAAGACCAATGTCTTTGGAACATCTAGTAGGGTGCGTTGCAAAAAATTTGGCATGTACCAGTTGGATCCAATTGTAGGATGTGCGTTTCTCTTGGGATTGCATGAGAACCTCTTGAATATTCTGAAACCTATAGACCTACACCCACTTCAAACAACAAAAACATCAAATACATTAGAGGCAGACACATCCATTATGCCTTGTTCAAATCAAAATATGAAATGCATAAAAACAACACAATAAGATACAATGCAAAAGGTAAAGCAAATGACACATCAAATGAACCTAAAATCTACTATGGTACATGAATATCATAAGGACATCAAATTTCACCTAGGTAAAATATCTTCAAGGATTTCTCGTCAATATGCAAGGGCAACTTATGTCCATTCAAATGGATTAAATAGAAAGAGTTCATTAGAGGAAATTTGGGGTCTAAAATGGGCCTTATAAGAAAACGTGCCAAAATAAGTTTTTGTGAGTTGGAATTCAAGAACCAATAGAATTTCAATAAAATAAGTCAACCATAATGGTTGAATTGACATGATTGTCATTAAAAAAAACTACTTTTTTTGTTCGTATTTTCGACATATCTCATTGTGTTTTCACTCAAATTTCAATCGGGAGAGCTCATTGGATGTAGAATTTGATTCCGCATCCAACGAGTATTCCGCATCCAACGAGTACCCACACTGCATGCTTTTGACCGACCCCGCTACCCCAAAAACAAGAAATACCTGAAAAAATGTGATGATGACATGACAGATATGGGACATCTCCACTATTACTTAGGAATTGAAGTCACTCAACATCCTAAGTACATATTCCTATCACAGAAAAAATATGTTGGAGAACTACTAGACAAATTTTGCATGACAGAATGCAATCCTATCTCTACTCCAATGGAACAGAAAATGAAGCTCACATCAAGCAAACGAAAAGAATTTGAGGATGCGACCAAGTATCGATAACTTGTAGGAAGACTTATCTACCTTACAACAACTAGACCATATATTTCTTATGTTGTTGGCATACTTTCAAGGTTCATGCATAAACCTTGTGAAGGACACTGGTCAGCTGCAAAAAGAGTTCTAAGATACTTGAAAGGGACTCAAGACGTTGGACTCGAGTACTCTAAGGTGGATGACTTCAAACTTATTGGGTACTCAGACTCAGATTTTGATGGAGATAAGGAGACATGAGTATCAACTTCTGGATACACTATGAGTCTTGGATCAGCAGCTGTCTCATGGAGATCATGCAAACAGTCAGTTCCGGTAGATTCAACAACAGAAGCAGAATATGTGGCTGCAGCTGAAGCAACGAAAGAAATAGTATGGCTCAGGAAGATACTTGAAGATTTGCAAGAAAAACAAGAGAAATCCACTCCATTATTTATAGAAAATACTTCTGCAATCAAGCTGGCTAAGAATCCCAGATTCCATGATCGAACCAAACACACCAACACAAAGTATCATTTGATTCGACATCATGTAGAGGCCAAGACAATCCATCTTCGACATTGTTCCACAAATGATCAAGTTGTAGACATCTTCACCAAAGCGCTTGGACGAGAAAAGTTTGAAAGATTCAGAAACATGCTCGGACTTACTAACACCCCTTCGGATTAAGGGGGGGATTTTTGGAATATAATCCATCGGGATTATACGTTATTGTAAATATTAGGAATTTGAAGAGACTCTCAGATGTGTGATCCCAAGAGTCATCGTAGATGTATAAATAAAGGCATTGTATGGAGAAATAATAAGAATTCAGGAGTTATTCCACCTGACATACTGGAACTGTCTGTCATGACAGATCATACATGTTAATTATTTTTTTAGTTTATTAAATAACTGAAACTAAAAGGAAAATAACTGGAGAAAATAAATACACAATCCACACAATTAATGCAAGATTTACCTTGGAAAAACCTAGTTATAAATGAGGATTATGCATTGATATTTAATATAGAATGCAAATACAAAGGTATTGGTTCTCTCTATGGAGTTACCTATGACTCTATGGAAAAAATAACCACTATAGGATCTCCTCATTCCTTTGTTATGCTCTAATATACACTCTCCTGTTGTTTCTTAGCTATGGAACAATACAATAACATCATAATAATGGAACCCCTTATTTTTCTAATATATCGTTATTTAGCATATCCCGATAGCCATTTAGGGTTAATTTTAGGGGTTTTTCATGCCTCAATTCTCAATTAGGGTTCTTACCTTGGATACAACAAAATAAATGCATGACAAGAGCTTCTAGAACTCACAAATTTTAAAAAATAGAAAAGAGAATATAACCAAACGCTAAAATCATTCCTCTTTAAATTATCCTTGAAAGATAGTAAGGAATCCTTAAACATCAAAGTGTTATCCTTAGAAACCCTTGAAAAGCCAAGAATATAGGTGCACACCACTTAATAATTCATATTCCACAAGTCAAAAAAATCAACAATATTTGATCCCATGATCTTGGTTACAAATGAGAAGAGGGTGTTACATTTATAAGAGAAAAGTCTCACTTTTCCCTCCTCTACGCAGACCTATCTAATTTTGAGTTAAAATTTATTTTTAGGGTTTATCATCCACAATATGGGGACTAAACCTCATAAAACATAAAATAATGATAAAAAGAGATGATTCTACCTTCAACAAAGTGAAAACTTGATCTTGGAAGGAGGACATCATGCCCCATATAGCCCCAACAAATGTATTTTCCCTCAATCCCATCCTTATTGATTGGTACAACCTTCAAATCTTGCTTTTAGACGTGGATGATTTGCATTTTTTACTAAGGTGACCAAAGGAAAGTGGGTAATACAATAAATTGAGGTCTAAGTGGGTATAATGGAGGTGTGTTAGAGCAAGTATGACAACCTTTATAATATCAATCACCTTTACAAAGCATGAAATCATAATTGTTCCTAGGGACTTCTACGTCATGTGTCCTAATGGAGTCGCCCCAAGATGCATGGATACCTACTCAGGACATAAATGCCCATCACGATGAGGAGTGAGTGACCTATCAAGGGATAGTCAGTAGGGCCACAAGACTACTACACCTTGAAATGAGGACCAAGAGGACCTTCCATGACCAACCTAGGAGTATGGAACACCAATAGACCAACACTTTTACATTAAACAACCCCAACTTGGCTTTTTACAATGGAAAAAAGACCAATGTCTTTGGAACATCTGGTAGGGTGCGTTGCAAAGAATTTGGCATGTACCAGTTGGATCCAATTATAGGATGTGCGTTTCTCTTGGGATTGCATGAGAACCTCTTGAATATTCTGAAACCTATAGACCTACACCCACTTCAAACAACAAAATCATCAAATACATTAGAGGCAGACACATCCATTATGCCTTGTTCAAATCAAAATATGAAATGCATAAAAACAACACAACAAGATACAATGCAAAAGGTAAAGCAAATGACACATCAAATGAACCTAAAATCTACTATGGTACACGAATATCATAAGGACATCAAATTTCACCTAGGTAAAATATCTTCAAGAATTTCTCGTCAATATGCAAGGGCAATTTATGTCCATTCAAATGGATTAAATAGAAAGAGTTCATTAGAGGAAATTTGGGGTCTAAAATGGGCCTTATAAGAAAACATGCCAAAATAAGTTTTTGTGAGTTGGAATTCAAGAACCAATAGAATTTCAATAAAATAAGTCAACCATAATGGTTGAATTGACATAATTGTCATTAAAAAAAACTACTTTTTTTGTTCGTATTTTCGACATATCTCATTGTGTTTTTACTCAAATTTCGATCGGGGGAGCTCATTGGATGCAGAATTTGATTCCGCATCCAACGAGTATTCTTCATCCAACGAGTACCCACACTGCATGCTTTTGACCGACCCCGCTACCCCAAAAACAAGAAATACCTGAAAAAACGTGATTATGACATCATCATCATGTTTTTTCAGGTATTTCTTGTTTTTGGGGTAGCAGGGTCCATCAAAAGTATGCAGTGTGGGTACTCGTTGGATGCGGAATCAAATTCCGCATCCAACAAGATTTCCCAATCGAAATTTGAGTAAAAACACAGGGAGATATGTCAAAAATACGAACACAAAAAGTAGTTTTTTCTTTCTTCCTCCAAAATTAATCAATATTATTTTATTATTTTAACTATTATTTTATTATTTTAACTATTATTTTATTATTTTCCTTAGGAGGCCCATTTTAGACCCCAAAATTCCTCTAATGGTTACCTGAAACATATTCAATTTGATATGTACCCAACCAAACACTTTCAATCTTACCATGTTTAACTAGTCTTTCATTTCTTTTGTTCCACATGAGAATGATAACACCTTTTTCAAAATTTTGTTGACAAGCTATCTTATCAAAATGTCCTATGGTCTTTTCTTGATTTTGTATTAAGCGGCCAATTGATTTTACTTTATTTTCATCTAGTTCAATCAATTAATTGATTTTGCTATGGACCGCATCTAGATCTAAGGAATATTGTTGAAGTACTTCGTGCACTAGAATCTTCAAACGGATAGGCAATGTTACTTCTACTCATATACTAGCTCAAATGGGCCCTTTCCAACTGCTTCTTTTCTTATTATTTGGTTAAACAATAGACCATATTTTAACTTGTTATCCTAGCTTCTCTTGTTTTCTCTCATAGCCTCTTTTATGAAAGTTGTGATTTTATTGCTTGACTCAAGGAGACCATCTCCAGGCCTAGGTATTGTCAATGGTAATCTTTGCCAGAACTCCAAATCATGAGTTGATTTTTTCTTCAAGGACTTCAAGGACAACCTTTGTTGTATCTTTCTTCATCATAATAGTTTCAACCCATCTTGTAAATTATTTTGTAGTAGTTAGGATCTATTTGTATCCTTTTCTTGAACTTTTTAATGAAATCAAGGCCCCATTGTTGCAAGGGTTCTTCTACTACCAGTTGTTGTAACACTAGAGCAACTAGATTCATTTTTTATGTAAAGAGTTGACATGATTTCCATCTTGATCTTATGAATCTATGTACATCTTGGAAAATATTGGGTCAATAATGTCAAAATTTCAAGATCTTATGATCTATTGTAGTAGCTGAATGACAACCACCACACAATCCCTTGTGAAATTCATCCGCCAATTTATTTGCTTCCAGGGAATGAACACATATGAGAATTAGCCCATAAGCATTCCTCCATCCTAGGCCTTGGTTAATGAAACAATACTTAGATGCATTTAACTTCAATTATCTTTTCTTATTATTTGGGAGATGTGTAGGACATGAAAGGTTCTTAAGGTAATAAACAATGTACTTAAAATTGTTGAGACCATAAGTGGTGCTCCTTATTTGAGATCGAGTGAAACCTCATTTCCTTCTACCATCGGTTGAGCCAAACCTTGTCTTTTTACTACCTTGGTGGGTTAGATTTCTAAATTATACTCTTGGATATTGGTGATCCACTTTCCCCTAGTTTAAAGACTTTCTTACTACTTCAATATTTCTTTTGCTGCTGGATGAGGTATGAAGGAATTGACATTTGAAGACCCAATGTAGACCTTGAAGTGATTTAGTTATATTACTAGAGCATAAGATTGTTTTTCCATTATGTGATACTGTAATTTTGCATCTCTTAAAACTTTGCTCATAAAGATATGGGTTGCTCTTGAGTTTGCTCATTCTTTTGTACAATAAATTTTGCAATAGTGTTAGTAGAAGCAAAAGAAAATATTTGAATGGCTTTGAATGATCATGACTTACTAGTACTAAAGCTTGCACAATAGCATTCGTGATGTCCTCGAAGGCATCCTTGTAGTATTTATCCCATTTGAAAAATGCATTTTTCTTAAGAAACTTATTCAAAGGTTTATTAATCTCAACAAAATTTGGAATGGATATGCAAATAAAGTTAATCTTTCCAAGAAATAATTACAAAGATTTTATATTTCTAGGAAATCCAATTTTGTTTACAGCTTTGATTCGTTTAGGATCTACCTTTACTCCATTCTTATAGACTATATCATCACGTAAAATACCTTCTAAAACTCCAAATAATGACTTCTTAAGGTTTAGAGAGATACCATACTTATGACAACATTCAAATACCTGTTGGAGATGATTAATGTGATCCTTTATTTTCTTAGAGTAAACTATGAGAGTACCTACATAGATTTCCAAAAATAATGTCCCTAAAATCATAACCCATGGATCTCTGAAAGGTATACTCAACATTCATCAAGACAAAAGCAATCCTAATCAAATATTCATAAGTTCCCTATATGGTATTAAACATTATCATGGACATGTCTTATTCATTTATTGCCACTTGATTAAACCCATAGAATCTATCCAAGAATGATGACAATTTAGAACATGTAATTCTTTGTAAAATATGCTCCATGTTTATTAAAGGATAGTTATCTTTTTTTTTATATTGCATTTAGGTTTCTAAAATCTACTCAAGTTTTTATCTCACCTATTTTATTTATAGTAACCTCTGGATCTAAAATTCATTTTGAATATTTAAATTGAGCATTGGTCTTGGCATCTACCATCTTCTGCAATTCTTTTTGGACCTAAGGGGCCAACTTCAAATTATTTGTCTTCACGTTTTCTTGTATTTATGAGCATCCTTTTACAATTTTATAACATGTTCAATGATGTACATATTGTAAGTATTCAAATATTCATATGACCATAAAAATATCTTTGAACTCATAGATCAAACTTTCCAATTATTTTTCTTCTTCTGCGTTGATCTGTTTAGCAAGATTTAGAAGACTTAGATTCTCGGTAAGCCCAACATTGATTTCTTCATAATCTTCTAGATGGGAAGTCACTTGTTTTTTCTATTTGTATTTTCATTTCTATGAAATATTTTCTCCATTTGAACTTGTTCAGTAGGAATGTTGATTTCTTTGTCATGTGAATATTCCTTGTCCCATACAATCTTATGATTTGAAAATAATTCCAAAAGTGTTCCTAAACCTATGCATCTTATTTTCATAATAAAAAACCTGCTAGTTTCTTGATTTATCGAACACAAAAGGCCTAAAAACTATTTCCATTTTTCCCTTTTATAGAAGGCCTTCACAAGTATATAAATTAGAAGTGGAAACTGCTAGTGCATCAACTTGTTCATGATGAGCTTAGGGAACCCCTTCTAAGGATAATGCATCAAAATATGACATAACCAAGTATACTACATCCCTATATCTTTTTAATATTTCATTCTTACAAGAAGTCGTTTCTTTAAATTGTATCACAATCAAGTAAGAGTCACCAATAGGTCTTAAAAGCTTAAAACCACAATCTTTAGCTAAATCAAGTACATGTAAAAGAGCTTCATACCCAACAACATTGCTACTACCATCAAATTCTATATGAAAAGAAAAATAAGAAATATCACCAAAAGGGGAAGTTAATACAACACCTTTAGCCATACCTTATTAAGACTTGACCCTATTGAAGTTCATCATACAAAGCTTATATGTATATTATTAAGGATAAATGTTGGTGGCAAAGACAATGTAGGACCCAATATTATCTTGAAAAAAAACTATTTCATTCTTAGGATATTTTGGGTCTTCCACATGATATCTTCTCATAGGCTATCTATGTAGTACCACAAAAGTTCCTTCCATTGTTAGGGTGGTGGAATATGATAGATCCATTTGTAGGCTATCATCCAAGTTGGCATCCCAGTTTCTTGATAATATCATGCTCCATAAGTAGAGAAATAATAGGATGTGCAACAAGACCTACCTGGATATCCTTGACTAATCCACAAACTTTGACTTCATGGGAGTCCATGTCACAGATATTATGAGACGACCTTGAAACCTTCATTCACAGCTTGTACATCACGACCAAAGGCACATTGTTCATTGAGGAACCTAACATGTAGTTAAGTAAACTCAAATCACAAATCATTAATGAGATAAAGAAGGCTTCATTATATGGGTTCTTAATTTCCATTGGATTCATATGTTGGAGAATGATGGGAAAATATTCATTTTCTTCTAAGGCACACACATTTTGCATTATTTCTCCACACCCAAATGACTAAGCTATTTGGTCCCTTATTGTTGGAATAATATCTAGTTAAAGTAATTGAATTGGGACCTTTATATCACTTAGAACACCGGAAACATAAAATCCAAAAAAATTATCAGTAGTAAAATCAATTGAATATTTACTTGTATTTACCCGAGTCCTCAAAGAAAGTTGTCTTTAAGCACTTCTCCATAATCTCTGTGTTGACTCATTTGAGGAAGAGTCTCCTTTCTCTTTTGACAAGTAATTCCTTTGAATCTATTATTGTACATTCTGTTAATTACTTCAAGAGAAGGAATATCTCCTGAAAGCTCTATTATTTTATCGACTTTAATGAACTTTTCTTTGACTGACTTCATATTCTCATCAGATAAGAAAAATCGTTGGTGATTTTTGAACAAACTGTTGCATAGCTCTAGATCACCTTTGTTCCTTTGATTTTATATTCTTTTAATTTCCATGTAGTGAACACATGCATTCTCATCATGGAAGTCTTGACATGCTTAGCAAAAATATGGAAAATCACCTACGATATTTTCCAGTTCCAGTGGTGTAGTTGGCCTTGAATTAGTGGGAGGATCATTGTTGAAATATTTCAAAGGAAAGTTGTTCTAGTATTGATTTATTTCAATCTAATTGATCCAATGTTGTAGAGAAGTCACCTATTTGGTAAAATCAATCCTCAACTTCTTCATTTCTTCAAGTATAAGGTTGGTTTCACTTTCATGAGATTGATTGACAGGCATCCTAACTCCCTCCAACTTTTGTCCAAATATTTTACCTTTTTATTAGCAACTTCCATGTTATAAGGTTGGTCAATTTGAAATGAAAGAGAAACTCTCCTTGGAATGCATTCATATAATGCATCAAAATCATAACGCTATTGGGTCGGTGATCCTAAGGAATGTTTTGCACAATCTCATCAAATATGTTATGAAATTATTCAATAGCTTAATTTTTACTCCTCTTTATGTTAATAAGAGAATTTAATAAAAAATGAGGATCCATCTTTTCATCCGATTTATCAAAAAATACCTACTGCAACTTTTTATAAGTGCTAATGACATTATTAGGTAATCTGGTTAACTATTTATTAGCTTCACCTTCTAGAGATAAATTAAAACTCCTAAATGAGACATCCATATGTTTAGCATATTTTTACACATATATGATGTAAAATATTTCCAGTGATCATTGAGACTAATAGCATTAGTTCCATCAAATGTAGGCAATTTGTTAAGCTTTGGAAAATCATGTGGATACCCTTGTATATTTGTAAAAGTAAAAGGTGTATCCAAATCATCCGACCAGGGAGTCGCCATTGGAACAATAGGATCAAATAAATAATGAATATCTAGTAAAGTTTTAGATGACAACTGGGAACTTACCTCCCTTTCCTGGAGACATTGTCTTCTTCTTCGGTTAATGTCTTTAGGTTAACAAGAATGATAATAATCTCACCCCGAGGATTTTTCCTTGTAGAGTGCTTCTTTGATTTGTTTTTCTTTGAGTGATTTTATAAACAAGATTTGGAATGGTAGTCCTAAACAATAATATCATTAAAGTACAAAACAAAACTTACCTTAACTTTCCTATAACCAAAGATGTTAATCTTGGCAGGATTCTTTGGAAATGAACGAACACCTCGTGAATGGATCATCGCCAAATGTCCTTTCAAGGTACCTCGCAATAACACCAAAAATGTTACCGCTCAAATTATCACCCTTCTAAAAGGTCTTGAAGGCTGGCGTTAATATTGGAAACTAATTAGGAGATGCACCCATTGTCACAACAATGCACTCTCATCTCTCTTTAGGTATACTCTTTTTCTTGATCCCTTATAAAATTTGTCGCTCCTCCCAGGGCTGATTTTCACCTTCGTTCCCCGGAAACAGCACCAATTTGTTATCACTCAAAATTTACCTAAGTTTGTGAAAGGTAATCTCAAGGTAACAACAAAAACCACTTTTAGAAAGAAACTGGCTTTTCTTTCCAGAGAGGAATTTCTCAAAATCAAATTTAACAAGGCCAGATATTGGAGTCAACAATTTTAAGTTATGCAGATGGTTGAAATAAAACATATAACCATTGGGCTATGGAGTCAAAATAGATAAAGATAATACAAAGATTCCTACGCAGAATTCAACGAAGGCAAGATAATTATTCAGCTACAGTCATTCATTGATTTTCAGGCGATAAGAAAGAAACATGGACAGTCCATAATTATAGAGCATCACAGGATGAATTCCATATTAACATTAGAAGAAATGTTTTTGAATATCTGAAACAATAGCCAGAGCATACATGTATGAATTCTGAAACTATTAAACACTACGTTCAGACATGAAAGAAAACAGAATGGAAGGTAAACACTTAGAAAACATTCACAAGGAAAGAGAGCACAAACTGTAAAATAAACAACACTTGAATCTTTGAAGATCAACTAGCATTCGACTCTATAATTTTATTCAAAAAAAAGGTTCTAAAAAAAAAATCAGTCCAATCTTACGAGTTCCAACCCTTGATACATCCATGAAATTCAAATATATACAAAATAGTTTCTTCCAAGAATGTCACAAACCAACTAATATGTTAATCATAAGTTCTTGTAACCATTTCCCTAATAACTAGGATTAATAATTACATGCTTTGTTTGAAATAACATATTGCTTGATTATAGAAAAATCCATAACTGCAATGCATCACAAACAAACAGCTTTCCAAAACTGCAACACCTGTCTTTATGAATGTAATATGTATTTGGTTTTCCCAAATTTCTCCACGATTTTCCACTGTTCCACATTTGGAGTGTCGTACTCTATCATCTCTCTTATTAACACCTCCAAATCCACATAAGATTCATAAGACACATCTGGTAATCCCTTTTTAATAATTAAAATCATGTCCAATATTCCAAAGTCTTCAATCAACTTTTCAGCAATGACCTTTTCTGTTAATTCCTTGACTAAATATTCAAATTTATAATGATCCGTGTGATTTTGTACCGATAAACTATGATATTGTTCCTGGGAAAACAAATCGTCCTTCGCCATCCCAAAAAGAAGGTAAACCATCATCGAAAAGAATTTTGTATATTTCAGCCATAATCGTATTCACAAACTCAAACATGTTGATCTGTTTTGGAAGGTCTAGAGATAACAGGGTAGATAATAACTACGACTCTAACACATTAGAACATAATAACATGTTCAACAAATATGATTAGTACCTGAAGAACCTAACTTTAGGAAATTCAACCAATTGGGTATGGATTACTTCGGCTAAATACTCATTAAGATTGAAATAATGGATTGAATTGGATTCATGGTTAGTTGAACCTATACTTAACAAAAAACCCAAAATAACTTCGTTGACATGCTTATCATCATCCAGATCCAAAACCTGACTAACAATTGACATGACCAATTGGACATCATCTTTGAAAATATTGACATTGTATGGCAGAAATAAACCCTCTAACGACTGACCAACTTTTAAAATAATGGATAAGAATTGACATCTGACTTCAGTTTTGCATTTTTTATACAATTCAATCAGGACTTACTCATTGAAGGATTCAGGGTTTACAGGAAAACTATCAAGCACACTTAACATCCTCTAAATAGATTTCACATCAATTCTACAGAGGATTTTTTAATTTGTATGACTCATAATAACTCTTTCAGAAGACGAATAATTGTTTGCACACCACTCGATGAATTCAGGGAAAGGTAGGGTTTGTTCGACAGCAAAGTAATACAAGAATGAATTGCAGACATTTAGGATATCATTTTCCTATGACTTATACTTCCATAAATGTTCTTTTGAGACTGATACACTGCATACTAACAAAGTAGGGTCAATCACATTCCTCTCTCTATCAATAACCACTTCTTCTCTCTCATCCAGAAACCTACACAATATCCCTGAACTCTGCTCCTTCTCCATAATAAAACAATGGAAATAAGTTTGCAACAAAAGTCTTGGAGTTTTAAGGCTTACCTGGTAACTGTTAGATACGTAAAAGTTGACTTTCGGAAAAATATGGTGCACTGTCCCTTCTTCTTTTCACTAGCAGCATGCAAACAAAATAACTTTACCTTGGTCAACTCACCTTTTATACAATGAATACTGATTCCGGGACCCCAAACAAGTTGTTTCTCCTTTACCACTTTCCTCAACGAAACTCACCGAAAAACACCACGTGGAAAGTGGATTGAATTCCACTACCGCTCATCCATTTTAATTATCTCACAAGTTTGAGGTCCGGATTAGACTATAACCGTTGATAAGATTTCATCTCTTATTTGAACCGTTAGATCAAATCCATTCTACGTAATCCACTGGCCTTTCTCCTCGTTCAGCTGTGCATCTTCACATTGTGGATTACCTTATGACCATAGATTTAATTTGCTTTATCTCTTGGTCATCAATCTTGCTATATTGTTAACCCATTCCGCTTCTCCGTAAAAAATTCTTTCTCATGTAACTTTTTTTAGTGGATCAATTTGCAACTGTAGATCTGCACGATCACAAATCTACACTCTCCAATTGTGCAGTAAATTAATCTAATTGTGCATTTTGATAAAGACTCATGAATACTAACCTTTTTCCAACTTTTAATATATGCCTTTATCATTTCTTGATCATATCCTTTCTTAATTTTTCAACATAGAGGGTGTTAACAACTGGCTCCAACTGGGGATGATATCCTCCCTGTGAGGTGTCAAAGAACTCATAGACCAGGTGCCTACTTCTGAATTTTGTATCCAAACCTCCAAACTTTATATTTTCAAATATATATATATATATAATTTTAATAAAGAAAATGGCTACCCTCCAAAATCTTAGGGCCTTCACTTCGGGCTTCAAATATATTCGGTTCGCCATCTGTACTGCTTTTAAGAAAATAAATATTTACAAACTATGGTACAAATTTTACCTTCCACCTTAGGACAGGTAATGTTTTAAAAATCTTCCATTAACAGGGACACTATCTAGCAAAACCCCATTTGGATATTCCAAAATGAATGCATTTTCCCCTTTGATACTGCTCTGATTTTTTCTCAAAATCATTATTACCATATTCCTGTGCAAACATATGATGTTCTTCTTCAGTGAGGTATATCTCAGAATCTAATTCCCTGAAAAGATGAATTTCATTTTCGGTGGGCTCTTCTTCATATGCAACATAATTCTCAAGGAAAGGTGGTCGAATTTGTTGTTTTCCTTAATTCCTTGGATTTCTCACATCTCTCTACCTATTTTGTGGAGGCATAGGAGGATTTGGCCTTCTAAAATTTGGATTTCTGATTTGAGGCTCAGCCTATTCTCTATTAAATGATTTATTGTCCATAGTCAATCTATCGATTAACTTCTCCATTGTTTTTAACATCATTTCAAATTTAATATCATTGGCAGAAGAAGAAGTAGAAGGCATATTTTCTTCTCTAATTTTCCTCCTATCAATATCTCTTTGTTTCATCTTTCCACTCGCCATCATATTTGCTTCCACTTCTAAAGCATCTATGAACATAGCAGCAAGACTCACTGAATTTCTCTCCCTTAATGAAAATGCAAAGTCATTGTCAAAGGCCTCAGCATAATGAAGTTTAGCAGCAGTTGTAGAAGGCTTTATATTATCTGGAATGGAATTATAAACTCTCATAAACCTACATGAAAATTAATGAACAGATTCAAAACCTCCCTTCTTAAGGTTATTGTATAGAGACAGAAGCTATAAAGGGCTTTGTTTACCATCCCACCTTTCTAGAAATTCATTTTGAAAAGCTTGAAATGTCAGAATGGATGCAGCTAGAAAATATTTAAACCATTTCTTTACTTCCCCTGATAGGCTCTGAGAAAACAACCTCATTTTAACATCTACATAATCAACTTCCTCCAAGTCAAAAAAATCTTCAAATTTTGCCACATGTTTCTTTGTTGTTATACCTCCCTCTCCATCAAATAAAGAAATTCTTTGGGAATAGTTTTGGGGAAGATTATGCAATACAGCAGGAAAACATAAAGGAGCAAATCTGGATGTCATGGGTCTAGGTGGATTTGGATGAACTGAGGAATTTTGAATGGTTTGAACAACATGTCTTTCTCCAACCTTCGCAAACTGTTGAAGATCTCTCCAAAGAGAATCAAGTAAATAGGATTATAATCTACAAGGGTTGAATTCAATATTTTTAAGATCAGATTCAGATTTGGATTTCAACAAACCCTTTTCAACATTAATTTCCCATTCTTGATCAAGGGTGCTATGAAAATCTTGAGAATATGATGCACCAAACAGAGAAATATCTATTTTTTCTTTGTCTCTTTTTCTAAATATTTTTTCTAGATGTTCCAAACTTCGTAAAACTTCAGTATCAGAATTACCTCGTGTATGTATTTTCAAAGCCAGGATGTCTGTTGAAATCTTGAAATAATTTAAACTAGAATCACCAGGGAAAATGTACAACCTTTTTCACTCACAAAAATTTATGTTTTCCCGCAGAAATCTTTTTCTTGATCCCTTATAAACGTTGTCGTTCCTCCCAAGGCTGATTTGCACTTTCGTTCCCCAACAACAACACCAATTTGTTATCACTCAAAATTTACCTAAGGTTGTGAAAGGTAATCTCAAGGTAAAAGCAAAAACCACTTTTACAAAGAAACTCGCTTTTTTTTCCAAAGAGGGATTTCTCAAATACAAATTTAACAAGGCCAGATATTGGAGTAAACAATTTTAAGTTATGCAGATGGTTGAAACAAAACATATAACCATTGGGCTATGGAGTCAAAATAGATAAAGATAATACAAAGCTGCCTACTCAGAATTTCAACAAAGGCAAGATAATTCTTCAGGTACAGTCATTCATTGATTTTCAGGCAATAAGAAAGAAACATGGGCAGTCCATCAATATAGAGCATCACAAGATGAATTCCGTATCAAATTTAGAAGAAATGTTTGTGAATATCAATAGCCAGAGCATACATGTATGAATTCTGAAACTATTAAACAATGCGTTCAGACATGAAAGAAAACAGAATGGAAGGCAAACACTTATAAAACATTCATAAGGAAAGAGAGCACAGACTATAACATAAACAACACATGAATATTTGAAGATCAACTAGCATTCAGCTCTGTAATTTTATTCAAAAAAAGGGTTCTCACAAAAACATCAGTCCAATCTTATGGGTTCCAACCCCTAATACATCCATAAAATTCAAGTATGTACAAAATAGTTTCTTCCAAGAACGTTATAAACCAACTAATCTGTTAATCATAATTTCTTGTAACATTTCCCTAATAACTAGGAATAATAATTGCATTCTTTGTTTGAAATAACAGATTGCTTGATTATAGAAAAATCCATAACTGCAATGCATCATGAACAAACAGCTTCTCGAAACTGCAACACCTGTCTTTATGAATGTAATATGTACTTGGTTTTCCCAAATTTATCCACAATTTTCCACTGTTCCACATTTGGGGTGTCATACTCTATCCTCTCTCTTATTGACACCTCCAAATCCACATAAGATTCATAAGACACATATGGTAATCGCTTTTTAATAATTAAAAACCTATCCAATATTTCAAAGTCTTCTCTCAACTTTTCAGCAATGACCTTTCCTGTTAATCCCTTGACTAAATATTCAAATTTAGAATGATCCGTGCAATTTTGTACCGATAAGCTATGATATTTTTCCTAGGAAAACAAATCATCCTTCGTCATCCCAAAAAGAAGGGAGACCTTCATCGAAAAGCATTTTGTATATTTCAGCCATAATCATATTCACAAACTCGAACATGTTGATCTGTTTTGGAAGGTCTGGAGAGAACATGGTAGATAAGAAATGCAACTCTGACACATTAGAACATAATAACATGTTCAACAAATATGATTGGTACCTGAAGAACCTAACTTTAGGAAATTCAACCAATTGGGTATGGATTATTTCGGTTAAATACTCATCAAGATTGAAACAACGGACTGAATTGGATCATTGGTCAATCGAACCTATATTTAACAAAAAAACCCAAAATGACTTTGTTGACATGCTTATCATCATCCAAACCCAAAACCTGACTAATAATTGACATGACCAATTGGACATCATCCTTGAAAATATTGACATTGTATGGCAGAAATAAACCCTCTAATGACTGAACAACTTTTAAAATACTGGATAAAAACTGACATCTGACTTTAGTTTTGCAATTTTTATAGAATTCAATCAGGACTTGCTCATTGAAGGATTCAGGATTTACAGGAAAACTATCAAGCAAACTTAACATCTCGCAAACATATTTCGCGTCAATTCTATAGAGGATTTTTTAATTTGTATGACTCATAATAACTCTTTTAGAAGATGAATAACTGTTTTCACACCACTCGACAAATTCAGGGAAAGGTAGGGTTTGTTCGACATCAAAGTAATACAAGAAGGAATTGCAAACATTTAGGATATCATTTCCCCGTGACTTATATTGCCATAAACGTTCTTTTGAGACTGATACACTGCATACTCACATAATAGGGTTAAACACATTCCTCTCTCTATCATTAACCACTTCTTCTCTCTCAACCAGAGCCCTGCCCAATATCCCTGAACGCTGCTCCTTCAACATAATAAAACAACGGCAATAAGTCTTCAACAAAAGTCTCATAGTTTTAAGGCTTACCTGGTAACTGTTAGATACATAAAAGTTGACTTTTGGAAAAAGATGGCGCACTGTCCCTTCTTCTTTTCACTGGAAACGTGCAAACAAAATAACTTTACCTTGGTCAACTCACATTTTATACAACGAATAATGATTCCAGGACCCCCAACAAGTTGTTTCTCCTTTACCACTTTCCTCAATGGAACTCATTGAAAAATGCCACATGGAAAGCGGTTTGAATTCCGCTACCGCTCATCCATTTTAATTATCTCACAAGTTTGATCTCTGGATTAGACTATAACCATTGATAATATTTCATCTCTTATTTGAACCGTTAGATCAAATTCATTCTATGCAATATGCTGGCCTTTCTCCTTGTTCAACCATGCATCTTCCCATTGTGGATTACCTTATGACCATAGATTTAATTTGCTTTATCTCTTGGTTTTCGATCTTGTTATCTTGTTAAACCATTCCGCTTCTCCGTAAAAAATTATTTCTCATGTAACCTTTTCAGCGGATCAATTTGCAACCATAGATCTGTACGGTCACAAATCTACACTATCCAATTGTGCACAGATTAATCTAATAGCGCATTTTGATAAAGACTCATGAATACTAACCTTTTTCCAACTTTTAATATATGCCTTTATCATTTATTGATCATATCCTTTCTTAATTGTTCAACATAGAGGGTGTTAACAACTGGCTCCAACTAGGGATGATATCCTCCTTGTGAGGTATTAAAGAACTCATAGACCAGGTGCCTGCTTCTGACTTTCGTATCCAAACTTCCAAACTTTGTTTTTTCAAATATATATATATATATATATATTTTTAAATAATGAAAATGGCTACCCTCCAAAATATTAGGGCCTTCACTCCGGGCTTCAAATATATTCGGTTCGCCATCTGTACTGCTTTTAAGAAAATAAATATTTACAAACTATGGTACAAATTTTACCTTCCGCCTTAGGACAGGTAATGTTTTAAAAATATTCCATTAACAGGGCCACTATCCAGCAAAACCCCATTTGGATATTCCAGAATGAATGCATTTTCCCCTCTGATACTGCTCTAATTCCTTCTCAAAATCATTATTACCATCTTCCTATGCAAACATATGATGTTCTTCTTCATTGAGGTATATCTCAGAATCTAATTCCCCTAAAAGATGAATTTCATTTTCAACGGGCTCTTCTTCATCTGCAACATAATTATCAGGGAAATGTGGTCAAATCTGTTGTTCTTCTTGATTCCTTGGATTTCTAATATAATTCTACATATTTTGTGGAGGCATAGGAGGATTTGGCCTTCTAAAATTTGGATTTCTGCTTTGAGGCTCAGCCTACTCTCTATTTAATGATCTATTGTCCAGATTCAATCGATCCATTAACTTATCCATTGTTTTTAACATCATTTAAAATTTAATATCATTGGCAGAAGAAGAAGTAGAAGGAAAATTTTCTTCTCTAATTTTCCTCCTATCAATATCTCTTTGTTTCATCTTTCCACTCGCCATCATATTTGCTTCCACTTCTAAAGCATCTGTGAACATAGCAGCAAGACTCACTGACTTTCTCTCCCTTAATGAAAATGCAAAGTCATTTTCAAACGCCTCAACATAATGAAGTTTAGCAGCAGCTCCAGAAGGATTTATATCATCTGGATTGGAATTATAAACTCTCATAAACCTACTTGAAAATTCATGAACAGATTCAAAACCTCCTTTCTTAAAATTATTGTATTGGGATAGAAGCTATAAAGGGCTTTGTTTATCATCCCACCTTTCTAGAAATTCATTTTGAAAAGCTTGAAATGTCAGAATGGATGCAGCTGGCAAATATTTAAACCATTTCTTTGCTTCCCCTGATAGGCTCTGAGCAAACAACCTCATTTTAACATCTACATAATCAACTTCCTCCAAGTCAATAAAATCTTCAAATTTTGCCACATGTTGCTTTGTTGTTATACCTCCCTCTCGATTAAATAAAGAAATTCTCTTGAAATAGTTTTGGGGAAGATCATGCAATACAACAGGAAAATGTAAAGGAGCAAATCTAGCTGCCATGGGTCTAGCTGGATTTAGATGAACTGAGGAATTTTGAATGGTTTGAGTAATAGGTCTTTCTTCAACCTTCGCAAACTCTTGAAGATCTCTCCAAAGAGAATGAAGTAAATAGGATTCTAATCTACGAGGGTTGAATTCAATATTTTTAAGATCAGATTCATATTTAGATTTCAACAAACCCTTTTCAACATTAATTTCCCATTCTTGATCAAGGGTGCTATGAAAATCTTGAGAAGATGATGCAACAAATAGAGAAATATCTATTTTTTCTTTGTCTCTTTTTCTAAATAATTTTTCTAGATCTTCCAAACCTCATAAAACTTCAGTATCAGAATTACCTCGTGTATGTCTTTTTGAAGCCAGGATGTCTTTTGAAATCTTGAAATAATTTAAACTAGAATCGCAAGGGCAAATGTACAACCACTAGTGGAAAATGAGAGATTAGCAACCAGGAGACCAAAATTTTTGGTCACCGCATTTTTTTTCAAGGAATAAATGACCAAAATTGATAAATTTAAGTGAGATAACTAAAAAAGACTAAGATAAATGACCACTTTTGGTCACGGGATAAAAACCAACTAAAAACGACTAAGATAAATGACCAATTTTGGTCACGGGATAACTAGACTAAAAATGACCACATAACAATTGGTCATTTATTTAGTCATTTTTAGTTGTCACTCTGGCAATGAAAAAACTTACAAATTTGACAATGAATTTAGTAGAATTTAGTAAAATGTACAAATTTTGCAGTGTTAGAATTTAGTAAAATGTACAAATTCTGCTAGTCCACCCCAAAATCTAAAATATAAGCACCTATTAATGTAACAGGATTTATAAAATTTAGGAAGATGTCAGTCACTTATAAAAAACCATAAAATACTCATCTAAAATATCCTTAATCTCTCTTCACTCTTCTAAAGTCTCTTCTCTTCTAAAGTTATCTTTTTGTTGGATGTTTAAGTTTATGTTTATATATATGTATATAGAACTTTAAACAACAATAACAACATTATTATGATTTTTTAGTGGATTCAATAATTGTTTAAAAATATTGGAAATATATTTGGTAGAATTGTTAAATCGTACATAAATTGAGTTCAAAAGAGCATATTTACCTATGATTGACTATGTGTTGATCTTAATTACAATTTCCACCCACTTTTCAAAAGTTGGACAATTCTTGATGAATTCAAGTATTGGATTAAAAGAAACTGGCCTTTTGTTGTATGACTTGTCAACACACATACCATTTGCATGTACTTGGGCAACAATGACACCCTTCTTGTAAAAACATTTAAAATCAACCTTTATAGCAATATCAAAAAATAAACCTCTATGGAAACTCCAAAACAACATGTGGAACAACTGAGATCAACAACATCAACGTAGTAACCCAACCCTAGATCAAAACATCAGTCAAAGTACTCAACCTACCCTCAAAGGGTGGTGATGTGAATATCAATACATTCCTCGATCTTGCAAACAATCCTAGCAGGAAACCCCTTAAGTGGGATGACAAGACACCATGAATTAGATAATTTGGATTCAAAGAAAGATATAGGATCCATATTTAGCTCAAACTCAAGCATCCATATTCAATTTTTCTTCCATAAATAGTTGACCCCTTATTGAATATAATAACAATTGGAAAAATCTTCATGTTTAAAAATTAAGAAACATAATATCATCATACCCATGTTTTAAAAAAAATACACAATATATGTTAGTTATAATGGTAATTAATTATTCAAAACTTAAAAAACTTAAACCTTTATAACTAAAATAATAATATTAACTACCATAATATTGAACTTTTTTCATATTTTTCATTCAGTCAAAACTTTAAAGCTATGTTAATTTAATGTTTTCTTGAACATTATGTTGAAAAAAAATTTGATTTCCTCACCATTCATAAGGCAAAGAATCTTGGATCCTCCCAAGATGAACCAAATCCAAGCCATTACATTATTTTGGCACCACACTTTCAAATTTGGTTCCATGTTTAATTTTTTTCCATTTTCGCAATATGTGGTATTTAGAGACAATTTAGGATGCTCATGGCATCGGGCAGAGCTTGAGATGCTACTGTTAGACCCTACAACATATTCAATGTTTTCCATCCTTAAATCCTATTTATAGATCATGGCATCCTACCTTTCTCATTCTTCAACACACCCTTCTAGCTCTCATTCATCACTGCAGCGATAGAGTCCACCAATATCTTGTAAAGGTATGGGGCTTTCTTTCCATTCCGTGTCTTTGATTTTTTTGTACTGAAATGGTTTAGTTAATTGCCAAAAAGCTGTTTGATTTGTTCTTTTTGCTATTGAATGCATTGTTTCAAATCATCTATCATTGAAAATATATGCTTGGAAGAGCACCCATTTGAGATTGAGGTAACTGACTGCATCCTTGCTTGAGCTCTTCTAAGTATTTTTTCTATGGTTTCTATTAGAGGGTTTCTAGGGTTCTGCTGTGAGCCTATCCATATTTTCTTTATTCTAATCCTGATGGAAACATCAATGTTAATAACACGAAACTTGTGTATAGTCAAAGACAAGATGGTGTGTCTCTTGTCCGTTACTAGAGGCCCCTTGAAATCTCGGATACAAAATTTGATGAATGCCACTAATAATATGACTATGATTTGGGCTCTAGGTGTGATGAGGCTACCGGATAGTCTTCAAACTTTATACACGCCTCAGTATCTTGAAGGTTCTCCACATGTTACGTATGGTTATACTACTTTAAGAGTTTCAGATAGTGTAGACAAATGTTTGGGACCTTTAGAAGCAGAAAATAAAGAGGATGGTTGTCCTTTAATTGTTGCAGATGGGAAATCCCCTCTCATTGTTGGAGCAGAAAATGTAATGCATTATCCTAACCCTCCAAACCCATCAAATTTTTTGTATATAAGCAGGAAGGAGGCTCCTATTTTGAGAGTTGAAAGGGGTGTACTAGTTTCATTCTCAATACAGGTCGGGCATGATGTTGAATTTTGTATTCCATTCAATCCTATTGGTGGGGATGCATCCATAAATGAAACAAAAACTATCTACTTGGGTGGATAATATGCCCATGGGGTGCCTACAAATCCTTTGGATCTAACGTGGAAAGCAGATCGGAACACACCTAATCAAGTCTTCTATCAGTCATATTTTGAAAAGAAGATGGGTGGAAAGGTGCAAGTAGTTGATGGTGGGCTGTCTGACATGTACAATAACAATGTTTTTCTAGATGATAAACAAGTAACATTGTTTTGGAATTTATCAAAAACTTCAATATCTTTTGATGTCCGGGGAGAACATAAAAGTAGCTACATAGCATTTGGTTTAGGACAGGGATGGTGAATAGTTTTGCATATGTGGGGTGGGTTCATGGCATTGGAAATGGGAGTGTGAGCTCATACTGGATTGATGAGAAGGATTCTTTAAGTGTGCATGCTACAAGAGAAAAACTGTTAGATGTAAGATGCAAATCTGATAATGGAATTATTACATTTGAATTCACTCTCCCTTCGGATCCAGGATGTAGTGGAAGAGTAGAATGCAAGAATATTATAGATCCATCTTTACCATTGAAAATTGTTTGGGCTATTGGTGACCTTTGGTTTGAAGAACGCTTGAGTGACAGAAATATGCATTCTCAAACAAGTAGCTGGGGAGTGTTAGTGCATTTGATGAGAGGTGCAACTGAGGCTGACCAAACACTTTTCCCTGTTTTAGCGGTTCATGGATTTTTGATGTTACTGGCATGGGGAATTTTGCTCCCTGGAGGAGTATTGGCAGCAAGATATTTGAAACACCTAAAAGGAGATGGTTGGTTTTAGATCCATGTAAATTTGCAATATTATGGTATAGTTGTGATGCTACTTGGATTGCTTTTTGCTGCAGTTGAACTCAGAGGATTTCACATAGAATCTCTGCATGTGAAGTTTGGTGTGGAAGCTATTTTTGCATGCTGGCAGCGATTCAATGCTTACTTGCGCCCCAAGAAAGCTGTTGCAGGGGAGAAATATTCCGCAAAAAGGATTTTGTGGGAGTGCCTACATGTAGCTACTAGAACAAGTGCACTTGTGATTGGGATTATAGCTCTAATTATAAGTGGAATGAGACAACTTGGAGATAGATATGGTGGCGAGAATGTGAGAGGGCTTAACTGGGATCTAATTCTATGGTTTTTATTTGGTGTTGTGGCTGTGGGTTACTTGGAGTACTGGGAGTCTAAAAGAGGAAAGAAAGTCAAAATTCCACCCAAAAGTGACGGGGTTATGGGAAACCATGAAGATTATGACTCTATAGATCTCTTGCATCTAAGTATACCACCTGGTGAGCGAGGCCTTCAACCATCTAAAAGAATGGAACTTCAAAAACTACCCCTATACTAGTTTTTAAGTTAGTGGTGCTACAATCCTTTGTACAGGTAGTCAGATGTGCTCGTATTGTTTGCCCATGGATAATTTCACATAGCTTTCATTCTTATGGCATGCCATTAACTGTTTCATCGAGGGGTCATATAGATTTATTTAAGCATTTAATTCATGGTGAAATATCTTGTCATTTCGCTAAGAAATGACATGCAAGCATATCAGGTATGGCTTGAGTCCTTTATAGATTTGAGATATAAATATTTGACATGTGAGGCATTTTTGAAGTTGAAGAGAAGCACCATAACATTTATGATGACCAGTGCAGATCAATGAGAGAAATAATGTATCGGTATATAGTCCAAAAATTTGAGGAAATTTTCTAATTGAAGAACATTTTGACTATTCCCCATGGCTATGAAATATCAAACTAACAGGTAAAATATATTCAAGCTTCATTTTTACTCAGCCTTTTCAAATGAAGGGGCCTTAGGCCATTAGTTTTATATGTACATGAGCATAAATACTATTTTTTGGTGGCTTATCTGATAAGCCATTTGTTTTCAAGGTGTGCACATACAAATCTATGGTATTGTTTCTTACTAGCCCTCTTTCAAAGTATTCAAGCCTTTCCAAGTCGGTAAATCATAATTGCAATTTGTTTTTGGGTTTCCTTTACAAAGTTTATTTTCATTATATCTTCTAAGATGTGAGTCGCAACTGGATAATGTCCATGGTGGTTAACCCATGCTGCAATTGAGTTGCTGCGTGACTTGATGTGTATATTGTTTTTTTACTTTTATTGTTTCCATCATATTCGTGAATCACATAAAAACTAAATGGAATCTACTTGTCTGTTACAAATGACCCTTCTAGTCCTCGTGTAATGCATTAGGTCCTGTTGTATTTCCTATATTTGTTCTGTTGTATCATTTTATTCATTTGGATATATCTCCTTTTTTATGTTAAGAGTCACTCCTACGAATCCTGTATCTAAATAATGGTTGTGAAGTCTGTATCTAAATATTGGCACCTTGTCACCTTTCACACTTGAATATACTCTTAGGATAGCATAATGTAATTTTCAATGCTCCCAGTTCATGGTTGATTTTTTCCATGTTGGTCCTGCCCCTCCTTCAGAAACAAAAGTATTCAAACTCTTATTCAGATATTCCAGAAAACCATCACAATCTTCTTCTACTTACATGAAATTTTGTGTGCAATCTTATTCAAATTACCAAGATTTAACATTAGTTTTTTGAAAAATGTAAAGTAAGTATATTCTCTTTCATTGAATCCTCTATATCCTTTATAGAACCAACACAAATTTTACTTCATTTGTAGAATCTCTTCATGAGAAATATCCATCAGTGCACTGAACCAATAATGGCCATTCATCTTTGCAGAAAAACTCCATCACATTAGTGTTCCTTTGTACTTGGCCTCTCTTGAAGGAAAAGAAACTATTCACTACTTCTTGCTACTCCAACCACTGCTGAACCAACATGAAAAGAGAAACAGACGTGGACTTTCCATTGTCTATGCATCTGGCCCATTTGGAATTTGTGAATCCAACTAGTGCTAAATTGTTGTCATGCTAGGAATACTCCACTCCCTAACGTAACTTCCCTTTAGCATTCCTTAATCCTCTTTGTCGTTTTCCATTGGTTTACTTTGGGTCGTGCTATATATCGCAAAACTATAACGATTTCATAATTGATGTAAGGTCAAGTAATAGTTAGGAAATTAAGGTTGTCTATTGATTTTGCAACCTACCAATTGTCTGTATAGGGTTGCGCTTACTGCATTTGGTACTTCATCCTTAGTAAGCTTCCATCCTGGATCCATTGGCATGGCACATTCCTTGCAATCTGTCATTTGGAATTTCTTGATCAGGTTGATGGCATAATTGGACTAAGACTAGAAATTCCTTCTCGATTTCTTCAAAACTTCCATCCAAGATAGTTGTGCAATACTCCAAGGTTTGTCATTTCAAATCTGTGTAGCAAGTCTTCCTGAAATGCATTAATTTCAATTGCATTAAGATAAGAGCATCAAAATGCAATATGATTAGTAACAAATATCCAACTTGAATGGTCTTCATTATAGGTTCAACTTTGAATCACTTTTCCTAAACCCAAATCTATGTGTGCATTAATCCCTAGGTACCAAGCCCTTGGCACTTGTTTCAACCCATATAGTGCTTTACCTAAATTATAGACCAAAATTTCCTTCCTAGGTTGTGGAAAATCCAAATGCTTCCTTCGTATGAACTTCATTGATCCACTCATTTAAAAAATCACTTCTCATGTCATCTGATGAATTGTCCATCTGATTGATGCTTGTCTTGCATTGGTTCTTCCATAAAAATATTCACTCACTAGTTGAACATTTAGACCATGACGAACATGATCTTTGCAGTGTGTCAAAATACAAAAAAGTATGTTTTTGCAATGGTGGTTAATCACAACAATAGTTTTGAACCCCATGTTTCATAGGATCTTGTACTCTATATCTACTCCTTTTTTGTTTTGTAAGTATTAATATCCAGGAAAACAATGTCTTTGAGCCCTATTGCTAGTATTGTTGATTTGTGTTTCCTGAGAACTCTATTACTTTCATTATGTTGTTGATTTTTGTTATTGGTATTGTTTGTCATTCAATTACTAATATCGATCCCTGTTATAGCAAGTGATTCAAAGCTATATCCTATACTAATATGATTGTTGTGATTAGTCAAATTATGATTTTTTTTTCTGTATTGGATTATCTTCATCATCTGCTAAACATGAAGTTCCATGCCTCTGACCTTGCTTCCTCTTGGTCAATGCAGTTATATTCTCAATGCAACAAGGTTGAGTGTTATGTTGTATTTTGATTTAAACTCCTTTTATTACTATTTATTGTATTGTGATTTTTCGATTTTTAATGTGTTAACAATGGCAAGTTTGTCTATCATTTTCCTTGACTTCATTCTAACTAGATAGCATTATTTCAAGTTGCTGATTTACATAATGTTTCTTCTTTCTGGTTCTTATGAATATTTCTTCATTGCACTTTCAGGTCATGGGCATAGTTGCAAACTTTATGCTTGTATGGATTCCTTCCCCAACTTTTTCCCTATGTCCATCTCTTATTGTACAAGCTGGATGGATTTCCAAATTATTTTATAACTGCCCTGATAATGTTTTCGAGGTGAAGACTTTTTAAATAATGGTTTGATGGCAATGTGATCAAATAAACACTATGCCAAATTTTTAAGGCATTTTCCTTTTAAATAATGTAACAGGTTGCTTTGAGAGGCACTTCATACTCATTCCTTCAATGAGTAAGAGCCATTGTGGTAAGAATGTAACACACTTGTTTTTTATTAGTGTTTACCTGTTATTACTGAAAGCTATTTGTTTGATTTTATTCTGGAATTGGAGATGTTTATTTATTAGAATCTAACTAGCTTTGACTTCTTGTAGCGTAATGGTGCAAAATTATTTTTAGTAGGGACTTCAGTATCCTTGGTAAGGACCAAACTAAGATGTTTTTGTCTTAACATATTCAGAATTTTTTTGTCTATTTTTATCTCAAGGTGAATCTTTGTTCAATACCTAAGACAACCTTTAATTTGCTTCTTATGATATGTTTAGTAATAGGTGATTTGCACACAAACCATGCTAATACATGTATTGTATGTTCTATCCTAAATGGTAGCAGAGTTGCATATTTTTCATCATGACATAATCTATGGATGAATGAAACAATATTCATTTAAGGTATCTTATATTTGTGACATACATTTAAACTTTAAAGAAAACATCATCTTAGGACAACAGATCTGGAAAGAATGAGGATTATAAATATTCAACTCTACAACTTTGCTCAAATGGAGTGCCAATGTTTTGCACTGCAAGAGGATGCAAACTTGCTCATGTGTCTGAGAGTGAGTATATCAGTGGAGGCTTTGGTATTGAAAGAATAGGAGAATATTGTGAAGCAACAGATCATGAGAATTCCAAGAGCAATAGATATATATATTATCAAAGTATGTTGGAAGAAAATCCTGGCAATCCACTTCTTCTCAGCAACTATGCCAAGTTTCCACATAAGGTAATTGATTACAAATACCATGCTTTTATGAACTAGATATGAAATTTTATTTTTTTGATTGAAAGATATGGATTCTCCAGTGGGTTTCGAGATATTGGATTTGATGTATTTATGGGTATCATATATTATATTGATTAGGTGTTACATGATATTTTGAAAGAAGAGGAATATTATGAAAGGGCGATATTAGAAATCTTGGAAGACGCAGAGATACTGTCATTGTATGCCAAAGTTCACATGGGAAACACATAACGATGCATCTCGGGTTGAAGCTTACTTTGTTCGGGCAGTGAAAGCTGCCCCCAATGACTGGTGAGATGTTCCAGATCCCCTCTACTATATTTTTTGCGTTTATTCCTAATTTTTTTCATGAGTAGTATTAGATCATGGTGAGGCTACAAGTCATAAATCATATTCATGTTGACCTTCTAGGTTTTGTTTTTTGCAGCTATTTTGTTTTTTTATCTGCTAGGATGTTAAAGTGAACCAATGGAGGGTCAACAACTAAGCCTATAAGGATGACATATTATATAAATAAATCCTTCTTGACCTCGATTCTACATTTACTTATTTAAAATCCATCTTCTGGTTGTTGTATTTCTGAAATAGAACAATAGAAAATGTGAAAAATGACTTGCTTCAGATATTGGGTCGCTCCATAGTTCATTTACCATGGAAGAAAAATTGCAAGGGTATTTTCACTGCCTCTTTATGACGTGTTCCATCTCCAAAGTCCTTTAACTACCTACTTTGACCTCCATCACTAGATCAAGATGACCAACTCTAAGTTGCAATTCTTCCTGCAAGCAGTCATGGAGCCTTGCTTTAACTGAAACAATGAAAAAAGTGAAACAATAAGTGGTGATGGATTTATTGTTTATTATTAGGGAATTTTATTTTCTTTAACCCAAGTTTAAATTTTAGACTTTTGAGACTTGACCTACATAGTTTGGAGAACTTAAAACAAAGTTTTTTTCGTCTTCTGTGGAAATGATAAAATTTGTATTTTTATGTGTGTATGTCGTAATTGTTATGAGTGTTTTTATTTTTATTACCACTTTTGAGTGGATTTCAATATTCTGATGTTTTGTAGATATTATTTCAACAAGAAGACAAGGTAGTCAATTTGGGAAAATCCTTTAGAATTGATAACATTTCTAGCTATCTATAGATAGTCCTAAAATAGACCGGCAAGAAGACCTGGCATGGATGCTATCATTCTTCACCTTCCTCATCCAAATCCTCAAAAAGGTAGATTGGCTGAGAGGCCATTCCTTCCTCTAGTTGATCTCCGCCTGCCCCTATTTCTTCTACTGGAATCTATCCTTCATCATCCATATTTTCCATGACAATTTCTATGCCCCAGATGGCTTCATATTTTTTTCCCATTTGATCCAGCTTGCTTAAAATTTCTTGTTGTTGTTTTCCTTGCTCTCCAATAACTTGGGCAATAAAGGATTTGTTGAATCAGTACAACTTGACCAATTTCATGTACTTCGTGTCCTTGCTTCTGAAGAAACCTATGTCTGGGACCCAATTTACAGATTTCTCATCAATCTGTTCTATAGGGATATGTCTTCTTTTATCCCTGACCACTTTTCAATGTGTTCAAATTCAACCTCTTTATTGATAGGCTTGGAAAAGCACCGATGGTTTATGCTAGATATAGCCATTGCTTTAGCCTAGGCTCTCAGTGTTTCTCATTTTCTATGTTGGCTCCCAATTTTTGAATTCCTACAGGCTTTTGGCCTTCCATGCATAACCCCATGCTGATTATTTTTAGTCTTGGCCTCTTTCTTAGATTCCATCTTCTAGGTCTTAGGAAAGGTTCCCAAACTCAGGAAACCTCCAATATCATGTAACTTTCCCAAGAGTGAGAAAGGGCCAGGAGGGGGAAAAAATGGAGAGCATGATAAATCCACCCATAGAAGAAGAAGCGACAACCAGAGAGGGAGAAACCACAATTAAGGAAGAAGATCACCAAAACATTCATATTCAAAGTAAGTCTATCGTGACCAAACCAGGGGAAACACCACCAGAAAAACCCTACCCAGATCAAGACCACTAGCCTTGCCAAACCAACCTAGGATAAACTACCTCAGACTGAGAAGAGACCAATTCCAAACAAAGCTAACTTTCATGCCCTCTACAAAATCTGCCATAGTCCATGAACCTATATCAAACCCAAGACCAAATCCTCTAATAATTTTCGACATGAGTGAGGTTATTTCTATATAATGAACAAACTTGCATGCAGGACGAAGCGACTGAGCCATGATGGATCATGACTTCCATGTCCTTCCCTTCCTCCATTTATCACCTGGAGCATGGAGAGATACAAATGGCTAAGGTGAAGAGAGACACATGTCTACTCCATCTACTTGCTTTCTCGGCACGTGATACGAGGATTGGATTTCCATTTCTATGTTAGTTTTCCATGCAAATTTATCCTTTATCTTTGTAGCTCGACCATTATTAATAGTTAGGATACATCTTGAAGGATCCCTCTATGTTTTTGCCAACTAAATTATTCCATTGAAGCAGAATTTTCCATGCATGACTTAGAATTACAGGTCATACTTGATTTGGTACCAAAACTTTCCCAAGTGTATTTTTCTTCCTAAAAAAAATTAGATCGAAAAATGTCAAATCATGGAAAAAAGTCACAAGTTCAACTCAGATATTTATACATGCAAATAGCTTGTGAGTTTTTCAGGCCTAAAGAGTTGGAATTGACAAAAGTTCTGCAAATTTTTTTGGCTGAAATATTTTGTTTAAAAAATAAAGCTGAATCTGCTAAGTTTTTATCACATTTTAGTGAGTTTTGTTAGATATTCCCAAACCATGGTAAATAGGTTTTGCTCTCTAAAATAATTTCTAGATGAAACTAAACAGTGAAAAACTAATGATAGAATCTATAAAAATATACTATAGAAACTATAGAATGGAAACACGGTAAGTTTATGGTCAAAACCTGTCACTGCTTTTCGTTACTTCTAAAAATGAAAATCTACTACAAGAAACAATGAACTGGTAACTGCTAAACTGAAAAAACTAAATCAATAAACCTATACCTCTATCTTATATTTTATAGATTGATAGGAAGAGTAGGTGCAATGAATTTGAACACATGCACAACAATGCGTTAACTTAAGATGATCCGAGGCATACAAGCATGCATCCTTCTTGTGATCTATGCCTTAACTACTAGGCTGCACTTCACTAAATTGAGATAGGTTGCATGTGCCTTACTTGAGTGATCCATGCAAACTTAAATTAGAAACTTAATACATGGAAATTTTAACTAAAGCAAAACCAGAAAAATAACCGAATTGCTAAATATAAAAGGAATCTAAATTGGAACTAAATTAAGGATGGTTCACATGCATGCTTAAAGCATGCATCCTCTATTTATCTCTTCTTCATAACTGCTCTTGTACCCTCATTAATACTGTATGGAATTGTTAAAGGGAGGCTGTACGGAACTACGGTACTATTGTATGAAACTTTGCTAGAGGAGGGTTTCCTTGTTGCAGTACCAACTTGCACACCTGTCACACATACCTTCTTTGTGTGCACCTAGGTCTCCTGTACTCACTCCTGATAATAATGGAATTCCACCATGCTTTCTGAGGCACTAAAAATCCAATGTTCTCTATACAGAGGAAATTGTTCTCTACTAAGCACTAAATACTCCCTCTGCATCTGGAATCTCTCATCTGCTAGGGTTTTGGTGAAACAGTTTACCATCAACAAACTTGAAGAAACATTAATCTGGACTACTGCTTCCTTGTGTACTTTGAACTCTCTTCAGAATCCTCAAGGTAAAAACCCTTTTTACAAGGAAAAATCCATCAACTCCATGCCAACCATCTTTGTCCATCATGCCATCTTTACTACTCAACATTTTAATCATGAATTGTTTCATATATCCTGCAATAATGAAATAATTTGTATACATGGCCAAGACAAGTGCATAATATCTGTCAAATAATGAACTGAAATCTACACTAAAGTTGAAAGATCCCAACATGAGTACAAACTCATTGATACGGAAATCCAAAACTAGTGGTGCATGTATCAATCAATCTAGGGAAACTCCCTCTTCCCAAATGAATCATTTGACAACTGGAGTAAATGAGTTTCATCAAGGTCAATCTCCCTTTTGTTGAGAGAATCCTTTTGTAACAACTTTATCTTGGTTCTCTTCCATACTTTTATCATCTATAATCAAGGAATCAATGACTGATTCCATAGTTGGTTCTATAACTATCTCTTCACGCTAGAGGCACACCTCCATCATGGCTTCTTTCTATATCTACTCAATTGGATTTGCAAGTAGCCTATAAAGGCCACCTTATTGCACTTATCTAGCCAAAACTTGTTCAAATCCATGGTTGTTGTCTGTAATGGTGACTTGCTGACCATCAAATTCATTTAAACATTGTAAATATGTGATGCAAGAAACTAAAAGAAAAGTCTTAGTCAACCAAGGAACATATAAGACAAAATATAGTTCAAGAACATCCCCTAAAGGCATTTGGAAAGATATGGAGCCCAATCCCTTTACAAGATATATGTCATCATAACCAAACTCTACATGTAGTCCTCCCTCTTTGTCATGAGTCACATGTTTGGAAGTGCCATTGTCCACATACCATCCAACACTTGAAATTTGTGTTTGTGGAAAGACACAACATCATGGAAAAACAATCAGTAAAGAGGCGCTTCTAGTGGTAGCTAAGAATGGATTAGCAGTAAGACTATTGAGCAAAGGGAAGAATGTTCCACATGTAGCTGTTGTTGACAATAAAGAAAACGACAAAAGGGTAAGTTAGATGACCCAAAATCTAAATAGGAATACAATCAAAAGTAGTTGCTCATAACAAATTTCTACATTCTTCTCTTTTTCCACACTGCTCTGCTTCAGAGTTGTTTCCTTTGTGTTTCTCATGTTCTTTTCAAATTTCTATGTGAAATTGATAAACAGTAGTTTCCAAAGTCCAAATGTATCACGTCTTTTAAGTCCATCATAAGAATGTAAAAAATGTTCATCTGTACTTCCAATATCTTTTGAATGCCGTCTGATGAGTATCTAATCTGTACGTCTTTTAAGTTCATTAACCACACAATGATTGATTACATGAACAAAACATCATCTATACGTATTTTAAGTTATCACCCAAAATATCATTTAGAAATGCAAATGCAGCCTTGAAATCTAATGGACCAGTAGATACAGGTGCAACAAAGTGAGTTGGAATGATTCTCTTAAGGAAAATCGGCAACAATGCGATCAACCTAATATTTTACCTGCAAATTTCATCCACCAATGCATATCATTTGATTCTGATCCAGGAACAATATCACCATTTAACCAACTCAGAGAGACTAGCAGTTACTCATAGAGATGAGCAATTAGGTAATTGTAATTTTTTTTAATAAAAAGAGAAAGGAAAATGGTGGTTTTTTTTATAAATTGTGTGCACCATTAGAGGAAATTTGAGGTCTAAAATGGGCCTCCTAAGGAAAATAATAAAATAATAGTTATTAATTTTGGAGGAAGAATAAAAAAACAACATTTTTTGTTCGTATTTTCAACATAACTCCCTGTGTTTTTACTCAAATTCCAAGTGGGAGAGCTCGTTTGATGTAGAATTTAATTCTGCATCCAACGAGTATCCACAATGCATACTTTTGATAGGCCCAACCATCCCAAAAACAAGAAATACCTGAAAAACATGATGATGATGTCATCATCACATTTTTCAGGTATTTCTTGTTTTTGGGGTAGAAAGGTCTTTCAAAAGTATGTAGGGTGGGTACTCATTGCATGCAAAATTAAATTCCTCATCCAACGAGCTCTCCCACTCAGAATTTGAATAAAAACACAGGGAGATATGTCGAAAATACGAACAAAAAAAGTAGTTTTCTTTTATGACAAATATGTCAATTCAACCATTATGGTTGAATCATTTTATTGAAAGTCTATTGGTTCTTGAATTCAAAATCACAAAATTTATTTTTGGCGCGTTTTCTTTTAAGGCCCATTTTAGACCTCAAATTTCCTCTAATGTTTAGACAAAAAAAGATACAAATACGATACTTTTGAAATATATGAAGGCCATCTTTTGAAGGCCATCTGATAAGGTATGATAAGTGATTAAAAGAACCTGTTTGTTTCCTAACCAGCAATTCCACCATCTAAAAAACTCAAAACTGAGCATTGCAGCAGGAGATGATCACATGGTTCTTCATTTCCATGACAAAAAAGACTAAGAATGATGAGTAAAGAGAATAGCCTATATTTACTTCTGATGCAAAGCTGGAAACTGTCACAGAACTAGTACTTTCTGTAAATGATCTTACTATTTGTATCCCTTTGAAAACTTGTATCCTGGGCACACTTGGGAAAACTTCCAAGATTCTTGAACTTGTTCAGTATTTTGCTACAATCATATTATATCTGTTTAGGGTTTATAATTTTATTTATTCTAGTTCATGATAGAATATGATTGATGGAATATGAGGCAATTTGTATAGTTAATGTTATAGGGATGCATCTAATCATATAATTGGGGCATTGTTAAATATGTGTTAACGTCAAATTTTCTTTTGGAGAAAAGGTCTGGACTCTGCAAGAATAAAAACTTTGGAGGTTTAATAGTAATTTATCTAAGTAATAAATTTTATATTGGCTTTGGTTTGTATTTACTAGTTTTCCCTTCAGCATCTTTGTTTGACAGTCTTTCCTATATATATTCCACAATTCATGGTATTATTTTCCTTTTCGATGATTTGGTTGATGAATGAAATGTTTCATAAGAGTCATAGGAATCTAACGATGTATTTTTTTATCCTTTTATCTAAATATTCTTGATTATGACAATATGCATGCTTACAGTTTGGTTGTACACAATTTAGATAAACCAGTGATACTAGTGAGAAATATTCCACTTCTTCTGTATTTGGTTACAATATTTTGTTGACAGTTTCTAACAGCAATTACTTTCTATGTAGGAGAGTGATAGTTGCTCTAGATATTCAGAGGCTAGAGGGAGAGAAGCACAGTTTAGGAGCATATACATTTATCATCCAGATATTTTTTTTTCTTGTTACATTTTATCAACTTCTTCTTTCAAGCATCTCTTCTTCTTTCATGGATGACAATACCAATAAAAAAACTGCACCTCTTATCAGTTTTGGTAGCAGGGGATTTTGTCTTGTTTCAAGAGATCCAAATCATCATCCAAGGAGGAGTCATTCATTTGTTGGGACGGGTGGTACAAGTGTGACTGCTGCTAAGAGTGATTATATTGAATATTGAGAGAAGGGGGAATCTTCTAGGGGTAGTTTGCATCCCTTAAGAAGCAAGTCAACGAGGCAAAATTAGTATGCCGATAGCAAGGAATAATTTTTAGGCATCTATACAATCATGGCAACATATGGAATATTTTTTTCTCCAATTTTGGCTTTATTTATTCTTCTCCATTCCTTTAATGGTTTATTTCTTTCAATTTGATTTACTTTGAAAAATCTAGGCATTTTTGTTTCATGGTGGTTACATTTCCTTTATAGCATGTACTATTTTGAATTTGTAAGAATATAACATGTCATTTATAGCTCCACTTTTCAATTTTAAGTCGGACATTTTCTACTGATATGTTTTGAATTGTTTGCAGAATTTCCATACTGAGATCGTGGTCTTATTCAATTTTGAAATCAAAGGGTTGTAGTTGTTGCAGGTATGGATTTTAGTTTCTAGTGGCATCTGAGTCAGTCTCTGACCGCTTGGAATATGGGATCTAGATCCTTTCAATTTGACATATGTTGTTGTTGGAAATGAAGATGGTGGATAACTAATGTCATTAAGGGGTTTAAGGTTTAGATGGAATAGCTTGCTTCAAATTGACTATGCAAGAATTTTGTGTTGTTGTAATTACTAATTAGTGTATACCAGTTGGAAACCTTATATTTGTGGGAATAGATTATAGTTAGTTTATAATAATTCTTGGATCATGAGGGAAATAAAGTATTTCATAAGCTTGGGAAATGGGTTTTAGACCTACCGCATGTATGGTCCTGGATGATTGGATCAGAGTAAAAGATAGGAAGCTACGTTTTCATGGGTTTATGAGTTTCATGTAGTAGTGTGTAGTGTGCTCCAATTTCAAGTTTTATAAATGCTTGAAAGGTGCTATGTTCATTTCACAGCCTATGTATGAGAGTTTGCTCACCAATACAAGATTCCTGGAATTTATTACAAAATATTTATTGTCTATTGAAATATACATGTAATAGGTTAGACCAAAGCAGGTCACATGCCAATATATTAAGCACAGTCAAATTATCATTTTTAATAGCAGCCAAAGATGGTTCAACATTGATGAAATTTACATCATCTTACTGCAAATTCATTGTCAACATGAAGGAAGTATAAAATTATGTCGGAAGAGGATGATTGAATTTTACCAGTGACTCAATCATTGTTCGTCTAGGCATTGTACACATAGAACTACCATTTATGTTGTGTGTCTACATCACTTGAAGGTAGCCTTGGCTCCAACACCCTAAGTAGAAGCAAATCAGCACCAAGGGAACATCTACCTAGTGCTTTTTTCCTTGAAGATAAAAGCTAGAAAACATCGTGCTACAACAGCCTAATTTATTGCTTCATAGAACTCTACAAAAAATAGTAGTGATTTCCTACTGGCAATGGCATGAATAAAACAAGGATTTCACCACTCCATGTGGCCCTATTCTAATGCTTTCTTCTCATGATTATTATTCTGAGAGGAAGGGTGCTACTTGTATATGAATCCTTGAAGTTGAATTAGAAAACAAATGACATAAACTTAATCTTGTTGCTAATATCATACATAAAGTCGATGTTATTATGGGAATTAGTTTTTTTTTGTTGGGGGAGATTTGTTGCTCATATTTTAGACGAGGTAAGGTGTAGGTTGGGTTTCATCCATGAGGACCATTATGTCGAGAAGATTATGCTACTCATTTTATGGAGTTAAAGTTGTTATTCTAATTAGGATAGGTTGTTGTGTAATGCTTGAAGCTTGATGTTATTAGGGAAGAGAAGGCGTTGTTTTCTTGAGGACACTATTATTCTTTTAATTTGGAGTTATGTGGGACACTCCATTTTCAGAGTGCATCCACAAGGGTCGAGTCCCTGAGAAAATGTCGATTCTTCTTGATGTGGCATAGTGAACTGGCTGAAATCCCATCCAGAAATTCAAACCCTAAACAAAGTTGTTTTTTCACTACAATTTATGTCTCACAGATTTCCCCCATTTTCTCATGTTAACAGTTCTACCCAGCACCCCTCTTTTTCACCAGAATTGACCCAATCCCTTGGGATTCTCAATTTCTCTAATACCATTTGATGTAGGGAAATCTACACACATAGATACATAGTAGAAATAATACCATATAAGAAGAAATTTAAATAACAAGCGTCCACAAAAAAATTACACCTAAAAAAAATATGCAGCAAAAACAACCAAATAGTTCTACAACCTCTTTACTGAATTAATGGCCAATGCTCTTGGGCCTCTTTACATTCACAAAGGCCATGCATAGATCTCTAGATTAGACAACCATCCACACTAGAAAACTAAAAACTAAGGAAAACCAAAGGTCCTTTGCTTATTCACAAACTTCATATTTATGCTTTGTACCTTGTCTTTTGACCTTACAACTACCCTAACTATTTAAATTCCAAATACAATGCTTCATAATCCAAAAGTTGACAAAATTCACTAAGGCCAAATAATATTTCACTAAATCACAATTTTTTTTGTCTTCAATCATAAAATACAACAAAAACTAAGCAAATGTAATAAATGTGTAGAATAGCTGCAGTGCCAAAGCCCATGGATACTCTTGTATCACCCAAAGTTAGCTATTTTCAATATCACAAGTGACTTGCATTATCACAAATAGGACCTTTGAAAAAGAACTAGGGAGATTGAAAAAGTGATTAGTGTGTTATTTCAACAGTTTTTCCACTACTACTCATCAGATAGCCAAGGCCGGTTCAGAGACATAGATCCTATAGTGGACAATAAGTGTTGCTCTTTACTGACTTTAGAGAATTTTTTCAGGCATCATCAAAGAACATTTGCAAAGGTGTTATTTTGTAATTTCGCAGAGTTTATTTAGGCTGCAATGCATAGGTTTCCTTACCAAGTCTATATGCATGTGTGCATTGAGCTTCAATGAACAACCAAACCATTTCTTTTATAAACATAGACATCCACTCTTCACCTTGCTTTCAGCTAAAATTTGGCCCTCAGATTGTGGAGTCTCAGCAATCTTTATTATAATCAGTTACAGTATGTGCACCCTGCAAACATTATGAAAAGTGTTCAGCATAGCCCAAGGAAAATGTATACTATCTAAGAATATAATCAATATGATGAAGCCTCACATATAAGAGAAATATTACTACTTCAAAAAAGAACAAAGGGAAGTAAGTACTGTTAGAAACTAATTTGTAAGTAATGAGTGGACAACAATTGAATTTTACTTCATATAAGACTTGAAAACTCAAAAAACTTGTACATAAGAAAACCTGAACATAGAGGTTCAGGGAAGAAAATGTAAATCCATAGTGCATTTATAAAAACATACAAACATTGATCGTCTGATTAGTGAACCTATTATAGGCTGCATGTTCTGCTACTTTTCACCAAAAATAACATGTTCATCTTTTACAACTTACTATCATTAGAAATAAATTCATAATCCATCAGAATATTGAAGCAATTTTCACATTGCAAGCTCTATTGAATCATTTCCACTATAGAAATTAAATTTTCATAAGTGTTTACATGCAACTTCAAAGAACATTGCATGTAAGGCCGGTGGAATTGCTCTTGCTTTTGAGTTAAATGCCTTTAGTAAAAACCTTGAATATATCAAAACAAGAAATTCAATCTAGTCATACTTGCACTTACTGAAAAAAAAATCGGTATCCAGAATAGTAAAATATTAGTTTGGTAGAGAACTATAACTTCCTGAAGTTGAAACACTGCCATGTCTATCACTACCCTTGGGCAGATCCAATGAAGCTGAATCCTTTTCATTTTGAGCCTTTCTGAGTTTGTGACACCATAAATCAAAAGTCATGCTCAAATCAGGCCATGCTATTCTTTTGAGACAAGCACTAATCCAAATTTTGAATACTTATTCTTGGTCTGCTATAGGAAGAGTACCAACAAGAGCACTCAATCCTTCCTCTAGGATAATGTGCAGTTCATCTTGCTTTATTGAATGCACATCATCTTGAACAAGCTCAACTATGACAGGTAACCAAGTTGTTACCAGAGAAAGGTGTACAGATCTGGGACAAATCACTTCTCCGACCCAACCCTAAAACCCCAAGTTAGCTGAAAACTACTTTGATTTCTTAGCATATTTGAAGTGTTCCATCAGTTGTAGGTTTCAGGATTTCACCTCGTCTAGTTGAATAAAAAAACTTCAGCTATGATTGTGGTGCCACTATAGACATACCTCTTGGGACAACGAAAGTATGTCTTCACATGTACTGTAGGATCAACTATTTATTTCAGTTTAGTTTTTTTTCCTTGAGTTTTCGTATGATGAAATATTTTATCTCTCTTTTAACTTTTATGTTTGGAGGATTACAAGATTGTAAAAGAAAGGAGAGGCCCAAGTGTCTTTCATTTTAGTTTCCTTCTTTGTGTTTTCTATGATGCAATATTTTAAATCTCTTTATACCTTAATTGCAGGATTTTAAAAAAAGGAGAGGGAATTGGAAGCAAAGGAGGTTGAGATAAGGAGGAGAGAGAAGGTATGTGATTTGGATGACAACGATTGAAGGAAAATGTAAGAAATGCAAAGAATAGCTGCAGTTCCAGAGCCCAAGGATACTCCTGCATCATCGAAAGTTAGCTATTTTCAATATCACAAGTGACTTGCATTATCACAAATAGGACCTTTGAAAAAGAACTAGGGAGATTGAAAAAGTAATTAGTGTGTTATTTCAACAATTTTTCCACTACTACTGGTCAGATAAAAAAGGCTGGTTCAAAGACACAGACCCTATAGTGGACAGTAAGTGTTTCTCTTTACTGACTTCAGAGAATTTTTTTAGGCATCATCAGAGAACATTTGCAAAGGTGTTATTTTGTAATTTCCCAGAGTTTCTTTAGGTTGCAATGCATAGGTTTCCTTACCAAGTCTATATGCAGGTGCACATTGAGCTTAAATGAACAACCAAACCATTTCTTTTATAAACATAAACATCCACTCTTCACCTTGCTTTCAGCTAAAATTTGGCCCTCAGACTGTGGAGTCTCAACAATCTTTATTATAATCAGTTACAATATGTGCACCCTGTAAACATTATAAAAAGTGTTCAGCATAGCCCAAGGAAAATGTATACTATCTATGAATATAATCAATATGATGAAGCCTCAGATATCAGAGAAATAGTACTAGTTCAAAAAAGAACAAAGGGAAGTAAGTACTGTTGGAAACTAATTTGTAAGTAATGAGTGGACAACAATTGAATTTTACTTCATATAAGACTTGAAAACTCAGAAAACTTGTACATAAGAAAATTTGAGCATAGAGGTTCAGGGAAGAAAATGTAAATCCATAGTGCATTTATAAAAACATACAAACATTGATCGTCTGATTAGGGAACCTCTTATAGGCTGCATGTTCTGCTACTTTTCACCAAAAATAACATGTTCATATTTTACAACTTACTGTCATTAGAAATAAATTCAGAATCCATCAAAATATTGAAGCAATTTTCACATTGCAAGTTATATTGAATCATTTCCACTATAGAAATTAAATTTTCAGAAGTGTTTACATGCAACTTCAAAGAATGTTTCCTGTAAGGCCAGTGGAATTGGTCTTGCTTTTGAGTTAAATGCCTTCAATAAAAAACTTGAATATATCAAAACAATAAATTCAATCTAGTCATACATGCACTTACTGGAAAAAAATCAGTATCCAGAAAAGTAAAATATTAGTTTGACAGAGAACGATGATTTCCTGAAGCTGAAGCACTGCCATTTCTATCACTACCCTTGGGAAGATCCAATGAAGCTGAGTCCTTTTCATTTTGAGCCTTTCTGAGTTTGTCACACCATAAATCAAAATTCGTGCTCAGATTAGGCCATGCTATTCTTTTGAGACAAGCACTAATCCAAATTTTGAAGACTTGTTCTTGGTCTGCTATAGGAAGAGTACCAACAAGAGCACTCAATCCTTCCTCCAAGATACTGTGCAGTTCATTTCCCTTTATTGAATGCACATCATCTTGAACAAGCTTGACTATGACAGGTAACCAAGTTATTACGAGAGAAAGGCATACAGATCTTGGACAAATCACTTCTCCGACCCAACGCTGAAACCCTAAGTTAGTTGAAAACTACTTTGATTTCTTAGCATATTGGAAGTGTTCCATTAGTTGCAAGTTCCAGGATTTCACCTCTTCCAGTTGAACCAACAGACTTTAGCTATGATCATGGTGCCACTGTAGACATACTTCTTGGGACAACAAAAGTATGTCTTCACATGTATTGTAGGATCAACTATTTATTTCAGTTTAGTTTTTTTCGTTGACTTTTCGTATGATGAAATATTTTATCTCTCTTTTAACTTCTATGTTTGGAGGATTACAAGATTGTAAAAGAAAGGAGAGGCCCAGTTGTCTTTCATTATAGTTTCCTTCTTTGTGTTTTCTATGATACAATATTTTAAATCTCTTTTAACCTTAATTGCAGGATTTTAAAAAAAAGGAGAGGGAATTGGAAGAAATGGAAGTTGAGCTAAGGAGAAGAGAGCAGGTACATGGTTTTAATGACAACAATTGAAGGCAAATGTAAGAAATGTACAGAATAGCTGCAGTGCCAGAGCCTACTGATACTCCTGCATCACCCAAAGTTAGCTATTTTCAATATCACAAGTGACTTGCATTATCACAAATAGGAAATTTGAAAAAGAACTAGGGAGATTAAAAAAGTGATGAGTGTGTTATTTCAACAGTTTTTCCACTACTACTCGTCAGATAGCGAAGGACGGTTCAGAGACACATATCCTATAGTGGATAGTAAGTGTTTCTCTTTACTGACTTCAGAGAATTTTTTCAGGAATCATCAAAGAACATTTGCAAAGGCGTTATTTTGTTTGTAATTTCCCATAGTTTCTTTAGGATGCAATGCATAGGTTGCCTTACCAAGTCTATATGCAGGTGCACATTGAGCTTCAATGATCAAATCAACCAAACCATTTCTTTAATAAACATAGACATCCACTCTTCACGTTGTTTTCAACTAAAATTTGGCCCTCAGAATATGGAGTCTCAACAATCTTTATTATAATCAGTTACAATATGTGCACCCTGCAAACATTATGAAAAGTGTTCAGCATAGCCCAAGGAAAATGTACACTATCTAAGAATATAATCAATATGATGAAGCCTCACATATCAGAGAAATATTACTACTTCAGAAAAGAACAAAGGGAAGTAAGTACTACTGGAAACTAATTTGTAAGTAATGAGTGGACAACAATTGAATTTTACTTCATATAAGACTTGAAAACTCAGAAAACGTGTACATAAGAAAATCTGAACATAGAGGTTTAGGGAAGAAAAGTAAATCCACAACGCATTTATAAAAACATACAAACATTGATCATCTGATTAGTGAACCACTTACAGGCTGCATGTTCTACTAATTTTCCCAAAAAATAACATGTTCATCTTTTACAACTTACTATCATTAGAAATAAATTCATAATCCATCAAAATATTGAAGCAATTTTCGCATTGCAAGCTATATTGAATCATTTCCACTACAGAAATTAAATTTTTAGAAGTGTTTACATGCAAATTCAAGGAATGTTGCCTATGAACACAGTGGAATTTCTCTTGATTTTGATTTAAATTCCTTCAATAAAAAACTTGAATATATCAAAACAAGAAATTCAATCTAGTCATACATGCACTTACTGGAAAAAAATCGGTATCCAGAATAGTAAAATATTAGTTTGACAGAGAACTATAACTTCCTGAAGCTGAATCACTACCATGTCTATCACTACCCTTGGGAAGATCCAAGGAATCTTAAATTGAACCCAGGTGATAGAACAATTACACTCACAAAATTACTAATCAAACATGCAAATTTACACACAAAGGAGACTGAAATTGGAGCATAACACTAATCTGTATTGAATAAGTGTACAATAGCGAACCTTATGAAGTCATAGGCTGCTGTAATATATAATTACATGAGAGATTCGAATGCATAAGGATGCCATTTGAAATAGTCAAAAGTAGGCTTGCTAAATCTAGTCAAATCCCCCATAGGTGCATAAAGCAGTTTCCAAATCTACCTAGGAGCTCATGAATTGGCAAAGTCAAGTAGGGAAGTGTTGCAGCTACAACATTTTCCCAAAATTCAAAATTTTTTTGGGACCCTCCTTTAATTCGTTTTTGCTCAGTTTTTTGTTTTGCTTGATGCTTGAATAAAGATTACTTTTATGCGGGAAATGTTTTAATGTTTGAATTAATTTTTCCTCGCCATCGAAAGTGTTTTGGACTTTTGAGTCAAGAGTCTAGTCATCTGCGCATCCGCCATTGTGGAAAATAACAGGACATCAAGTCCAAGTCAAGTGTATTTGGTCTTTGAGGCATTCTCCTTTATCAACGTTTGTTTTGAGATCTCGTTGGAACCTTTGTATATACATCTTCTGCCATTGCGGAGAATGTACTGTGAAGTTTTCCAAGATTTGTTTCACCCTTTTCTGATCCCCGTCGTTTTGTTTCTCCAGTCCTTGGTTTTTTCAACTTTTGCCATTGCGGCTCTAGAAATCCCTATGATTCTGATAGTTTGATTTATCTTGTCTGCTTGATCGATGTTTTTCGCTTGAGACATGTTTATTCTTACTTCGTTTGCTAGTCTGCAGAACTTGGTTTCTTTTACGGGTTCGTCGTTGCGGCTCTCTAACCATCTATTGACCCGAAGCCTTAGTCTTGTGAGCTCCGATACGAGTGTTGATTGGTTTCTCCGTCGATGCCATTGCGGGTTTCCTGGTTGCTTCATCATCAGTCGTTGCAGAGGCAATGTTGAGAATATCGCTGACCCCTTAGTCTTTTGTCGCTCGCTGATCCTTTTTTTTTCCCACCGATTTCATGTTGACCGCAACGTATATATTTTGGGTTTGGGGGTTTATTATTTTATTGTATTTTGGCGATTTCTCCGTGCTGTCGTTTTCGCTCGAGCAGACCAAGGCTTTCGCTGTAGGTACCTTCACTCCTAGGTGGCTCCACTATGGAAGTTCACTGGTTTTCCTCCACCACTCATGCAGCACAGTGCCAGGTAGGCCCTTATGCCCATTTTACCGTTCCGTTTGACTGGTTGAACTATTTTTTTGTTGTCTCCGTGGTTAGTGGTTTCCTAGGTTTTCCCATCTCGGTCTGTATATATATTTGAGTTAACTAGTATGGCTGTCCGGTGGGGAATTTTGGTAGTTTTCTTGATGATGACTCTCGCGGTTGTTGAGGGTTTGCAGACCGCACTGGATTGCTACGGAAACTAGTGCAGATGGCCGTTATGCTGTCCGCACCAGTTTCCCCCATTCTGCGTGTGGCCGTCCAGGGAGGTCATTTTCAAGGTTTTCTTCCGAGATGCCGAGGTTTTGTTTCATTGTATCATTGCCCTCACTTTTATGAACCAGGGTCGCAACGTTGAAGCTGTTAAACTTGAATCCAAACCTCAAACTAGTTTAAGTTAGAATGCATTACCTGGTTAGGCCGTGAGGCGAGCATGTTTACAGTAAGTAGCTTCCTCTTATGGTTTATGAGTTAAGTGCGCTATCAGTGTAGTGTCCTCACTTGGGATTTGGCACCTCTTTCTTCCATGTAGCATCTAGGTCGTAGCGTCAAGAGGGGGTTTCGAGACTATGTTCTTGTTGACAAGAGGGGGAGGATTTTCGTCCTTTAGAAAACCCATGCTTTTCTAAGTTAAATCTGTAAATGTTGGTCAAGAGCTGGTTTTATCCTTTTCGGCAGATTAATTTTATGCTGGAATACTTGGTTTTTTGAGCATTGTTGTTTATTCTTCATAGCTGCACTCATGTTTAGCATAGATGAGGTAAAATGCTTATACAATTTCCTCCATTTTGAATGTTATCTAGAAATGACCCAACAGAACCTAGAAGCAATTTCTGTACATGACAGGGAAATTCCTCAAAATCCAAGATGTCTAAACGTCAAAAGAAGAAGGCTCCCATGGTAGAAGAGGAACCCGAAGTCGAAATAATTACTAGAGTCGAATACACCTACGAGGACACCAAATGCATAGTTGGTGTGGAACCCGAATATCAATGGGGGGGAATTTATAGATTAATAACATGTCGAGAAGTACCTGACATAGGTTTTGAAGAAGAAACCATCTATGCCAATATAGAGAGATCTTCATTGATGAAAATTGCTACTAGACCTGAGCTTTTTCCATGCTCAGAGGTGATTGGGTGGATTCTGCGTAGGGTAGATGTAACCACCATGATTTTGGAAAATGTTGATAAGTAGGGTTATGCTGCTTATAGCCCTAGGTATGTAGCATTGGCATACCACTTACCAGAAGCACAGGTGTACTTGACTAAGGAATCGCTGAAGGCAATTAAGATGGACCTAGTCGAGACACTAAAAAGGATGTTCATGCCTGGAAATAACTTTAGAACTAGGCCGACCAGAGAATATGACACTGCAAATCTAAGAACCCCTTACAGGTTCATTGCCCTGATGCTGAACAGGATTTTCGGGAGGTCCCACAGTAAAAGCTTCAAATTGGAGTGGGTGCCTATCATTTTCTATGTTACAACACAGGGGACAGTGTTCAACTAGGAAAACATTGTGTCGAACAGCCTCTCAGCCCGCATTGCTTCAGCATTAGGAGGGGTGTCCTAGAAGAGATCAGAGTTCTACATGAGCTCTATACTGATTGATTGCATACTGTGTAACCAACCCTTCCCCAATCTAAGGTGTATCTGGGACTAGGAAAGAACACCAGTCTACTCAGCATACAAACCACTGTGGGCCCACAAATACCACAGTCACTATAGGGAAGTGTGTGAGCACTTCATCATGCCACTATATACATTGATCTTCTTAAAGGAGTGCAACTATATGTCAGAGGAAGCATTGCAGGTGATTGAGGAATATGCAGACTACTATCTGACAGAGGATGGATTATATTTCAGAATGTTTGGATGCTCCAGAGCACCCTCACTACTGCCTAAGTATGCCACTGACTATGTAGTCCACAAAGAGGCAGTTAGACAAGTATTTTTAGATGGAATAGGGAGCTTTCTGTTTGAACACAAGAAAGAAGCTTACCCTCCTTGGCCATTCAAGTTGGGAAGCTACAAGTTTACTAGGGTGAAGAAAGCTGATGAATTCATGGAAGAATTGGGGAAATTCCATTTTGGGGAAATGCGTTTCCAAAGGAATGATTCCCAAAATAAAGTGGCAGAGCACTACAAAGATGCGGATGTACATTTTGAATACACAAGCCACTAGGACAGAGAGGAATCCATTTTCTGTAGTGCACAAAATATAACAGCCTTAAGAAGAAGGTTTAAGAAGAAAATCACCACCAAAGGTGCAAAAGGACAGGATGAGCAAGAAATGGTAGAGGAGGAAGAAACTAGAAAAAAAAGAAATGAAGATGGTAGGAGACTAGCGAAGGAGGCCGAAGCTGGCTCAAAGGTGAGGAGGAAGAAAAGAGAAGAGCTACATAAGAAGCAACTAGAAAGGTAGAAGAATATTCCAAGAGCGACGAAGAGGAAAAGAAAAGAAATATGGATGAAGAGATGAAGAAGCAAGAAGCAGAAAAGCTAAAGCTGACAGAGATAGTGACTGAGCAATCAACTTTCGATACAGTAGACAGTCAGGGTCAGGACTTGGGGAACCTTGATATTCAAAATCCTGAGGCAACTGCTGGCAGCACAATAGGATAGGCTATGGCCCCCACCCTTAGGCTAATCCCTTTTGAGCAAAAGAAAGGGGAGGAGTTACTAGATTTCAACACTATCTTTTATGATAGGGAAAGGAAAAGGATAGTGAACACGATCGAGAGAAAGATCGAGACTGGGGGGCAGTCCGGTAAAATGATAAATGATACAACTGTAGTATATGGGATAGACAAGGACCCTAGGTTCACTATCATATCAGGGGATGCATTGATCCATTCTTCCGAGGACAATGTAGATCGAATAATGACTGATCTTGAACAGTCAATGAAGTCCTCTTCCCAGCTCAAAGATACCCTGAGAAGAGAAAGAGAGGAAAATAATAGGTTGAAAAGAAAGTTTGAAGACGTAGAACGAGAAATAAAGTCTTCAAAAACTGAGCTCCAGTCCCTCCATGTAGAGAAGAAATCTATGGAGGCCACCCAAGAAAGTTTGGAGAAAGTGCAGTAAGAATGCCAAGGGTTGAGGGTAGAAAAGGAGCAACTACTAGGCATGATAGGGGAGGTGGAGCTGCAGAAGTCTACCTTGGAGGAATTTGAGAGGCAATCTCAGGGGTATAATGCAGAACCTAAAGAACAGATTACCTTGTTGAAAGTAGCTCTAGAAGAGGCCAAGGAATAGCATGTTAGTCTTTAGCCTTTCAAGGAGCACATTCTAGCACAGAGAAGCAAGATGCACCAGCTGCAAGTGGCCATAGAGGAAGAGAGGTGCAAGGTCTTGTAGGTGGACAATCAGCTGGAAGAGATTTTGGAAACCTCTTCATATTTTGTTGACAAATCGCAGGATATATTAGAAGTCTCGACAGGAAGGATGGCAAGATTAGAAACGAATGAAGAAACCCCTACAGATCTACCATCGAAAGATCAACAAGCCCTAAGGCAAGACTATGATTTACTAGAGTTTTCCATAAACACAGCCGAGAAATTCAAGAAGGCTATCAAGAAGACAAAGGGGGCTTGTGTAGAATTCTTCAAGAGACTTTTGATCACTTATAATCCCTGCTAGGTTGAGGCTGAACAGTGAATGAATACCTTTCTAGATCACAGCCTATTTTTGGAGATTTTGCAAAGAATATATAAAGAAGATGAACAAGGGATGCGGCACATTAAATCTTTAGACGAGTAGACCCTGAGGAATGAAGTAGATCATTCCGCGATTAGTGTGCAGCTATTAGAAGACCAACTTCGCCTAAGCGCAGCCAGAATAGAAGTCATAAGAAATCAGGCTGCTAAATTCAAAATAAATATTCGTTTCCTAGAACCTTCTGAATTCGAAAGCATTTCCTCAAAGGCTTCAGCATGGAAGAAATTTTTGAATAGTCAAGAGGGACCCTCCTCATGAGCATTTTATTAATTTTATTGTAATATATTGTAAATTTTATAAACACTTAATGAAAGAAAATGTGGGAGGTGAAGAGTTGGGGAAGCCCAAGAGTCATTTCATGGGCAGCCCAAAAGTTTTGTTCTTTTGTATAAATATAGAGAATCTGGACAAGAAGAAGGACTTTTTCCCAGTTAGATTGGAAGACATATTGTCAGAAGAACTATTTCCTTTTGCAATAGATAATTACAGTTTGCCTATTGGAGAAAGCAGGGTGGAATGATCAAATGTTATGCTATGGATTTGTTGAAGAGGAACTATTTCGTTTTTAGCTTTTTGTCCATTAACTGTGAGATCATTCTAACTCTTTGAACCTATGTTCTTGTATGAGTGATCTCTGGTTTATTTTATGAAAATTTCCACTATGAGTAATAAATGTTGTTCATAAACAATTGGCTATCTGGTTGTTCAAATATATTTAAATGTTCATGTGTTTTGAAAGAAGTATCAACTATCTGTGATTTTTCATAATGCATGCACAAAATACATTACTCATTAATAAGTGATAATCTTGCTCCCTAGGGATAGGTTAGGTAGTTAGATTTAATTCCTTGTTGTGTGTGATTTAGATGCGAGAGAGTCTAAGACGAGAGTTAAGAACCTGCACATCACATTGTGACCACTCCTTGCATTCTTAATCAATCTGCATCTTAGATAGGCACTTGCATATCATACTTAAAGTCAAAAATACAAAAATATATATGGTGGACCGGGCCACAACCGGTAAAACCTTTATTTTTTGTTACTTGACCTACGGTAGCCGGACTGCAAACCGGATGGAGTCCCTACACCAAACAGTCACGGGCTAGTTGGGAACGTTGACTGGGGAGAATCCCTTGATGTTGTTGCTTGCAAATTTCCAGGCCTCAATAGGAAGCTAATAGGTGATGGAAGGACAACTCATACATGTTTTTATTAGGAGAAAATAATGGAGGATGATGAGGGCAAAAAACAAGTTAACTGCACCTAGTCTTACTTTCCCTTTTGCCATAAATCTCAGTAAAGTAGGAAACAAAGCAGAAAAAGCAGATATGCGCTAGGGAGGATATGGAATAAAGTAGATATGCTAAATATGGATTCCATGAGGTTTCCCATGCGCTCCATAACTCATTTTTAGCAAGTTTGACTTCTAGGACATGTGGAAGACAGCTTGCATAGAGTGAAATATTGGAAACTAGGAAAATAAGACAAAAATGGATTAATTAATGTCTAAGGTAGATAACTATGGGTTGATTATTCTAACACCCCCCCTTAATCCTGACTTGTGATTAAATATTAGAAAACTATAGGGCCTAGAAACAAGGCTTATTCACCCTTTACATACTGCATGTCCATTTAACCAAGGAAAGAGGAAAAAAGCCAGTGGAAAAATCCTCCCTTAAACATGGACAGTAAAACAAAATTTGAAAATCTTGTCATCAATCATGCTTCACAGCATGATCAGCAATCCCCAGCAGTGATTTAAGATTGTTGAATTTCTTCTCACAAAAAAATTTGGTGAATATGTCTGCTACTTTTTCTGAAGATGCATCGAAGAGTAGGTGAATGGTTCCATCATGCATAAGTTGTCTGATGTAGTGCATATGGATCTCAATGTGTTTGGTTCTTTTTCTCTGAACTGGATCATTGCATATTTGAATGGTGCTCTGATTATCACAATAGATAATGGTTGAAAACACTGATTCAAAGCCACACTCACCAAGTAACCCCTGCAACCATAAACATTGAGTTGCTGCATTTACAACTCCTATGTGCTCTGCTTCTGTAGATGAGAGTGCAATGGCACTCTATTTCTTGCTTGACCAGTTGATTGGTCCTTCAACAAGCATGAACACATATCCTAATGTTGAATTTTGATTTTTGTTTTAACCTTCCCAATCACTGTTAGTAAACCCAATCAAATCGAGATCAGATTTAGCTTTGTAGAAGATCCCATGAGTTCTTGTTCCCTGAACAAATTTAAGGATCCTTTTGGCTGCTCTCCAATGGATCTCATGAGGCTGATCCATGTATCTTGAAGCCACACTTACTGCATAAGAAATATCATGTCGAGTGCATGTAAGGTACAACAAACACCCAATCAATTTCCTATACATTGTATTATTCACCATAGGAGAAGAACCTGCTTCTTCAAGCTTAACTCCTGAAAGGAAGGGAATCTTGCTTGGCTTGCAATATTTCATGTTGAACTTGTTCAAAAAATCCAAAGAATACTTGGACTGATGTACTTTTATTCGATGTTGGTATTGAGCAATTTTGATACCCAAGAATTGGCTCAACAACCCCAAATCAGTCATAGAAAATGCATGGTTCATTGCATCCGTCAAGGAGGCAATCTCATTCTTTGAACTTCCTGTAATAAAAAGGTCATTCACATACAAGACAATAATCATCAAAGAACCATGAATCAGCTTCAAATAAACATTAGGATCAGACTTGCATTGAACAAAACTCAATGACAGCAGAAAGCCATCAATCTTGGCATACCAAGCCCTGGGGGCTTGCTTAAGCCCATACAATGATTTCTTTAACCTGCACAAAAAATATGGATTAGTAAAAAACCCTTGAGGCTGATGCATTTAAATCTATTCAGTAATATCTCCATTCAGGAAAACACACTTCACATCCATGTGGTGTACCTCCCACTGCTTCGAATTTGCAATGGCTAAGGCTAGCCTAATGGAGTCCATCTTTGCCACTGGTGCAAAGGTCTCATTGTAGTCAATACCATGTACCTGTGAGTAGCACTTGGCTACCAATATTGCCTTATATTTCAAAGGTGAACCATCAGCATCAAACTTAGTTTTGAAAACCCACTTACATTGAACTAACTTCCTCCCTGAGGGGAGATCAACTAGTTCCCAAGTGTTGTTCTTCTGGAGTGAGCTGAATTCTTCTTTCATGGCTGTTTTCCATCTTGGATCATGTGCTGCATATTCATATGTATGTGGGTCTGATTCAACCATCAGATAGCACTTCTCTGCAAACAAAGGGTCTTTCATACACAGGGCACTCTCAAAATGAGATCTAGTCCTCCTAGGATCACTAGGATTCCCATCTAGTTCCCCAGCTACATGAATGGTATTTTCTCCCCATTTTGGTCTTGTAGGACTATTAGTATCTGCAATTAAATCATCATTATCAGACATATCAGAATCAACAAACTCATTTGTCTCTTCTCTTACATTCAATGGTTCTGGTGGTGAAGAAGACTCTCCAACTTCAACTACTGCTAAAGGCTCTTCTTGGAACTGAACACTCCTTTCAATGAAGGTTTTGTTTGTGCTCAAATTTATTAGCTTGTACCCTTTTGAATCTATATAGTACCCAACAAATAGACACTCTTGGCTTTGGGGCTGCAAAGCCTTCCTCTTTTCTATTGGAATTCTAGCCCAGGCCCTTGAGCCAAAAATCCTGAAATGGGTCACATCTGGCTTGTGCCCACTCCATGCTTCGAAAGGAGTCATACCATCAAGTTGTTTATGAGGCACCCTATTCTAGATATAGGATGCATAGTTTATAGCCTCGGCCCAAAACTTTGGTGACAAAGTCTTAGCCTCCATCATACAGGTTGCCATCTCTTTTAGTGATTTGTTCTTTCTCTCAATAACACCATTTTGCTGTGGTGTGTAAGGGATTGAATGTTGCATCTGAATACCTGAATATTCACAATATTGAATGAACTCAAACTTGACATACTCACACCATTGTCAGATCTGAGGATCTTGAGTTTCCTCCCAGACTGGTTTTCAACCAAAGCCTTAAAGACTTTGAAGAGGCCAAAAAATTTAGACTTATGCTTTAGGAAGTAAACCCAACAGTACCTAGAAAATTCATCTATGAAGTTCAATGCATATTTGGCCTAAATCATTGACATATGAGGAAATATTCCATCAACATCACTGTGGATCAACTCAAGAGGTGCAGAGGTTCTCTCATGACTAGCTCTCTCAAATTTATGCTCTAGGTGTTTTCCTAAGATACAACCTTGATAGACTCCCTTGGAAAAATTAATCTTTGGTAACCCTATGCCCATTTATTTTTCACTTAGATTAGAAAGATACTTATAGTTAAGATGGCCAAATATTTCATTCAAAATCTTTCTTGCTTCATTGGCATGAATCTGAAGAATAGAGGGGTTTGAGTAGGGTAGAAAATGTGAAAACATGTATACCTTCGAAGTGTGGTTTGCAACTCCTTTTGCAATGAATTTACCACTCAAGATATCAGTGATATCAACATCATTAGGGAAGAATATGACCTTATTTGGAGACCCTATGTGGGTCATCTGATACACTGACAAGAGGTTACAAGCAATACCTGAAACATACAATACATTGTTGAACTTAACATGGTCAAGATCAATCCTTCCTTTGCCCAAACTGTCAGTGAGAGAATCATCTCCTAGAATTGTTGGTGGACCTTTTGACATGTCAAGAGAGGAGAATGCCTCCTTGGTCGAAACCATATGTCTTGAAGCTCTAGAGTCTATGATGAAGCTAGGTGAGCTTGATGTGCTAGCAACCAATGCATGAACTCTCTCTCTGTCTTCTGAATTTGATCCTTCTTCCTTCTTATTTGAGCTATCAAGAAGGGAGATGTGATTCTTCTCTAGGAGTTGGGTGAGCATGTCAATTTGCTTCTTCATGTAGGAGCTTTCAGGATGAAAACCCTTACTGCAATATGCGCACTTGCTCATTTCTCCTTTGTTCTTCTTCTTCTTGAAGTTCTTCTTGTAGCCTTGGGGCTCCTCGTGAGACTTGTTCTTGTCTCTCTTTTGCTCAGGTGGTTTCTTAGCTTTATTCTTGCCTTTTGAATCCACCCTCAAATCTCCAGCAACGAGAGCTTGGTCTTTGGAAGATTTGATGGTGCCCATCATCACTAGTTTATCTTGTTCTTATGTGAGAGATTCCATGAACTATGCAAGCTTAGGCATCTTCCAGGATCAAGCTGTCAACTTGGTGGCATGGAAGGTCAAAAAAAACACTGAATAGTCAGGGCCAAGATTTGAGAGTATGGCCAAAACTAGTTGCTCCTCCTTGTTTTCAATTCCACATTGTTTTAGCTGCAAAACAAGGGATTTAAACTTGGAAAAGTAGAGTTGCAAGGATTCGAAGCTGCTGGGACTCAAAGAGATCAATTCATTCTTGATTTGATGTCCTCTCCTCTCATATGTCTTACCACAAAGCTCTACAATCTTCTCCCATACTTCATTAGGTGATTTCAATCCATCAAGATGGAAGAGGAGGTCCTTGGATATGCTCAGACACAAGAGACCATAGGCCTCATCCCTCCTGTTGTGCCATTTAATTTTCTCTGTAGCTGCATTGGGATCTGCTTCAGTTGCCATAGTCACCTTGTAGATACCTTTCTCTTTCAACAGTATCTCCATCTCTGCTTTCCATTCAAAGAAATTAAATGGAGTCAAGATGATCTTTTGAGATTGATCCATAGCTCAGAAATTGTCCCTTTAGTCAGCAGAATAGCTCCCAGTCAAGATGTTGAACCTAAAATAGGAATATGGAAGGAGATAAATTGATCTACAAAGTATTTGATACCATGTGGAAATTGAACCCAGGTGATAGAACAATTACACTCACAAAATTGCTAATCAAACATGCAAATTTACACACAAAGGAGACTGAAATTAGAGCATAACACTAATCTGTATTGAATAAGTGTACAATAGCCAACCTTATGAGGTAATAGGCTGCTGCATTATATAATTACATGAGATATTTGAATGCATAAGGATGCCATTCGAAATAGTCAAAAGCAAGCTTACTAAATCTAGTTAAATCCCCCATAGGTGCATAAAGTAGTTTCCAAATCTACCTAGGAGCTCACGAATTGGAAAAATCAAGTTGGTAAGCTAATAGGTGATGGAAGGAAAACTCATACATGCTTTTATTAGGAGAAAAGAATGTAGGATGATGAAGGCAAAAAACAAGTCAACTGGACCTAGTATTACTTTCCCTTTTGCCATAAATCTCAGTAAAGCAAGCAACAAAGCATAAAAGAAGATATGTGCTAGGGAGGATCTGGAATAAATAAATTATACTAAAAATGGATTCCAGGAGGTTTCCTAAGTTCTCCATGACTCAGTTTTAGCAATTTTGACCTCTAGGACATGTGGAAGACAACTTGCATAGAGTGGAATATTGGAAACTAGGCAAATAAGACAAAAATGGATTAATTAATGTCTAAGGTAGCTAACGATGGGTTGATTATTCTAATAGTAATGATCGGACAACAATTGAATTTTACTTCATATAAGACTTGAAAACATAGAAAACTTGTACATAAGAAAATCTGAACATAGAAATTCACGAAAGAAAATGTAAATCCATAGTGCATTTATAAAAACATACAAACATTGATCATCTGATTAGTGAACCTCTTATAGGCTGCATGTTCTGCTACTTTTTAACAAAAATAACATGTTCGTCTTTTACAACTTACTGTCATTAGAAATAAATTCAGAATCCATCAAAATATTGAAGCAATTTTCGCATTGCAAGCTATATTGAATCATTTCCACTATAGAAATTAAATTTTCATAAGTGTTTACATGCAACTTCAAAGAACGTTGCCTGTAAGGCCAGTGGAATTGCTCTTGCTTTTGAGTTAAATGCCTTTAGTAAAAAACTTGAATATATCAAAACAAGAAATTCAATCTAGTCATACATGCACTTACTGGAAAAAAATTGGTGCTCAGAATAGTAAAATATTAGTTTGACAGAGAACGATAACTTCCTGAAGCTGAAGCACTGCCATGTCTATCACCACCCTTGGGCAGATCCAACGAAGCTGAATCCTTTTCATTTTGAGCCTTTCTGATTTTGTCACACCATAAATCAAAAGTCGTGCTCAAATCAGGCCATGCTATTCTTTTGAGACAAGCACTAATCCAAATTTTGAAGACTTGTTCTTGGTCTGCTATAGGAAAAGTACCAACAAGAGCACTCAATCCTTCCTCCAAGATATTGTGTAGTTCATTTCCCTTTATTGAATGCACATCATCTTGAACGAGATTCACTATGACAGGTAACCAAGTTGTTACCAAAGAAAGGCGTACAAATCTGGGACAAATCACTTCTTCAACCCAACCCTGAAACCCCAAGTTAGCTGAAAACTACTTTGATTTATTAGCATATTTGAAGTGTTCCATTAGTTGCAGGTTCCAAGATTTCACCTCTTCCAGTTGAACCAGCAAACTTCAGCTGTGATCGTGATGCCACTATAGACATACCTCTTGGGACAACAAAAGTATGTCTTCACATGTACTGTAGGATCAACTATTTATTTCAGTTTAGTTTTTTTCCTTGAGTTTTCGTATGATGAAATATTTTATATCTCTTTTAACTTTTATGTTTGGAGGATTACAAGATTGTAAAAGAAAGGAGAGGCCCAGTTGTCTTTCATTTTAGTTTCCTTCTTTGTGTTTTTCATGATGCAATATTTTAAATCTCTTTTAACCTTAATTGCAGGATTTTTAAAAAAAGAAGAGGGAATTGGAAGAAAAGGAGGTTGAGCTAAGGAGGAGAGAGCAGGTACATGGTTTTGATGACAACAATTGAAGGCAAATGTAAGAAATGTGTAGAATAGCTGTAGTGACAGAGCCCAGGGATACTCCTTCATCACCCAAAGTTAGCTATTTTCAATATCACAAGTGACTTGCATTATCACAAATAGGACCTTTGAAAAAGAACTAGGGAGATTGAAAAAGTGATGAGTGTGCTATTTCAACAGTTTTTCCACTACTATTGGTTAGATAGCTAAGGCTGGTTTAGAGACACAAATGCTATAGTGGACAGTAAGTGCTGCTCTTTACTGACTTCAGAGAATTTTTTGAAGCATCATTAGAGACCATTTGCAAAGGTGTTATTTTGTAATTTCCGAGAGTTTCTTTAGGCTGCAATGCATAGGTTTCCTTACCAAGTATATATGCAGGTGCACATTGAGCTTCAATGAACAACCAAACCATTTCTTTAATAAACATAGACATCCACTCTTCACCTTGATTTCAGCTAAAATTTGGCCCTCAAACTGTGGAGTCTCAACAATCTTTATTATAATCAGTTACAATATGTGCACCCTGCATACATTATGAAAAGTGTTCAGCATAGCCCAAGGAAAATGTACACTATCTATGAATATAATCAATATGATGAAGCCTCACATATCAGAGAAATAGTACTAGTTCAGAAAAGAACAAAGGGAAGTAAGTACTGTTGGAAACTAATTTGTAAGTAATGAGTGGACAACAATTGAATTTTACTTCATATAAGACTTGAAAACTCAGAAAAATTGTACATAAGAAAATTTGAACATAGAGGTTCAGGGAAGAAAATGTAAATCCATAGTGCATTTATAAAAACATACAAACTTTGATCGTCTGATTAGGGAACCTCTTATAGGCTGCATGTTCTGCTACTTTTCACCAAAAATAACATGTTCATCTTTTACAGCTTACTGTCATTAGAAATAAATTCAGAATCCATCAAAATATTGAAGCAATTTTCGCATTGCAAGCTATATTGAATCATTTCCACTATAGAAATTAAATTTTTAGAAGTGTTTACATGCAACTTCAAAGAACATTTCATGTAAGGCCAGTGGAATTGCTCTTGCTTTTGAGTAAATGCCTTCAGTAAAAAACTTGAATATATCAAAACAAGAAATTGAATCTGATCATACATGCACTTACTAGAAAAAAATTGGTATCCAGAATAGTAAAATATTAGTTTGAGAGAGAACTATAACTTCCTGAAGCTAAAGCATTACCATGTCTATCACTACCCTTGGGCAGATCCAACAAAGATGAATCCTTTTCATTTTGAGCCTTTCTGAGTTTGTCACACCATAAATCAAAAGTCATGCTCAAATCAAGCCATGCTATTCTTTTGAGACAAGCACTAATCCAAATTTTGAAGACTCGTTCTTGGTCTGCTATAGGAAGAGGACCAACAAGAGCACTCAATCCTTCCTCCAGGGTACTGTCAAGTTCATTTCCCTTTATATAATGCACATCATCTTGAACGAGCTTGACTATGATAGGTAACCAAGTTGTTACCACATAAAGGCATACAGATGGACAAATCACTTCTCCAACCCAACCCTGAAACCCCAAGTTATCTAAAAATTAGTTTGATTTCTTAGCATATTGGAAGTGTTCCATTAGTTGCAGGTTCCAGGATTTCACCTCTTCCATTTGAACCAGCAGACTTCAGTTATGATCGTGGTGCCACTACAGACATACCTCTTGGGACAACAAAAGTATGTCTTCACATGTACTATAGGATCAACTATTTATTTCAGTTTAGTTTGTTTCCTTTCGTATGATGACATATTTTATATCTCTTTTAACTTTTATGTTTGGAGGATTACAATATTGTAAAAGAATGGAGAGGCCCAGTTGTATTTCATTTTAGTTTCCTTCTTTGTGTTTTCTATGATGCAATATTTTAAATCTCTTTTAACCTTAATTGCAGGATTTTAAAGAAAAGGAGAGGGAATTGGAAGCAAAGGAGGTTGAGATAAGGAGGGGAGAGAAGCTATGTGGTTTTGATGACATGGAAATCCCCCCCATAGTCGGCCACTTAACTGAAGTACATTTGTAAGTAGAATTTCCAAAAAAATACATTGTAAATTATTTGATATTCACAAATCTGATAGTCTTAAAGAGTTCATCATTTTGCAAAACATGCCATCTATGTTTTATTAGTCTACAATCATTTGAGAAATTGCATTAGTGTCCTTGAATGATAAACATAATGGTCAATGATACTGATTCAAATCAACATGTGCTATGTGCATCTTTCGAGAAAATATATATCGAAGCTATAACTAAAATAATAAAAAGAGTAAAAGTATAGAGAGGTAGAACACTACAACAAACTTTGTGATTAGGTCTATTGGTTCTAAATGTTTATGCATTTTGAGTACACCTATTGTTTGTTGGAATTGTTTCTTTTTGCCATGTTAAATCTTGTGAAACTATTATGTACATTTTTCATCTATTTTTTTTCTCTTTTTAGCGAGCAACAAAATTGATTGCTTAACATGTGTTGTTTGTAGGTAACCTTACTCGCAAGCTTTATAACAACATGAGGAGGGAGGATGCTATAGTGCGGATACAGAAGCACACACGTAGATATAAATCTCAGAAAATCCAGAAGCATGTGCAGTGCGAATACAGAAGCATGTGCGCAGATAGAAAGATCTGAAAATGGGTCATTTAATATGAAGAGCCTGTTGTTGAGGTTTTTCCATTGAGTATGAAAATCCTGTTATTGAGGGTTTCAAGCTGCTAAGTATGGTTTTGAAGTTTTCGCGAGATCTAACTATGGCTTAGCAGACAAGTACAAGTGGGATGGTTTAGCCATTGTAATATTTTGAAAAGTCATCGATGTACTAAATGATTTTCATGTAAAGTTATATGGAGATAGTTTTTGAGAAAACTCATTTATTGTAATACTTGAAATTTCATATAATATAATTTGTGCGGTTTAAAACTTATATGGTAGTACTTTATATTATTTATAAGTGTTGTAATTAACTAATTAATGTAACATTTCGTAATTCACGTGTATTAGATGATGATAAATAATTCACATTTCTTTTTTTAATTTAAACAAAATATCATATCAAAAATTTATATTGATTAATAATGGACACCATTAAAAATACTAAAATATAACACACATAAAACGACTAAAAATGACTAAATTAGTGACCAATAAATGGGATTAATGACCAAAATTCGCATATAAAATGACCAAACATTGAGAGATATGTGACCAAACAATGAAATATAAATGACCAAAAAAACGACCAAAATTCGCATATCAATGACCAAAAAGTAGTTTTGGTGGCTAATTTACGGTCTTTTATTATGCGACCAAATTTGGTCATGTTCTAGTTTGTCACATGGCCATTAATTTGGTCTTAAATGTGGTCATATATTTGGTAATTGATTCAAATATATGACCAAATTAAAGACCAAATATATGACCAAATTAATGACCAACTAACAAGCTATAAATGACCAATTTTGGTTGCACAATAAAAGACCGTAAATTAGCCACCAGCGATCGCCAAACCAAAAGTGGTAATTGATATGCGTATTTTGGTCATGTTTTTGGTCACTAATCTCTCATTTTCTACTAGTGAACCTTTTTCACTCACAAAAATTTCTATTTCCCTGTAGAAATATTTTTCTTGATCCCTTATAAACTTTGTCGTTCCTCCCAGGGCTTATTTGCACCTTTGTTCCCTGTCAATAGTGCCAATTTGTTATCACTAAAAATTTACCTAAGGTTCTGAAAAGTAATCTCAAGGTAACAGCAAAAACCACTTTTAGAAAGAAAATGGCTTTTCTTTCCAGAGAGGGATTTCTCAAATACAAATTTACAAGGCCAGATATTGGAGTCAACAATTTTAAGTTATGCAGATGGTTGAAACAAAACATATAACCATTGGGCTATGGAGTCAAAATAGATAAAGATAATACAAAGCTTCCTACTCAAAATTTCAACAAATACAAGATAATTATTCAGCTACAGTCATTCATTGATTTTCAGGTGATAAGAAAGAAACATGGATAGTCCATCAATATAGAACATCATAGGATGAATTCTATATCAAATTTAGAAGAAATGTTTGTGAATATCTGAAACAATAGCCAAAGCATACATGTATGAATTTTGAAACTATTAAACACTGCATTCAGACATGAAAGAAAACAGAATGGAAGGTAAAAACTTAGAAAACATTCACAAGTAAAGAGAGCACAGACTGTAACAAAAACAACACATGAATCTTTGAAGATTAACTAGCATTTGGCTCTGTAATTTTATTCAAAAAAAAGGTTCTCACAAAAACATCAGTCCAATCGTATGGGTTCCAACCCTTGATACATCCTTAAAATTCAAATATATACAAAATAGTTTCTTCTAAGAACGTCACAAGCCAAATAATATGTTAATCATAAGTTCTTGTAACCATTTCCCTAATAACTAGGAATAATAATTACATGCTTTGTTTGAAATAATAGATTGCTTGATTATAGCAAAATCCATAACTACAATGCATCATGAACAAACAGCTTCCCGAAACTGCAACACATGTCTTTATGAATGTAATATGTATTTGGCTTTCCCAAATTTCTCCATGATTTTCCACTGTTCCACATTTGGAGTGTCGTACTCTGTTATCTCTCTTATTGAGACCTCCAAATCGACATAAGATTCATAAGACACAGTTGGTAATCCCTTTTTAATAATTAAAAACCTGTCCAATATTTCAAAGTATTTTGTCAACTTTTCAACAATGACCTTTCCTGTTAATCCCTTGACTAAATCTTCAAATTTAGAATGATCCATGCGATTTTGTACCAATAAGATATGATATTGTTCCTGGGAAAAAAATCGTCCTTCGTCATCCCGAAAAGAAGGGAGACCATCATCGAAAAGCATTTTGTATATTTCAGCCAAAATCATATTCATGAACTCAAACATGTTGATCTGTTTTGGAAGGTCTGGAGAGAACATGGTAGATAAGAACTGCAACTCTGACACATTAGAACATAATAACATGTTCAACAAATATGATTGGTACCTGAAGAACCTAACTTTAGGAAATTCAACCAATTGGGCATGGATTACTCCGGCTAAATACTCATCAAGATTGAAACAATGGAGTGAATTGGATTCATGGTCAGTCGAACCTATACTTAACAAAAAACCCAAAATGACTTCATTGACATGCTTATCATCATCCAGACTGAAACCCTGACTAACAATTGGCATGACCAATTGGACTTCATATTTGAAAAAATTGACATTTTATGGCAGAAATAAACCCTCTAACAACTGACCAACTTTTAAAATACTGGATAAGAACTAGCATCTGAATTCAGTTTTGCAATTTTTATACAATTCAATTAGGACTTTCTCATTAAAGGATTCAGGGTTTACAGGAAAACTGTCAAGAAGACTTAACATCCTGCGAACAGATTTCGCGTCAATTCTATAGAGGATTTTTTAATTTGTATGACTCATAATAACTCTTTCAGAAGACGAATAACTGTTTGCACACCACTCAACGAATTCAGGGAAAGGTAGGGTTTGTTTGATAGCAAATTAATACAAGAATGAATTGTAAACATTTATGATATCATTTCCCTATGACTTATACTGCCATAAACGTTCGTTTGAGACTTATACACTACATACTGATAGAATAGGGTCAAACACATTCCTCTCTCTATCAATAACCACTTCTTCTCTCTCATCCAGAACCTTGCACAATATTTCCTGAAATCTTCTCCTTCTCCATAATAAAACAACAAAAATAAGTCTTCAACAAAAGTCTCGGAGTTTTAAGGCTTACCTGGTAACTGTTAGATACGTAAAAGTTTACTTTCGAAAAAAGATGGCGCACTGTCCCTTCTTCTTTTCACCGGTAACGTGCAAACAAAATAACTTTACCTTGGTCAACTCACCTTTAATACAACAAATAATGATTCTGGGACACCCAACAAGTTGTTTCTCCTTTACCACTTTCCTTAGCGTAACTCACTGAAAAACACCACATGGAAAGTGGTTTGAATTCCGCTACTGCTCATCCATTTTAATTACCTCACAAGTTTGAGCTTCGGATTAGACTATAACCGTTGATAAGATTTCATCTCTTATTTGAACCATTAGATCAAATCCATTCTACGCCATCCATTGGCCTTTCTCCTCATTCAACTGCGCATCTTCACATTGTGGATTACCTTATGACCATAGATTTAATTTGCTTTATCTCTTCGCCATCGATCTTGTTATCTTGTTAACCCATTCTGCTTCTCCGTAAAAAATTCTTTTTCATGTAACTTTTTTCAGCAGATCAATTTGCAACCATAGATATGCATGATCACAAATCTACACTCTCTAATTGTGCAGTAAATTAATCTAATTACACATTTTGATAAGGACTCATGAATACTAACCTTTTGCCAACTTTTAATATATGCCTTTATCATTTCTTGATCATATCCTTTCTCAATTGTTCAACATAGAGGGCGTTAACAGACCTCTCTACCTCTATTTATATGTTTCCAAAGAGATAGGGTTGAATAAAAAGTAGTTACAACTGAAGGATTCGGTTTCATAACCACCCAAAGTACCCAAAATTCGAGGAACATCCATTTTGACATGTACAAGAAAAATCTTCGGGTTGCAATGACAACTACCACGTATGCAAGTCGATATACGCCGGTTGCAGTGAAAATAGTCACGTATACAAAGAGATAGGTGAGTTTCAGTTTTAGTACTCGCAAATACAATAGTAATTCAGGGAATACACAGGTACCAAGTAGGACAAGTCGTGTGTACAAAGTGGAACACGTGGGTACCATGTAGGACAAGTCGCATATAGGTAAAAGATGCTCATTTTAAGGGTTCTTTTCCACATTTTAATTCTTTGGTTTCTTCTACAAAGTTTTATATGACTCATGTACCTTTCAAACGGTGTAGAGAAGTGGTTGAATGGACTTACAGAACTCTTTATATGGGTCCTCCAATATAGGTGTTTTTTCAGTGACTTTCATGAAGTGTCGTCATGGAAGTGTCGACATGCAACGGAATCATGGGAAAGTGGTCACAGGAAGAGATGTGTCATTTTGAGATATAACAGTAACCTATGTTTTCGGTATAAATTCCCGTGATTTTGTCACAATGGTATAAATTAGGTTCTCTTCAATTTTCACGGGTCGAAGTCACTTTGGTTTATGTTTAGTTTTGCTCGACTTCATGATTGGTTACACACCACAATGGGTAGAGAACAAACACCCTTAGGGATTTATCCTTGTTCCCTACCTTTACCAATCTAGGTTTATCCCCTGCGTATGTTTAATATATACCTATGACATGGCCACTTGGAAATTTCTCAGGTTTGTGTTAAGACGTGCGTGAACCCAAGTTTTGCGATGAAGTCACATGTTCGCTTGGGCGTTTGGGGTGTGCCTTCCCAGGGTAGATTATAGAAGAAGCTAGATTCATGAGAAAACTTAGGTCACTTTGAAACCTTGCACCCACGATGTGTTTTTCATTCCTCTGAAATGTTTCTTATGGCTTTGTTTCTTCTCCCAGTTTTTGAAGAACCTTTAGTTAAAGCAACTCACCAACATACTAGTCACTCATTTAATTTTCTTAGGGAAGAAGTTAAACCTGTTGTAGTCATTGCAGTTGGAAAACAATATAGATAGGGGCACGGTTGAAGCAATTTCTAATGCTTTCAGTATAATTTTTTTTCTTTCCATTAAGAAAGCCGTGTTTTATAATTTTTTTCATCTTCCGCTCCTTTGTTCGATTTCTACCAAAGTAGAGTTTTTCCATTGTGTTTTAAAATTGATTCAAAATATTAAAATAAATAACCTTTTAAGTATGATGGGAGAAGTTGCGGTCTGTGAGATATCACTAGGGTTGGTTAAATGTCTTATTTTAAATAATATCACATGGTTTGCCTCTAAAACTTGGTAAATATCTATTTGGGTGGAAAACAGTGGTAAAGAGAAAGGAGAAGTTTTAAACCAGAATTCGCTTACATGGAGAGAGGTTTTCCCCCTTCTTCAAACTGCCTTTTTACAAACTATGGACCACCTAGTTGAAAAACCTTTTCACTCTAGGAGTAACATGTTTTTTCTTCCATCTCAAAACCAAGTCTTGTTTCCATTTCCCTTTTCGAATCCATTAGAATTGAAATTCGTTATGTTTAGTTCACACTCCACTAAATTTGCATGCTACCACTTGTCTTGAAACTCTGGTGAGTGAGAAGGACTGATGAAATGTTTACTCTTGGTGTTCTTCTTTAAAAGGTAAGAATGATAGGGTAGGATTAGAAGAAGACTACACTGTCATTACTTGTATATTTTTCTACACTTTCACACAACGATGCATTTTTTCTCACATAAAATTATTGTATGGATATATTTGGTTATTTAAGTCAACTGTGGTATTGCAGTTCAAGTCACTTCTCATTATGCCTGTATCCATATATCACAGGTTCTATTTTCACCAAGCAGTATTACTGAGAAAAGTGTGGAAACAAACCATGAAACAAAGAATTGATGAAATGGCTAAGAAAGGTAGCAAAAAGAAGGCGAAGGAAAGTGGGGCAACCTCAGATTGGGAAATCATCTCAGGCACCAGGACAAAAACTAAGTTCGAAGAAACGAAGCCAATTATAGGAATCGTTCCTAAATTCAAATGGGGAGATAATTTTCAGATGATTAGAGATCAGAACATCCCATATGCTGGTATTGAAGAGATAGTCTTGTATCAGAACATAAAAAGATCAACCATTACTAAAGCTTCTACGTGCCCGAAACTTTTTCCCTGTTAAGAAGTTCTTAGGTGGATCCTACTTAGAGCGGATTCTTCCTCGAGGATTATTTTCGATGTCAAAGGGGATGCCTTTTCTTCATTTAATCCAACCTTCATAACAATGGCCTACAAATTACCTTCACCACAGTTCATGATGACCGAGGATTGGATCAAAGGGATCAGCATTGACCCCTTGGACTATGCAAAGAGGATGGTGGTACCAAGGAAATCGTTGTGACAGAAGGAAAGTGGGGAGTATGAAACTCAGAGCTTAAGGACCCCATTCAAAATAATATCCTTGAAGTTAAACATAATTTTTTGCTGAGATGATGGAACCATCTATAATCTAAATTGGGTTCCTATGATCTACTATGTAGCCTTTGAAGGAACAATTTTTAATTGGGAAAATATTATATCAAACAGCCTGACATCCTGTGTAGCGGCTGCACAGGGAGGTTTGACCTATAAGAGGGATGAGTTATACATGTCACTCTACATTATTGAATGCATTTTGACTAGACATCTGTTCGCTAAGCTAGGGTTCATCTGGAAAATGACAGAGGTTCCAATCTACATGTCCTACCAAATTCTATGGGACCATAAATACACAGGATATTACAAGATGATATGTGAAGAGTTTCTTATACCTCTTTACGATATAATATTCCTAATAGAACCAAATTTCTTATCCGACAACGCAATGTAAGTCATAAGCGAGTATGGAGATTACTACTTTTCGGGGAAGGGAACCTACCTTAGGATGTATGGATGTTCCAGAGCTTTGTCCCTTCTGCCAAGATATGCCACAAACTTTNCAAAAGGAGGTTGTAAGGCAAGTATTTTTGAATGGGGTTGGCAGTTTCCTACATGAAATGAACTAAGAAACTCCCCCCCCCCCACCCACCCACTGCCTTTCTACATAGGAGGATATAAATTCTCCAAGGTAAAAGGAGTTGATGACATTGTAAAGGCTTTGGAAGCTTTTGGTTTTGGAGAAAAAAGTTTCCAAAGAAATGATAGCAGAGGAAAGGTCGCTAAACATTGTGTGGCCATGAAAATACACTATGAATACTCAGAATTCTTCAACGTAGATGAAGAAGTATCCATAAGAGATAATAATTTGACTAAGTTAAGAAAGTGCTTTGCTAAGAAAAGTGCTGCCAGTGGGAGCAAAGATGGTAGCACTATAATAGAGGTGAGGATGCAGAAACAAAAAGAAGAGGCCTTAAGGTTGTAACAAGCAGAGACTAAGAAAAAACTACGAGAAGAATCCCTGAGGAAACAACTAGAGGAAAGGTTAAGGAAATAAAATGAAGAGAGAACACCGAAAGAATCCAAGGAAGGGGGAGAAGAAAACAAAAGAAAGGAGGAGGAACATAGGATTAGGGGGACTCTAGAACAAGAATCATCCTAGAATGACCCAATGGACCAATATCCTACTGCCTCATCAAGTGAAACAATTACCAATGGTCACATTCCTTTTGGGGAGCTCGAGCTCACCTCATTCACTCCATCAAAGAAACACGACATGGCCCGCCTAGATACTAACATTTTTGACAAATCAAGGAAGACCATCACAAGGAGGTCATAAAAAAGGTTGAAGATGGGCAGACAAGTTGACATAGTCACCATCACCAAAAGTACTATAATGGAGGGTACCCACAAGGAACTAAAATTGATGGCCTCAGTAAACATAGCAGCTCCACAAGCTAGCGTTGACAATGTTGATCGGTTGATGGATGATGTAGAGCGTAATAAATAAAAAATGCTCAAGCTAAAAGATAATCTGGTAAAGACACAAGGATAATGTATATAATTAAAAAGCAAGTATGATGCCATCCTCTCCAAGAAAGAAAGGATACTAAGTGAATACCATATTATGGAGACAAAAAAGGATGCACAAAATGTGCAATTAGTAATCATGGAGGGATAAAAGAATGAGTTCGAAGTTTGAATATCTCAACTGGAGTCAACAGAGTCAGCAGAAATCCAACAGGTTGAAGAGTTGAAAACTTAGGTAGAAGAGTTGGTAAAGCAGAAGGAATTTCTAGAGAATCAACTGAATCTAGCTAACAAGAAGAAAAAAAAGACATTGCTCCTTTCTGTGAGCAAGCTTGCAACATTTGAAAACATATACATCAGGCTCAGGTGACTCTTGAAGGAGAGATCTACAAAGTCAGGTTGATAATGACAAGACTAAGAGTGAGTATGGAAAAATAACTGGATTTTAAATAAGGACTAGTTGAGGTCTTAGAAAAGGTCAAAATCCAGTTGACCTGGATGGAAGCTAGTTTAGAAGTTCCTGAACACCTACCCCAAAAGAAAACAGAGGGAATAAAACCAGAAATGGAACTCCTAGAGTTTTGTAGGAAATTCTATCGGAGGTTGAGCAGCGAGATTTCCAAAACCATGGAAAAATGCAACGAATTTTATAAGAAGATACATCAAGTCCATGAAAAGTGCCAGATTCCTTTGGTTGTAAAGATCAGCGACGTTCCAAGAAAAGACCAACATACAAAAAATTTGCAGGAAATATTACAAGAAGACATAGAATACATAAAAAAATAGAAGCTTTCAATGAAGAATATATTAACCACTTTATTGGGCATGCCTCTGTCAATGCTTATCTCTTATAATACATGTGCAAGGATGCGACAGAAGAAGTGACACGCATAGAGACATAGTTTTCAGCACATGAAGTGATCGTGCAGGTACTAGATCCAATAAAGTACAAAACTATTGCTGAAGAGGACAACGCATGGGGAGCGTATGTTTCCAACATGGAAGGGGCCACTTGAAATTTTTTCTTTTATAGAATTTTTGGCATTTTCCTATGTAAAGCACTAGAGGACAAATTTTGGAATCCCTAGGGTTAGGGTAAATGAAAGGTCACTAGATGATGAATTTTAATTGTGTTATAAATAGAGATATGAAGTAGATAGAGAGGGATTTTTTCTAGAAAGAAGAAGGGCTGGACTATTTTTTAAGAGAACTGATTTTTCTGCTAATAAGAAAGACCTATTTACTGGGAAAGACCTGCATAGGAATTTTTTTGAAATGTGTGGAATCTACAATGTGGATTTACTTCTTGTTGCTTCCATACAATATACTGAGAGATTGTTCTAACTTCTCTGAATTAATTCTTTGGTTATATATGATTTTTATTTCTACGTAAATGTTTGTGTATGAAATGAGCAATGAATGGTTTATTATATTAGAGCTTTCTTGGTATTATTTCTTCTGTGAATGTGCATATTATATGGAACAACTATCTTTGAAATTGGTATGAATAGATGCAGTTCATTGCTCTAATTTTAAATCTTCTCCCTACGAGGATAGAGTAAACTAGAATAGAATATATTAGCTTAGTCTTAGATTTAACATGTAATTGATAAGGTGGGAATGATAAGATGAGAGGTAAGAGCCTACACTCACTTATGAGTTTTTTTTTATTATTGATTACATGCATTTAGATTAGGCACTTGAATTTCATGTTTAATTAAGGAAAATAAAATAAACGGTGGATGGAGCCGTAACCGATAGAGAAATTTTACACAAATAAATTTGCAGTAGCCGGATTGTTAACTGGAAGGATTCCCCACACCAAATGGTGGACGATATGATTGGGATCGATTACTGGGGTGAATACCTACTACTGGTGCTTGGGAATTTTCTGGCATCAATAGGTCCTAAGTCAAGTCAAGTTACAAATTAAATAGGGATGCGCTCTCCTTCATTTGTACACACTCACTCAAGCAAGTTTGCAAGAGAGAGAGGGACAAGTGCACCAGAAAGAAGAGGGAAGAAATTGTTAGAGTTTTTACACTACTCTGGTTGAGTTCTATATTGAGGAAGTTTTGTGAGGTTTTCTCCCTTATGGTTTCCCCGAGGAAAATCTTTTTGTTCTTGTGTTATTGTGCTTGTTGTTCTTTCAGTGATCCTACTAGTGAAAATTGTTTTAAGATATCATCTAAGAAATTAAAACTTAACATGGTATCATAGCCACCCTAAAATGAAACAACACACAAATAGGGTTTGTTACTCCGAACAAATCCCTTGACAGATCAACAAGAAGAGGGGGATCACTCAACTATCCCAAGAAGGGCACATATTTCTATGGAAACATAATTGAATTCCAAGAAGTTTCAGTTTTGGACCAAACACTATTGCCGAAAAAAACTAGGGCTTCAGTTTTCTTGAGACTCCATCATCATTCTCAGAAAAAGAAAGATATATTCTAGCTCACCCTGGGAAGGTGCATCATTTCCATCACTCAGCCCCACCAGTGGTCCCAACTAGGGTTTCTACATCAAACACTAGGTCATCCCGAAGAAGGTCATATAGAAGTTGTATTCATCAAGTAAGTACTACTCCTCCTAATTCTATTTTAAGTTATCTTTCTACTAAGATGAAAAAGAATACAAAGCTAGATGAGATGCTTGAAGGTGCTAAAAACTTCAGAGCATGGAAGTATCAAATCATGCTCATCCTAGAAGAAAATGATCTAGAAGGATTTATAAAGAAGGAAGTAGCAGAACTAGAAGAAGCTGAAGCTAAGTCCAAATTTAAGAAGGATATGATCAATACTAAAATGATCATAACTGAATCCATCAAAGATAACTTTATTCCTCAAGTTTCCTCAATGGAGACACCAAAATAAATGTTTAATGCTCTATCCAGCATATTTGAAGGAAGAAAAATCAATAAAAAGATGGCCTTGAGGAATCACCTCAAAAGTGTAAATGCTCAAAAGTCAAAAACCACGCATTCATACTTTACAAGAGTAGCTCAAATCAATGAGTATTTGGAATCTGTTGGTGATATGGTTGAAGAAGCAGAAGTTCTAATGACCACCTTGAATAGTATTCCAAGAGATTGGGAATCCTTTATCCGAGGAATCTCTTCAAGAAGAAGACTAACCAAGTTCTGATGGTTATGTGAAGAATGTGTTCAAGAAGAAGAAATAATAGAATCCAGAGAAGAAAAGCTAAATGAAAATGAGGATCAAGCCTTGAAAGTCCATACCAAGGGCAAGAACAAGAGAAATGGCTATGACCATCCTCCTATAAAGACTCAAGGGTGTAAGAATTCCAAGAAAGAATTCTCAAATTATGAATGCTTCACTTGTCTTAAGATGGGACACATTGCTATAAAATGTCCCATGAAAGCAGAATGAGTTAAGGAGAAGAAAATATTTCAGGCCCATCCTGCTAAAGACAATGATCAAGAAGATGAAGAGAAAGCTAAGGAGGATGAAGACTTAGATGAATAATATGTCTTGATTTCTACACTCACGGGTTCAGTCTCACCAGGGAATGACACCTGGATAGTAGATAATGGTGCCTCCAAGCACATGATAGGTTACAAGGACTCACTCTCATGTCGTGTACAAAAGGATTCCCCACACAAGGTAATGCTTGGAGATGATTACCAATATCCCATCAAAGGAATGGTAGAATCCTCCTATAAGTTAGATTATGGAAAGTCCGTGAAGATGAAGGATGTCATGTATGTCCTAGGACTAAAGAAGACCTTCTTTCTATCTAAGCCTTAGATAAGAAAGGGTCTAGATTTGTTTTTTTGGATGGAGAAGTTCTCATGTAGACAAAAGGAAAAACCATAGATGATGAAATAGTAATTGGAGTTGAATAAGGATGACTCTACATATTAAAGGGACATGTAGATTCAACGTTAATGACTAGTACCATAAGCCCATGTGAGCTATGGCACAGAAGAATTGGTTACATACACTACAAAGCATTGCCAATTGTGAGCAAGCTTGTGACTGGTTTACCAGAGATTCAGATAAGTCATGAAGGAGTGTGCAAAGGATGTGCACAAGGAAAGAATAATAAGAACCATTATCCAAACAATGACAACAAATCAAAAGGGATCTTGGATATTGTCCATTCAGATATATGCGGACCAATGCAAACTACTTCATTAAGCGGGTATGTTTACTATTCTTCCTTTATTGATGATTACTCCCACAAGACTTGGATATATTTCTTGAAAAATAAGGATGAAGTGTTTGAAAGGTTCAAAGAGTTTAAGTACCTGGCAGAGAACCTCTCTAAAAAGAGGATCAAGATATTAAGGTCAGATAATGGAGGAGAGTTCACATCAAGTGAATTCAATGAGTACTGCAAAGAAGCTGAGATTAAGAGGGAGCTCACCATTCCCTATAATTCACAACAAAATGGTGTGGCAGAAAGAAAGAATAGATCTATCATGGAAGTTGTAAAAGCTATGATACAGGATTAAGATTTACCTATGTACCCGTGGGAAGAATCATCCAGAACAATAGTATATGTACATAATATAATTTTTCACAATTCCGTTGGGAACAAGACTCCAGAAGAGATGCTTACCGGGGAGAAGCCTGAAGTAGGCAGCTAAAAATATTTGGTTGTCCGGTACACATACACATTCCCAAGGAGAAAATGTCAAAGTTAGATCCTTCACGAAAGAAGAGATTTTTGTAGGATATATTGAGCAATCAAAGTCTTATCGAATCTTTATCCAAGGATATCATCAAATTGAATTAAGCAGAGATGTTACCTTTAACGAAGATACATTCTTCAGAAAATCAAAGAAAGACAAGGAAGATGAAGAGGAGCATGAAACTCATAGAGCTACAAAAGGTCCTAAACTAGTTAGGAATGAAGAAGAAGAACAAATGCATGAGGATCATGATATGATAGAACCTAAGAGACCTCAAGAATTTCCCAGTGAAATGATCCTATGAAAGAGAAGACCTACCTGGGCTTGTGAATTAATCAAAGAATAAAAAATGCATGGTGTTCTAGAAGGAACCATGAGAGAAAGAAATAATCCAAACTCATATCCTATTTATGTAGCTTTGATGTGTGATCTCGTTGATAAAGAATCAACCTGTTTTGAAGAAGCAACAAAGCAAAAGGAGTGGGTTGATGCAATGGTTGAGGAATACCAATCCATTATAAATAATGATGTATGGGAAATAGTACCAATACCAAAATACAAGTAAGTGGTATCCTCGAAATGGATCTTCAAAAAAGTACAAGGAAATATTCGTAGCTTGTGGGTTCTCCCAGAAGGAAGGAATCTACTATGAGGATACCATTCCACCGGTAGCTAGGTACACCTCAATCAGAACCATCCTTTCCTTTGCATACAATATGAAGTGGAAGCTACATCAAATGGATGTAAATACAACCTTCTTGAATGGCTTAATAGAAGAAGAAGTATATATCGAACAACCATAAGGTTTCAAGACTAAAGATCAGAAAAATCATGTATGTAAAATTAATAAGGCATATTAAGGCTTAAAGCAAGCACCCAGAGCATGGTACAGAAGAATCGATGGATTCCTAATGAGCTTAGGATTTACCAAAAGTAAAGCAGATTCCAACCTCTACTATAAATTTGAGGATGATGGACTTATGCTATTATTTCTATATGTAGATGATCTATTCTTGATAGGTGAAGATAAGCCCATCAATGAATGTAAGAAGAATCTTGCTGCATAATTTCAGATGAAAGACCTTGGAATGCTGCATTAATTTCTAGGTCTTGAATTATGGCAGTATACAGACGATAGTTTCCTAATCCAAGGAAAATATACAGTAGAAATCCTAAAGATATTTGGAATGTTAGATTGCAAGGCTATGACTACTATGATGACAACAAATTTGAAGCTATTAGATGATGATACTTCAGAAGCATTATATGCCACCTTATACAAAAAGATTATCGATTCTCTGATGTACTTAACCAATACAAGACCAGATATATGTTTTGTTGTAAATACTCTGAGTCAATATATGATGAATCCCAAACATATTCACCTAGTTGGAGAAAAACATGTGATGAGGTATCTAAAGGGGACTTTAGACTATCGTCTTAGATATGCATCAAATGGCGAGATCAGATTACATGGATTTACATATTTAGATTGGGAAGGAAGTGCCAAATATAGAAAGAGAACTTCAGGATGTAAGTTTTAGCTTGGGATTAGGCATGATCTCATGGTTCAGTAGAAAGTAGACCGATATTGCACTTAGCATGACAGAAGCTAAATACATTGCAACATGTTCAACTTGTAGCGAAGCAGTATAGCTTCACAAGATGTTGGTAGGTTTATTTGATGCAGCCATAGATGTTACTAATATCCTTTGTGACAATTAGAGTTGTATCAAGATTACAAAAAACCTCGTATTTCATGAAAAGATGAAACATATTGAAATCATATATCATTAAATGTAAGATATGGTTCAGAAAGGAGCTCTAAATCTCAAGTATGTTTCTACAGAGGAATAAATGGCAGATGTGTTGACTAAGCCTCTGTCTCATGTAAAGTTTGAATTCTTTCAAGACAATCTTGGTGTAGTTCGAATGGAACTTTCTTGAAAGAGGGAGTGACGGTAGATGGTAGAAGGATGCAGTGGTGGTAGCTCATCCTAGAGTAGGGTAAGTCTGGCTAGGATTGTTGACCTGAAAGGGTTACTAAGTAAGACGAGGCTTGTTGATCCTAGGGGGATTAGTATGTTTAGATAGACCAATTTAACCCAAGTGGGTTAGTAAGCCAGAATAAGACTTGTTGGTCCCCAGGAAGATCCATTTGTCTAACTAGGATTGTTGACTCAAAAGGGTTAGTAAGTTAGATAAAATGCTTGGATGGATCTACCATAGAACTCACCATGATAATGCTCTAAGACTGTTAGTGGGAAAGAGATGGTTTCAGTATTGTTATACTTATGATTGTTGAGATAGCTTCAGTATTTTCATACTGATGATTGTTGAGATGGTTTCAATATTGTTATAATGATGATTTTTTAGATGGCTTCAATATTGTCATACTGATGATTGTTGAGATGGTTTCAATATTGTTATACCGATGATTATTGAGATGGATTCAATATTATTATACTGATGATTGTTAGATACTTTCGGTATTCCTATATTGGTGTGGTTGGTTCAGTATTTTTATACTGATATGATTGAGATGATTGTTAGATAGTTTCAATATTCCTATACTGATGTGGTTGCTTCAGTATTTTCATACCGATATGATTGAGATGATTGTTAGACAGTTTCGGTATTACTATACTGTTGATGATCATGTTCCAACATCTCTATGATGGTAATGGAGATGATCATCTAGCATTTATTGATGATGTTGTTTGATCACTAACATGTTAATGATTTCAGTTGTTTTAGTATTTACATACTAATGTTGCAGATGATGTTTCAGTATTTACGTATTGATGTTGCAGATGGTGTTTCAGTATTTAGATACTGATGTTACAGATGATGTTTCAGTATATACGTATTGATGGTGCAAATGATGGTTCAGTATTTACATGCTGATGTTGCAGAAGATGATTAAGTATCCACATACTAATGTTGTAGAATATGATCTAGTAGAAGATGATTCGATATCCACATACCGATGTTATAGAAGATGATTCAGTATCCACATATTGATGTGATAGAAGATGATCCAATACATGTAGAATATGATTCAGTATTCACATACTAAGGTTGCAGAGGATGATCCATCTGAGATCGATGATGAAGATGTATGATGGTGTTCCAAAACTTCCTATGACATATAGAGACTCACCAGTCAGCTGTACAATTGTGGTAGGAGTTGCTACTTTGGTTGAATACCTTCCAAGTTAAGAGGGAGTGTTAAAGTATTGTAACTTTGGAAAATATTCTGGATGTATTATTTGTATTTCTCAATCAGGAGATGAGTTTATTCATGTAAGAGTCATTGAAAGAATCAATGTAAATATTTGGATGTAATTCGGGTCAATAGTACTCAAGTGTCATTATAATAAATGTTATTTTTGATGTCTTGCTAGACAAGTCGGCGTAGTCAGCTAGAAAATTGGTTCCTATTAGGTCCTAAGTCAAGTCAAGTGACAAATATAAATAGGGAGGCACTCCCCTTCATTTTTACACACTCACTCAAGCAAGTTTGCAAGAGCTAGAACACATGCGCCAAAAATAAGAGAGAAGTAGTTGTTTGGGTTTTTACACTGCTCTGGTTGAGTTCTATACCGAGGAATTTTTGCGGGGTTTTCTCCCTTGTGGTTTCCACGAGGAAAATTTTTGTGTGCTTGTTGTTCTTTTAGTGATCCTACTAGTGAAAATTGTTTTAAAATAACATCTAAGAAATTAAAACTAAACATGATTGGTATGGAATGCCTTGTTATGTTGTTTAGTAGCAATGGGGAGAGTAATATAAACTACAAGAATGACTAATGTGTTACTCTACTCCTGATGTGGATATGACTATGTAATATAGGAACCTATTGACATTGATGGGTGACATGACCAAGGATATTTCAAATGGCACAAAGTGTTGGCAATTTTTCTTTATGTTGTAGGCATGATGGCTGTATCCAGGGAAGGTTCAACTAGATCATGTTCTTGGATTTACCCCTATCCTTCTACTTTTCCAGGGGAGGATAGGTGGAGTGGTGTAGTTTTTACTAACCATAAGAGTTATGGAATTAGAAGTACCAACTATATGGATAGGGGTTAACACCACTTGAAGAGTGTGGGTAGGTGTTTTGGTAGTGTGAGGACATACTGAATGAGGAGCAATAAAGTGAGCCCTATAAGGTTAAGAGAATACATAATTAGACGTTCCAACAATACTTGGAGGGGAAACACAAAGGGAACTTGATGAATATGATCACCTACCATGGGATGTTTAATTATGCAGGAAGGATTTGATGAATGTTGTGTTGGGAAAAAGTGGTTTTAGATGAGAAGGTGCAGGGTTCTGAATGGTCCTCTTGAGTGATAAGAAGGATAGGATTGGAAAAGGTTCCAACTAGTGTTGGGTCTTCCAACATTTTGAGACTAAATCCAATAAACATGGGCATATAGAGGATACCCTCGATGGCAAGTAAAATTTTTTATAGATTGGAAGTAAAATTGGGATCATGATAGGTGAGTTCATCAAGAATGATGATCTTTCCATTAAGAGAGAACACCATCAAATAAGAGATAGTGGAATCGAGTTCTACCCACAACAACTTCCCCTTAACTTTTAAGAAAAAATAAAAGGATTTGCATTAAACTTTGAAACCTTACCTACTTTCATTAAAAAAACTCCTATTTTTAGCACGTAAGTCTTGGTTTGAGGGGTTCTATATTGAGTTGGATACTATTTTTTTATTATGTTTTATCATTAATGTCTTTTTCAATATTTGTTTGTATTATTATTATTATTGCAATGAGGATATATTCTCAAGGACTATGTTTGAAGATGGAATTTTTTTATGATTAGTGATTTAAAGAATGTGAATTATTGGATTCATGCCTTAGATGAGAAAAATCTTTGGTTTCTTATGAATACCCTTAGATTGGATTAAGACATTTGTTTTTATCTTGTTTTCTTATCTTATTTCCTATATGATTGATTAGTGATATTTCCCTTGATCCTCACTGTTGTGTCAAATATATTTTCACTAATGTTTCTCTTTTGATCGGTGGCTTGATTACTTCCTTAATTGATAACACCTCTCTTATGATTCTTATGCACTTAACGTTATTTCAACCTTGTTTATAGTATTTGAATGATTTTCTCAAATTAATCTTATCATAGAAAGGGGACTAAACATTGAATATATGAAGAAGGAGAATAAATAGGATACGGTGAAGGTAAATGTGTATACTTAGCAACACTTGAGATTGGGTTGTCTTAAGAAGATGGTGTGATGGGGATAATTATTGATGATAACTTCTGATAATAGAATTTCATGTAATGACTTGGTGATGTAATGTTTTGATGTTATCCATATAAAATCATCAATTGTGTTTAAAGAATAAATCATTAATGTGGACATGATCTCTTTAGATGGGGTGGTGGGATATGATTTCAGAGTCAATTAGGGATGAAGGGCCAATGTAACTGTTTAAGACTCCTTTTGTTTCCAGAATTTAAAAGGTTCTTCTTCATTATTTAGTTAATTATTATGTGGTATGCTTTCATTGAACGCAAATGGGAAATATTTTTTTGTTTATGTATGAATTATTCATGACTAAGTTCTTCAGGATTTATAATTAGATTTTAGATTCATGATTTAGTTAATTATTATGTGGTATGCTTTCATTGAACGCAAATGGGAAATATTTTTTTTATGTATGAATTATTCATGACTAAGTTCTTTAGGAGTTATAATTAGATTTTAGATTGTGTGTGGGACATTTGAAGTAATTATTTATCTCTTATTATAATTTCATAATTGAATACACGTACACAAGTCTCATAGAATTGGTATTTATGTAATTTGTGTTTTCTATGGAATCTAACATCCTTCTTGAAAATTTTGCTCATACTTGGGATTAGTTTAAATTTTACTATTTTTATAGAATAGATTTATATTTCAGAAAATTAAAGTTCATTAAGATTAGGTTACTAGTTAGATTAAATTCATAAGAAAATTCATAATTGCAAAACCTTATTAGCAACGAGGCCCACATACCAGTCGAATATTTTCATATGAAACATGACCGCATATAATTGGGACATGCAATAAGGAATTATCTCTTACTATTGATGCAATTCATTTCGATCCGTCAACAAAATGGTGCCAGAAGGAGGGCTTGATGAGAATCCAACACATGTGGAGACAGTATTTTGATTATTTTAACTTCCAATGGCACATCCCTAAATCCTTGTATGAGAGTGTGTTTTTAGCTTTCCATCAACTAGCATTCCTATAAAGACAATTTCTCTCTTGTCAAAATTTAATTTTGATGGTGAAGGGAAGATATCTACAAAAGATCAGTTTCTACAGGTCTAGTGTAAGAGAATTAAACTTAATATTTTTTATCGAGATATCATATGCATATTAATTACACTAGAATTAAACTTAATATTTTGTATCAAGGTATTATATGCATATTAATTTTTCTCACCTTCAGAGGCTAGATTAAATGACGGTTTGAGACTTTTCCATCCAACTATATTCACACTTGGGTTCATATTGCCAAAGAATTCAAAGGTGCTTTTTTTGTTATGATTATAGTGAATTGTAAGTTACATTCTTCACAAAAACAAAGGTGAATCATTAGAGGTATTTTTGTCGAAGGTTCAGATATATTAGCTTTTAGATTTCCTTTTAGGGATGTACATTTGGTATATATGAATTTCTCTTAATACTTTATACTCCTCTTATAGAACAAAAACAACCTATAACTGATCAATTTGATAAATGTCAAGACATTGATTTGCAATCTGAATCTAACTTACAACCTTCAATTATTAAAGAAGTTTCATTATAATTAATGTTTGGATCTTTCTTCACTCAATCTCATTCACAAGTGATCCAAGAAGATGTTTCAAAATATTATTGGTTTATTCCCCAAAATAATTCACCTCCATTGTTTCATGTTATTGATTCATAAGATTTTATTTCAGAAATCTTCGAGATTGCTTCAGATGAAGTTTTTATACAACTCCAAGATGGACGAGCTGAATTGGAAGAAGTTTCTACGAGTAGTGACAATCATGTTCCATCAGTATTTCCTGTCGGTTAGATGGATACTTATTTCATAGAGAAGTTTGTTTATGTGAAGTTTCCATCAAGGAATCAAGAAGGGGAGAACAAATGGAGGAACCTAGCCCTGTGAATGAACAAAACTATTATGCTTTTGAACAAGTTTATTTTAATTAGAATATTTAAATCTTACTCCTTTTGATACTATAGAAATTAATGAAGAAGTATTTATTAGGGAGCATACAATTATGGAATCTTCTTACCCTAAGATTTTTCTCGGCCTGCTTCAAAATTCAACTACTAGAGAACCTGAATGTTGTGGACTGAAGAAGAGAAATAGTTTGGGAGGGGTAGTTCATAAGATTTCTAGTTCACAAATAATACATGAAGGGATTTGAACTAATCATTAAATGGTTCAAAGTTCATATCTCTCTACTTCTAATGGATGTATAGATTCCAAAAAAATTCCTTATAACATTTGGGAGAGTTCATCAGTGATGCATGATAAAAATATTAAAGAATTGATTGGAAATGATATTATCAATAATTGTACTAATGAAAGGGAATCATTTCATTTTATTGTTTATGATTCTTTTTATTCTATGTATCTTGATTTATTTACAAACTTTCATACACAACAGGTTTCAATGGATTTACCCATTGAAATGCCTATGGAATCAGATTTTCATGAGATGAAAAGTGTTGATGATTTACCAATCAAGGGTGTTAACAATGGATTGATATCCAAGGAACAATTTGATTATATTTTATATCAACCTTTTTCAAAATAGGAAGATAAAGAGTATTATGATTAATTGTTTGAATAAAAGGAATGTGACTGGACTAGATGTTTTGATGACAATCAACTATGCTTTAATGTTTCTTTTTATGCCACATGAGGTTGTCATAATTCCACATTAAGGAGGCTCACATGATTCATATTTGATTGTAGATAATCTGGAACGCAAAGTGCAAACCAAATCTTTGTATCTTAAGATACATAAGGGTTAAATAATGGTCTAGGTCTTGATGATCCTACTTTAACTTTAAAACCAAATGTTATTTTCAATAGCAAATCTGAAAAATGGTAGTATGATTCATTATAATTTTTTATGATTATTCTCGTAAGGTATGTCCATGCCATGAATTTTGTGATCAATTTGTAAACTAGCTGTAGTACCCTTACTCTGAAATGTTTCTAAGGAACAGTAAGGTTATTATTACCTTATTTGTGAACAAAGGACAAAATGGTAAGTATGATGTAATTCTTTCTATTTTCTAGTTAAGAGTAATTCAATCTTGGTTACTAATTCTCGATGCTGATGTGTTTAGAGGATGAGAAATGCTTAGATTGTTACATTGGTTATATGTATATAACTAGAATTTAATTAGTTCAAGTTATGAAACTGCTTAAGGCTTATATGTTCCTTAAGAAAATTGTCTCGAGAAATGCTTTTAGACCCAATTCTCTCGCTGCTTGCTTTGAAGGCCTTTACTTTGAATATGGTTGGCTAAGGGAAATTGGATCTATATTTGGGAATGTTGATGAGTTTAAAGAGCCATTAGACGATGAATGTGATTATATAGTGTTACGAGTTCTTCTGAAACATTGATGGTTGGAAGAGGTGGTATTTTGACTCGCTCATTGATGAATGTAATAATAATAAACTAGCAATTGTCCCAAAAGGTGAAATAAAAGCCCTAAGAAAAATTGAATATATACATAAATTGAATTGAAGAGCAATATCTCAACCTAGAATAAGCACACAATGGACAAACCAACCTAAAAAAACACTTCTTGGTTGAAAAACAATCTTTCTTGATGTTGAATATAGATTATTATCATACTTAAAGTCATAAATATTGTAAATTTATATTTTTATATTTACAATAATATGTAAGCAACGCTCTTTTAGTTTGTAAGAACATAGAGAAATGAACCAAACTTAACTAAATGAATAGATAAATGTTCTTGTATATTAATATTGAAAAGTTAGAGAAACAAAAATAAATGTTAAATTTCAACATGTTCACACTTCACACTATATGGTAATTTATGTGATGTGAAAATGAAGTTGTTATCTATGCTACTTGGTAATAGATTTTTTTCTCATTCAAACATATTAAGTAATATATGAGTTTTGACTACTCTTTTTGTATGTAACTAGTTTTTTTTCCAGTTTTGAGCAAAGTCTTTTGAGTAATATATGGGATGTTTTAGTCTAGGTGAGGTAGCTCATTGAAGGTGGAATCTTTTTGGAAAATTGTAATTATGTATGACACAACTTTTTATGATATAAAGTTGTCTTTTTAGCTTTGAAAAAAATAACATTAAAATTCAACACTTTTGATACATTACAATGCTTTATAAATATTACATTGTAAAAATACTTTTAAAATGTAAGTATATTTGATTTTGTACATTCATATTGAAAATGTACATTATCCTTAACAAGTTCTAACGACTAAAAACTTTCTAAATAATACATGGTAGACTTACTTAAAAATTACAAGTCTATTTGATTTTATTTTGAAGTTTACATAGAAGTAGAGTATTTGATTTTAAACTCCCAAATATTAAAGTGTTATTCTATTTTGTAATGAACATCCATGACCATTCTTACCTACTTTTCACTTCAAAATGTAATTTGTATTTTAGAGGACGAATGCACAAGTTTTGACCATTAAATGAATTTATAGGTGCAATGAAAATATGAATTTACTTGAATCACTCTTTGTTGAAGTTATTAAAATTGTTACGGGTGTGTGCAAGAAGTTGAGGGACCTTTTAGATGCAATCTTAGTTTTCAAAAACAAGATCACGTTACCAAAAAATACATCAAGGTTCTGCTACATAGCACTTGGTATGGTTCAACCCGAGCCTGACATGCAATGGGACATGTAGGATAGGTAAACATATCGCGTACACGTTATATAACTACAAAACGCGTTCATGATATGTAGTCATAAAACGCGTATGCAATTTGTAAATAAAAAAAAAATTTAAATACACAGGCTTGAAACCCGCGGCCCATTTTAACAATCAAGAACGCAAAAACGAAGGGCAATTGGAGCATTTTTGGAGCAAGTTAACTACTTGGGATTGTTGTAGGAGCTGATTTAGGTTGAGGGGAGGAGATTCCACTCATGAATTGTCATCCAACAAGGTAATTCAATCACCCAAAGCATTATTTTTTTTGTCAATTTTTAACCTATAATTGTGTTTTTTAATAGAATAATCAATCCAACAACTCCCAAGCTAATGTTTGATGGATTCAAACTAAAATAGGCTATAAGAATCAAAAACATCATGTCTAATAGATATTCAATGTTCCAAAAGGCTAGAAATCTATAAAACAAACACAAGTATAATCCCAACTTGCATAGAATTTGATGGACAATGCAAAGTTTGAATTGGGATACTAGTGAGAGTGCCCATCTGTAACATGCATAGTCAAACCTTCAAATGCAACGATTGTGCTGGAATTAACACAAAGTGCAATAAAATTTAGCAATTATTTTCATAGCTAGGTGAATGCCAACATTTTAAGATACATAATGAATGAGAGATCCAAATGTAACAACCAATATAATCATCAAAATGGAAGAAGTTTAAATAGCAAAATAGCAATCCTAAATTCAAAGAAGTTTAAACACCAAGTGTGCATGGAAAAGTCACCAATGAGGGTGAATAAGTGCCTTAACTTCTAGAAATAAGTTGAACGAAACTCACTATTTAATTGTTAAATGTTTAATTTTAAGTTTTAAATGTATGTAAGTGAATGCCATTAAACTGCTTGTAACTTGAGTTTTCCTTAATTTACATTTTCAATTTTGAAGAGATGTCATTATATACCATGTATACATTTCTAATTATTTCCTTATTGTTTTTTTTATTGTAGTTGCGGCTATGGACACCAATGCTGAAACATTGATTGAGCTTGCCCAGTTGAGAGGTCTCAGTACTGCTTTTAGTGGTGGTGATAGGATTCGACGTTCACTTGCATCCACTTTGGATGCAATTATTGAGACTATTACATTGTCAAACAACATACTATATGATATTACTTCATATAGAGAAATAAAAAGATGTGAGTACGCTGATGGGATTAGCTATAGTGCAATAAAAAAGTTGAAAATCACCAAAGAGCATATATTTTCATTATTTAGGGACCCTCGCATGGGGGAAATCCCAAATGCAAATAGGCCACATATCTCTATCGAGTGGTGCACATATCAACCATTTGTTGATAACTGGATGGACAGATGGTATATGGTTTTTGATATGCCACCACACAACAACAGGGAAATCCACTTGTACTTCCTTCGGAAGATGTATGCAGAGTTCGTGTTGGGTAAACACGTAAACTATTTTGATATATTGGCATTTCAGGGGATTGATGGGGGGATGCCCCAAAACTGACCCAATTCCAGGCTTCGAGACATTGATCGCCCTATACTTGCACCTCGCAGGAAGTTTCCTAGGCCAGATGTCCCACCTGTACATCATGTTATTCCACAGACACGTGATGCATTTTTTAGTTTGGCACGGGACGTTTTTCGCCATAGCACTATGGTTCAACATATGGGTGAGGAAGGGACATCTGTCCCTGGTGTGGTACATACACCAATTCGTCATGGTGTAGGACCATCTTCTAGTGCAGTACCACCCACTAGTGCAGTACCCCCATCTACTGCAAGACCATCTACTAGTGCAGCACCAGCACCATCAGCACATTCCCAGCCTACTTTTGAGCCTCATGAGTGCACATCATGTGGTCATCCATGCTATGGTATTTCGCCAGATGTTATCTCAGTGGTTTTTTGAGTGATGTATGTATATGGTTAATTGTAATAAATTCTTCATTTATTTTCCTCTTTGTACACATATGTATAGTTTGAGATAATATATTAATTTTGTGAACTTGCAGTTGATGCTTTATGCCGGCAGCGACGCCCCAGAGTATCATGTTCCACACTCTACACAGGGGCATGACATTCCATCCACTGATCCCTTGGTTGGTGGAGAGATTCCCATAACACCCATTGTCGTATCTCACACCGAGGTAAACATTTTAAAATTTTAGTTTTTTAATACTTATTAAATTGTTAATTTCCACATACTGTACATGTTAGTTCACTAATGTTATCTACGGTCTAATATTTACAATTATTAAACTTGCAAATGTCGGATCCTTCATGGGGGAAAGGAGTGATGGAGGTAGGATCCATGGTCGTATCGATCGAGGAAATATCTGGGCAGATGCCAGATCCTACACGAGGGAAAGCAGTGATGGAGGTAAACATTTTAAACATTTAAAAAATGTCATTTTTTAAATACATGTATGTTCGTTGAATCATGCATGTCTAGCTACGTGAACTCTTGTTGACTATAAGCCCCAACCGAAACACCTGGACCATTTTCTGGAGTTGTATCTCCTCATATGCCATATGTGAACAAGGGTCAAGTGTATATGAGACAGCCTACTCCTAGAAAGAGTGAAGTTGTCGACGACCATGGAGATATTGATACCATGGTAATTTGTATATCCTTCGATGATATTTCTTGGTTAACTTGAAATCCAGTGCATAAAATATTTTGTTAATGTTTTATTTGCATGTTTACTGCATTAGGAGCCAAAGTTTACTATTGAAAACCTTGCAAGGATGGTTGATGCATTAGTCAGTGCTGCATCTACAATGGCAACAAGTCACACAGAGGTACAACTATTTGAACATGATATAGACATAGTGTGTTATTGTTGTCTATTCTTTATTCATGCACATTTCTAACTATTTCAAGATTTGGTGATTGAATCCACCACAACCACCACCAGTTCTTGCCCCCTCTGGTTCGACCATGGATGCGACCATCCTTCATGTTCAACCAACAGCTCCATCTGCTACACAAGAAACACAATCCCCTTTGTCACAGTCTCTCACTGAGGTGAGATGTCCATTAATGAACAATTGTTTCATGCAATGTCCATTAACATTTTCATAATTTTTGAGTTAATTTAGATATGGTATTTTATTGAGCTAATGTATTAGTACATAGTTAATTGAATTTAATAATTGATATTTAATTTGCAAGATCCAGAGATGCACACTGGTCCTATAGTTGTGCTTACAGGATCACCCTCAAGAAAGAACAAGAGCAAGCTTGAGTTTTGATGTGTCTTATGGGATATGTACATATCGATACATGTGTACATGTGGCTTGGACAGTTTTGGATACATGTACTTTTGGAGACATGTACATTGATATTTCACTTACATGTACATGTGGCTTGGATAGTCTTGGATAGTTGTGGAGACACATGTAATTCTGGTTACTTTTGGATATATATGTACTTTTCGATACTTTTGGATATATATGTACTTTTGGAGACATGTACACAATTGACATTTCAGTTAAAAATGAATGATACATTTCACTTTGAATTTGTTCTTTGGTTTCCACATGTTCTTGTGTCAATCTATTGTATTGATTTGTGAGGATTATCTATTACTTATGAATGTACTATGTCAAAAGAAAAAACTATTATATTTAAAGGTTTCAATGATCTCAATACATGCACACTAAAGTCAAAGTTCTTGCTCATGTAATTTAATAAATATAAGTGCATTACAATGTATTTCAAGGTTTCAATGAACTCACTACTTGCAGACCAATTGGATATATCTAATTAAAAATTGTGAGTTTGGATTCATTAAATTACAAGTTAAGTCAATGCTCAAGTGTAATTTAATAAAACTAAGTGCAATACATGCTTTACATTTCATCAACAACCAACAACACTATTCAACAAACCTCATGCACCCAATGACTAATCACTCAGCATTAAAGGAACTACAATAGAATCCAAAGATTGAGAACCAACTTTGTGAATCAACATGATTTGAAGCATAAGTCCATCAGATTTGAAAAAGTTTAGTTCGACATTAGATTGATTCTAAATTGAGTTGTGACAGGAAGATAAGATTAGGGTTAGGATTAGGGTTTCCTTGGTAGGGTTATGGTAATGGGCCATGCATGTTAAACAATAAACCCTAGTTAGGGATAGGGTTTTCCAAGTTTGGGCTTCGTTGGCATGAAATGCATTGTCCAGCTTTAGCTCTCATTGGTGTGACTGCATTGTCCAGCTTTAACTCATATTGGTGTGACTGCATTGTCCCTACTGAGCGAAACCCTAGCTTCAGAAACCATCATAGATGGAGGTCACTGGGCATTGGACAGGAGGGAGAGGCCCCCCCTAGATAAAATCCCACATCACGAATCCAACGGAATCGACGGTTCATCGATCGGAGGCTCGAGCATCGATCTATGGCGAGTTGTAGGTCACCTCCAGATACCGTTTAGGGACACCTAGTGGACTTGGGCCCGGTGCGCAAAAAACCTCACAGAGCGGCAATTTTGAATTTAGTCAACTCCTGCTAGTGTGTTTGGGCATGGTAAATATGGTAACACCAACCTCATCCCCACCATCCATGGCTTTCCAACTTTGGCCCTCGTTGGCGTGACTGCATTATCCCCTACTGAGCAAAACCCTAGCTTCAGAAACCACAGTAGACGGAGGTCATCGGGCAATGGATAGGAGGAAGAGGCCCCCCCTTAGCTAAAATCCCACGTCACGAATCCAACGGAATTGACGGTTCATCGATCGGAGGCTCGAGCATCGATCTATGGCAAGTTGCAGGTCACCTCTAGATATCATTCAGGGACACCTCGTGGACTTGGGACCAGTGCGCAAAAAACCTCACGGAGCGGCAATTTTGAATTTCGTCAACTCCTAATAGTGTGTTTGGGCATGGAAAATATGGCAATGCCAACCGAATCCCCACCATTTGTGGATTTCCAGCTTTGGCCCTCGTTGGCATGACTACATTGTCCCCTACTGAGCGAAACGCTAGCTTTAGAAACCACTATAGATGGAAGTCACTGGGCAATGGATAGGAGGGAGAGGCCCCCCCCCTAGCTAAAATCCCATGTCACAAATCCAACAGAATCGACTTTTTGTCCATTGGAGGCCCGAGCATCGATCTATGGCGAGTTACAGGTCACCTCCAGATACCGTTCAGGGACACCTGGTGGACTTGGGGTCGGTGCACAAAAAACCTCACGGAGCGGCAATTTTGAATTCTGTCAACTCCTACTAGTGTGTTTGGGCATGGTAAATATGGCAATGCCAACCGCATCCCCATCATCCATGGCTTTCCAACTTTGGCCCTCGTTGGCGTGACTGCATTGTCCCCTACTGAGCGAAACCATAGCTTCAGAAACCACCATAGATGGAGGTCATTAGGCAATGGATAGGAGGGAGAGGCCCCCCCTAGCTAAAATCTCACGTCACGAATCCAACGGAATTGACGGTTCGTCGATCGGAGGCCCGAGCATCGATCTATGGCGAGTTGCAGGTCACCTCTAGATACCGTTCAGGGATACCTGGTGGACTTGGGCCCGGTGCGCAAAAAACCTCATGGAGCAGCAATTTTGAGTTCTGTCAACTCCTGCTAGTGTGTTTGGGCATGGGAAATATGGCACTGCCAACCACATCCCCACCATCCATGGATTTCCAGCTTTGGCCCTCATTGGAGGTCACCGGGCATTGGACAGGAGGGAGAGGCCCCCCCTAGATAAAATCCCACATCACGAATCCAACAAAATCAACGGTTCATCGATCGGAGGCTTGAGCATCTGTCTATGGCGAGTTGCAGGTCACCTCCAGATACCGTTTAGGGACACCTGGTGGACTTGGGCCTGGTGCACAGAAAAACTCACAGAGCAGCAATTTTGAATTCCGTCAACTCCTGCTAGTGTGTTTGGGCATGGGAAATATGGCAACACCAACCGCATCCCCACCATCCATGGCTTTCCAACTTTGTCCCTCGTTGGCGTGACTGCATTGTCCCCTACTGAGCGAAACCCTAGCTTCAGAAACCACCATAGATGGAGGTCATCGGGTAATGGATAGGAGGGAGAGGCCCCCCACTAGCTAAAATCCGACGTCACAAATCCAACGGAATTGACGGTTCGTCGATCGGAGGCCCGAGCATCGATCTATGGAGAGTTGCAGGTCACCTCTAGATACCATTCAGGGACACCTGGTGGACTTAGGCCCGGTGCGCAAAAAACCTCATGGAGCGGCAAATGAAACATTAACCTTTCGAAATCATGAGAGGTTCCAAATTTTGTTTTTTTATTAAGTTTATCACTTTATATTTTCACATGCATGATGTTTACCTACTTCACATGCATAATGTTAGCGCATGTTACTTTTGAATGCTTCATATTCATAATGTTGAAGCATGTTACTTTTGAGTTGTTTGTGTCAATATTAGTAGGTTATTTTCTTCCACTTTCAATGTTCAAAAAAACATAATCAACTAAAAATAGAGTTAAATAAATCACTTATTATCTTTTATTATCTTTTAAGTAGAAATTAAACTTCTCAATAAAAAAAAATGAGATGAAATTCCAACACTACTAGGCACTACCCCTTTGGTGATGATGATGAGGGTATAAGAGGTGAGCTGTCAAGAAGGAAATTATACAAGCCTTAAAACATAAGTTTATCATTGCGGCATCTTGTTCATTAACTTGACATACAAGAGAACTTTTGGCATATTTATAAACAACATTATGGAAAATTTTGCATATCAAGAACACAAAATTGACATATTCATAAGAAACATACATGGGGAAATTTAAATTATGATACATACCTCATCATGCTAGATCCCACCTATTATCATACAACCAAGCCCTCCAGATCATCTCTTATAATGATGGTCTCCATTAGTCTCTCGTGCTCTGTATCTGGTAAGAAGTAGCGTACCTTCAATGAATTTCGGCTAGGCATTGTTCGTACCTGGAGGTTTGTACCAATGATTAAGTTGGTAAAGTGATACACACTTACACCTGGTTTGTAATCCCTATAAACATATCCACTCTTCTTTCTTGCATTGTTGTCATGTGTAAGGTATTCACCTTTAACAACCATATACCCAGTGGGGAAGTGGTTGTTTTCATCATCAGTCATGGACATAATGAGGGTTTGCTTTCCCTCTATACAACGTGCCAACTAGTAATCACCACCCCATTCACTATCTTTTGAGGCAACCACTACGTATATGTGTCCTGCATAGTATGATTGTAGGTATATGATCAAATATTTTTCGTGTGATACAAGGCCATTAATGTGAGTTTCAAGACTACGTAAATTTAACAAAAAAATGTTAATGAAATGCATCATACCAGGTTGTACAAGGTCTAATACATGATCAAAATCAATAGAAATCGACGATTGGTCTTTTTCCAACAGAGTTAACTCAACAATTGCACGCTGATCAAGTGGAAGTGATATGCGATCCCATCCATCAACCCAATCCAATGATTCACACACATCCCAGTCACCATCACAACAAGGCAGGCAAAAACAAGCGAGTTTTCTGGTCCAAATTTCAAATACTGGGTTATCAGAACTTCAAACCAAATGAAAGCCATGAGTGCCAGGAACAGTCTTGCATTCCCATGCATGTGAACGATGTATGTCTACCACCTCCCCAAAAAAATTCTCCACATGTCTCTTTCTTGTGGATTTTGCTCGCATAGTTGATTCCTCTCCCATTACTGACGTACACCACCTGACTATAGATTGAGCATTTTGAATAGTAGATATTGTAGATAATTTCAATTCCTCTCTTCGTAGGGTTGTTTTGACACATGCTCCGGCTCCATCATGCTCTCCTTTACCTTGCCCAGTCTCAAAATAGTTCCACATATGTGGAACTTTTTAGTTTTTATGCAATGAACACAACCATTGAAATATGCATGCATTTTTTAACTGACCAGCACATCCATCAGACCAAATCCAGTGTTGATCCATCTGTATGTTCCTACCCTTCAAATGATCATAGAACATGATGAAGCAATGATGTACATAGTGGAAGGCATGGCACCTATCATCACTTATGTAGAAGTGATATTCCTTTAGAATTTCTCTTTGCTCTTCACTACTGTTTGGGCCATGCCTATATGTGATATGCACCAT
>LPNX011116039.1:856309-869530 GCA_001517045.1 Pseudotsuga menziesii | reverse complement strand
CATTTATTAGAAGGATGGAAAAATTCTTCCAATACACATGCAACCAACCACTTTAGAAAAAAAGTCAAACTAAGTAAGAAAGTTACAATAATAATCAATCGAAAATACAAAATTATAATTAGTCAATGAGTGGTCAATGGTCTAGACAAGTTATAGTTTATTAATAACTCATCACCAAAGACATACTATGCATTTCATGCACACCAACAAATATTAATGCATTCATTTTATTTAAGTTCTCTTTGTTATTGAAGTGTTCCTCAAATTAGAAATTTTCACTAAACAATTAGAACCTATGATTGTTTATCAACCCTACAATGTTTCCATGAGTGTGAGGATGGCCATTGGTATATAACAAGATCGTCCTATCAAAGTTTATGGAACCATAATAATTGATGCACATAATATACATGCAAATTCTAAGTATGTATTGAACAATATTCAAATAACCAAATTGACTATAAAGAGGGCCATAAAACAACTTAAGAAATACTAATTATTTGGATGGAATGAACACATGTGTATAAGTATAACCAACAAAAAATTTAAAACATTTAGTTTAGATTTGGAAACCATATAATTATTGTACCACACAAGGAGAATTTGGTCCCAACATCAGGCACATGTAGGGAATATGACCAAGTTTTATAAAAAACATGATTGTAATAGGTTTGGGAAGAGAGAAGTCCTTGCTGCCCTAAAACTAATGTTGGAAACAATGCTTCTCAAAGGAAGAAGTAAGGGTTGCATAACATTTACTCATAAGAGACTCTGCGAATGGTGTTGAACTAAAGTGTAGTTTTAAAAAGAGCAGCTGAAATATGCATATGATGAGATCAACTCCAGTTGTTAACCCATATTATACCAAGAATGACATTATTTTTCTATATCTCCGAGGTGTTGAAACCATGGATTTTTTTCTTTCTCCAAGTTCACCTTAAACCTATGGGAGTTATCTTAGAAATATCATAGGATGTTTCACTATTTCTAAAAGCCTTTCATTAAGTGAGACAATAAAAGATTCCTTACGGTAGAAATATTATTCTTTGGGGACATAGAAACAAAAATACACTAACTTCATCTAGGAAATAACATTGGCATGAAGTAGTAAAAGTATGCATCATTTGAAAACACAAACTAACCTTGCACGTTTAAAATCCGAACTATGTAGATCTAGAAATGGATTGTTCACCAGCAGGAGACAGAAATAATAAACAGCTCCAACAATCACCCGAAAACAGTGCTGCAACAATGGAAAGTGTGAAGAAAATCTCGTTAAGGTCTTCATTTTTATAGAACTCTTAGACGTCGCTATAGCAATGGCAAACATTGACTTTTGCGCCCTATGTCAACTTGACCATTGTAAAAAGTCAACAAAAGACGGTGTCGTCTCTATAGAAACGACCAGGTGTGGATACAGCGATTTCTAAGAGTCCCGATGTGGATACAGTGACGGCTAGGCATGGATACAGCGACGCCTCATTCCTTTTACATCGGATTTTACACCAAAAAGTAAGAAACGTGGAAAACCTCCGTGGAAAAATCCGCGCTTTAGTACTAGTGTCATATAGTATCCCAAACTGAGCATATATCAAATCCAATTGCTAGTCCCTGAGGATGGCCTCTTCTTCAGTAGTCACCCCCAAAGTGGATACATCCTTAGATATATAAGGCAACAAATGCTTAAGGAACCACTTTAACAGAAACTCGAGGGGAATGGTGGCTTTTATAAGCCTCTTCTATCTTCGCCACTCCTGGATATGATCCAAAATCTAAGTGGCTTTATCTTTCCTAAAAGAAGACAAGATTTCTGTACTGGCATCATACTAGACAAGAAGCTGGAAATGGTTTAAGAATACCTCTGCTAAGTCCCAAAAATTTTCAAATGCAGCAGAGGGAAATTCAATATACCACTTTTCTGCAATACGAATCAAATTTCTTTAGAACAGCCTCAATTGAATGGTGTCATCGTTTAGTGAGTTGGAAGAGAACCATAAATGGAAAGGTGTGACGTGGCCCCCTGGATCCTCCCAAGTTTTTCTCTCAAACTTGGGAATGACTGAAGGTAACTTGGTTGGAACAGGTGGCCACATAGCATTATCTTTCACTAGGTCATTCATAAACTTGTTCAAATCTGGAAAGTTCAAAGTTTCCAAGAATGGAAGCTTAGGCCTAACTAGAGGCTGAAAAGTATGAGTTTGGGAGGTAGAAGGAATTCCCCCTGGTTCCCAAATGTAAGGGTGGGCTTGCTCCCAGCTGCTGGTTGTGAAGTGATTGGACTACTTTGAAAATGATTCCACCCATAAGCCAGTGGATTATTTCTATGCAGTGCAGTATAAGTAGTTTTAGCCCCCCCTGATGAAATTGGAGTCTAAAATATTAGAGAGGGTATCACTCCACCAAAAAGTGAGAATGGAGAGATCGTTAATGGAGCTGAAACTAGAGTTTGGAAACCTTGACCATAGGTGTTTGTATTTCCAAATTGCATCCCCACATATGCAGGTGTAGGTCCCACATAAGGAGTGGATGAGGGAATTTTCCCCCCATTTCATAAGAATATCTGAAAAAATGAAGATGATCCAACAGTACCACTCTAAGCAATATGTATAAAAGAGGATGAAGCAAAAGGTGCACTAGGAATCCCAGTGACAACCCCACCAAAAGGGCCTGCTACATTCGAGGAAGTCGGTGGTTGAACCACCCAACTACTAGATGATAAAGTTGCAACAAGTGCACTTGGTATAAAAGTACCTACAATGGGAGGTGGCACTCCTCCAGCTAATATGGCTAAGGTGGGGGTAGAAATAACCTCCACAGAGCTTTCCATAATGCTTCTCATGGGAACACCAATCACAGGTGAAGTGAATGGAAGAACCTGGATGATCATAGGATCATTTAAATCAGTAAGAGGGGGGTTAAAGTTTCTTGCAAACTCATCATCTTGCAAGTACTCTATCTCTACTGCGATTGTATAAACCTGGTTTTTCCTAAGTTTCGGTTCACCTGGAACTTCACTTACTCCTACCGGTACGAAAGAACTGTTTGTATCTAATCTCTACCTTTGAGGGGGTGGTGGAGGCTCCACTGTAGTAGTTGGAGGAATGTTTTGAAACCTTATTGACCTTCTGATAGGTTGGTCCTCCACGATAAAAAAATTGACTCTTCACACACCCTAGGGCTGACTAAATACAAAAAAACCACACCTCACTAACTATAAAATCTCCTAAATCCAGACAGATAAGAGGGTATAACATGTGCCCTCTAGAATAAAGCTCATATATGGTTACTTGGCATCCCTATAGATTTTCTTAGGCACAAGTGAAGGAATCACCAAACCACCCTCCCAAGCCCGTCCAAGGTAGACCAGAAATAGCCTTTCGGTATACTTGTGTATAAACCCTAGATGTCAAAGAGACTAAAGGCTACCGCAACTATACTTACAGTCTGAGGGGACAGTTGCAAGCATGATTCATATGCATGGAAAGGGTGGAAAATCCTAAAACCTTGTCAACATTGGCACCGTATGGGACCCAAGAGGTGGTATTGACAGAAGTTCCTAGATGCGTAAAATTCTTGGTCTACACTCGAACAAGGAATCAAAGGGTTATCTCCTCAGTCCAAGTCCTCACGCAGCCTCATGCTTAACTCCTGTTTGAGAGGAGCTTCCTAGATATAATCAACATAGAATAGGACTTACCTAGTGATTGGCCAACTATGTTTGAAATCAAATACTTGTGGAGAGTTGAAACTCTCTAATCTGCAAGTCTACCCTAAGCTAGTTGGTGTAGGAGCCTAAAAAAAAAACTTGCTAATAATTTTTAATTATATCATTCATTTTAAAAATTTGTTTTTAGTTAGAGGAAAATGGCATGAAACTCATGTGGTGTTATAGACTCAATGAAAGAAAATGAAGTTGATGCATAAAAGTAAATTCAAATTGAATTGCACCTACTAAGCCAACTTTTTCTTTTCTTTTTATAAATGAAAGTTAATGAACTTAAAGCTAAGTATGAGAAACTACAAGAATTTTTAATAATTTTTGAAATTTTATTTGAAAAATAACAAAAAGCAACACTACATGCAACCTAATGCAAAATATTTTTGTCTTTTCTTTTCAAGTAACTTCAAAAACTACAATGCAAATGAATGCAACTTGAGCAATTTGACTAATCTAAACATATAAGAAATGAAATGAGGAAAAAGGATCCCAAAGTGACCTACTAGAAGACTAGAACAAACCATGACTTGGAGAAACTAACCAACTTAAAAAATTTCTAGATCCACAAAGAAAAAGTTACAAACTGAGACTACAGGAAGTAGTACAAAGTATAAAGCATTCCAGGAATTGATCATTGACCTAAAACAAAATCACTCAGAGTTACGAAGCAAGTAGGAGGACCACCTACACTCAATAATTCAATAAAATCAAACACAAAATCTCAAGGACTTGATGAAATCAAGCATACGATGTGACATATAGACCTCAGACTCACATAGTCATGTCATAAACATAGCTTCAGAAGCAATCAAAAAGCCAAAAAGTAGGGACAACCAAACCCTATCAGACCAACATACTACTACAGGAAACACGCATCTGTCTATACAGTCAAACCGTGTATGACACACAACTGTCCAAAAGGAAACCCGCATGTACATAGTAAAACATGCGACTGTCTAGGCAGAAAACCCACGTGTGCTACTAAAATTTTTTCAAAGAAAAAGACTAGCAACAAAGATTTGAACAATCCAAACTATAAATTAAAGGCAAAAACATACTCAACACACCCAGAATAAAAAAGAAGCAAAGGCTGGTAAGGGGACCTAAAAAATGGACCCACAGTAGGTTGGAATCCCCAGCAGAATCGCTAGTTTTGTTGTTCATGACAATGCACCCTTGTAACCTAGGGTATTTGGGGTTACCAACTTACTAATACACTTGCAGAAAATCAAATTATCTAGAAAATGAAATAGGAATAGGAATAAGGCTTGACTTACCTGGTTTATGATGGTTGATCCAATCTTGGTCTTCTCCTCTTTCGATATACTTCAAAGCTTCCAGGGCTCTCCCAATTCATCGACGAAAGACAAACTCTTCAAGAAATATCTCATATATATATCAAAGGTTAGTGAAAATCATATTCATAATAACATAATTGAAATCATTCATAATCCATTATATATGAGAAAGAAACAATACAAAGATTGGAAGAAGAACTTTCTTTATTCATAAATAGGGAATGCTAAGATTACAACCTAGCTTCTGAGACAAGGATTCCTCTGCAAACCAAGGACACTAATTTATGTTTATCCAAGAGGTATTAGGCATACCACCAGCATAACTTTTCTCTTCCAATAATGATTGATTAACCCCATCCCATTCCCTCTATTTACACATGGGGAAATAGAGAGGTTTCGAAGGTTAGGATGGTTGAGACAATTGAGATAGTTATTGATTAAGGATCAAATGATCTCAACTAATCCTGATTTATTATTTTTAACATTGGATTAAGTTACATGCGATTATGGATATAGGAAAGGCGTGTGTGACATGCTCCTTGCTCAAAGGAAACTCGCATGTTCAATCTACACGTGGGTCGTAATGCAAATAGTCAAGTATGACACGCGGGTTGTAATGCAAATAGTTGTGTGTGTAACCCTAATATCCAAATGAAAATACATGAAGTTGGTTAGGAGATCATGTATCATTTGTCATGTGCATCTATAGTGTTTTGGCTTACTTCAATCCTAGTTGTCCTTTTTTTCCTGACATATTGGATGTCAGTACTTAGACAGATAATGCCCTCTATTTATGAATGAATGATGTGATCAATAACAAATGGTTATGTTGATGATTAAGTGATTGGTTGAATCTAATAATTTGCTGAATTATCAATGCCCATAGTCCTCTTCTATTCTACAGAAACTTGGTTCCGTCATCCCTCTTTCGAACATCTCGGGTGAGACTTCATCTGCTTCCTGGGTGTTAACAGATGGGGTAAAACCTGTATAAGACACTGCTCAGGGATATCACAGTGAGTTGAGCATTGATAGAGTGGAAACCCCTGTCAGATGAGGTTTTGTTGGTTGGGTTTGTGCCAACAAATGGTTCTGTTGCAGGGACCTTGTTGCGACTGAGAGGAGGATATGTGGCATCCGAAGCAACCAGAAATTCAAGATTCGTTTGACCAGAGGCTGCGATAATTTGATGAAGCAAAAAAACAGAACCTTGGACTAACGACGGACAAGTAGTTGGCGAGATATATACACAATGGTACCCACGAGTACTTTTTATATGAGTCTCCCATCATATTATACGAGTGGTTGGCACGGTTCACTTACAAGAAGACAAATTTCCAAGGAGGAGAGTGTTGGAATGATCCCGACCAACAAAACCCAGTCGATAGGGGTTCCACTCTATCGATGCTCAACACACCACAATATCCCTAAGCATTGAACCAGATAGTTTTTACCTTGTCCAACATCACTCGTAGACCGGATGAGGTCCCACTCGAGATATTCGAGGGATAGCTGTCGGAACCAAGTTTCCACATTATACAGGAGGATTGGGGCATCAGAGATTCATCAACTTAATTTTTGGATCTAATCTACTTAATTGCTTAGAAACAGAACCATTCATCATGTCTCATTATTCATTCATCATTACAACAGATCTACTAGTGGGGAAAACAAATATAAAAGATGACAGTGTCCATAGTAGAAAGCATCACATTATCCATTCATATGCAAATCTATTCATCATTCATCATCAAAATAGCAACAATGTAAAACAGGAAAATTTAAAGGGCAACATGAGTTCATATCAATCCACATCACATCATATTAAATCCGCAAAAAAAATCACAGAACAAAAACAGACAACGATCCGGTACGATATCACACTGTCTAGAATCACATCTGGTATTCATTCTCCATGTATATTTTCTTAAATGCATAATTATTCTATTTATAGGCTTGTACCTTTACATTCCATGTCCACTTCTAACTAAATTCTAACAAACTTCTAACTAACTTAACCACTAAGGAACAATATTCCAAACAAATGGTCAATAAGTAAAAAATGTGACATGAAAATATCAAAAAGTGGACTATTTTTTGCCTATCATGCTATAATTTCCTTGCATGGTGCCACATGAGTATGCGCAACATCCTAGATGCTACACAACTCACTTACTTCCAACCCCTTTCCAACAGGACCTTAACATAGTCTTGTGGCTCGTCCTCAACCCACGTCAGATGGACATGGTGTACTCATTAGTCTTCATCTTGAAGTCGTCGTAATGCTGAGAAATTTTGGTGACTTGTGCTCTGACTTTCTCAACAACATCCTGACACATAAGCCGATCCTACTTCAACACATGCTCCACCATCGTTGCATTGATTTCCTTCTTACCGTCCTGCATAGCTTGCAGTGCAGCAACAACTTTTATTGACAATTGGGATCCAATATCTTGGAACTCATCGAGTTGGTCACTGCGTTTCTGATGTTGCTCCTGATCTTTTACCACCTACTGCTACAACTGCTTTAACTCAATGGATCATGTGATTGACACAATGGGTGGCATGGTCTGCAACGCTTTCTTCAGTGTGGCCAAATGGTTCTCAGCTTTTGACAATTGTGTTGTAAGTTGTTCTAGCTGCTCATTGTTAACAATATTAGCCCAAAATTGTGTTGTTGCCTCTGCGATATTCTTAGCACCTTTCTCCAGTTCATCAAATTATGCTGCAATCTCTTCAATGGTGGTCTTTCACTCTGCAACCTACTCTTGTGGTGTGTCCGAGTAAACCATAGCGTTTAACAGGTTGTTGTCTGCCTGGAGCTACATAATGAATTTTCCAAGTTTCTTGGCCTTAGAAACTACATCCAGTTCTTTTGTGCTCTCATGGATGTGTTTATAGGCTGCATCAAAAGCCTCTTTGACCTCACCTCTCCTAGAGAATAGCTATGCCTTTTCAATAACAAGGAGGTCATTTTTCTTTTTCAATTCAGTAATCTTTGCAATAGCTTTCCTGGCTAGTTCGTCCTACGCCATATTCAAGGATTCAATCTCCTGCACTATTTCTGTTGCGAGCTTCTCCTTTCCATGTTTCATCCCCTCTACTTCCTTCATCATCTTCTCATATTTGTCCTATGACTGCAGTTTCTAGTCGCTGAGATCCTTCTTCCTATAATCCAACTCCTGGATGGTGACCCACTGCATGTGTACTAAAGTCTAGGTTGATATCTTGTTGATATCCAAGGAGATACTTTGCAGCTAGTGCAGTGAAGAAGTCACATGCACATTTCCTGCGTGATTTCAGTCAAGGGAACCTGGATCTTCCTAGCCTATGGCTTGGTGCAAATCGACAGGGATTCCTGCACAACAACACTCTTTGGTTCTCTCTTTAAAAAAAAATTATAAATAGAATCCAACTTGTTTCTTACCTCGTTAAAGAAATCCTAGGTGGACTAGCGCATTACATTCGCTAGTGTATCAGATGAATCCATGACAGCCTTAATAAGCCACTGCAATTGGGCCTCTGGTGCTAGTCTGGTACTACTATCGGCATCCTACTCCATTCTGTGCTTCATTTTGATCTCATTGAGGATGCATTGTGCTTCTAGATCAGTATTAGTCGATGACTCTCCATTAGACTCATGAAGACTCTTCTCTTGGTGCATAGGTTCTTTAGGGGAATCTATAGGTGGCCCCTCTGATAATTCATCTGCACTGAGTGGGTCGCGCCATCCCATAGGCCTATCGTAAACCACTACTTCCAATTCTTCATCTATCACCTTATATTCCATGGGTAGCCATTTCTTATCAGGGTCGCGGCGTGCTTGGATCTGAATAGTGTGCAGTCCGATGGCGATCTAGGTAATCAGTTGATATTTCATTGCTGTTGCATCTGATAAACTTGGTATTTTGACTACTGTTGATTACAGTGCCTCCTAATAGACCCAGAAGTGGATCACACAATCCGTTTTCCGACTAGCCTCCTCCACCCGCCACAAGTTTTGATACCGTGTGCCTTTGCATACCTTGGCAGCTTTGACTATCATTCCTTGGTAATCCTCTGGCTCCATCCAAGCCACCAACGCGGTCAATATTAGTAGCCAACTATAAGAAAAAGGCTGCTCCCCAGCCTAAACTGCGACTGCGTCCTCTGCTAATTGATTTAACAAAAAGAGGGACTAGTTCATGTGGAATCCCTCAATGCATTTCTGCGCACAGGAAATAACTCCTGAAGTGTACTGAATAGGGTGATTCTTTCAGACAATCTTACTTGCCATTATTCATGCACCAATATGTATCATTCGATCATTAATGCTATCGATGCGATAGGGTCTTCCATCGCATTGCAAATCATCCCTCTCCTTCAATNTTCTTTCAGACAATCTTACTTGCCATTATTCATGCACCAATATGTATCATTCGATCATTAATGCTATCGATGCGATAGGGTCTTCCATCGCATTGCAAATCATACCTCTCCTTCAATCGAGCCGTTAGACACTTATCATTATCTCATCCTTTGAAATATTGTGATGGGTCTTCCCCATCCTTCGGCAATCCCGTAATCTCATAAATCAAATCCACCGTGAGTGTGATTGGTGTGTCCAACCACAATGTTTGTCAATGAAAACACACCAAAAGTTGTTTGATGCACACATTTCCTTCATTCAACCACCCAAAATGTGGCATGTTAATAAGCCCCAATAACCTGGAGTTGTTCAGTCCTTCCACCCATGGTTGTGGAATACGTACAATGGGTGCTCCTACGACTGCAAGAAATGATTCATAGGGCTCATTCGCTACATCCTTCAACATCAACAAATTGTGGTCCTCATACTTCATCTTGATCAACTCAGGGATAATTTCAATGGTGCATGTCATCCCTTCCAACAGTGGAGGTAGTTTGGGATGATACTTTTAATTTTTGGTCAGATGCCAAAGTTTTGCACCAGAGCGGGTGGAGGAAATGTACCTTGGAATATCCTTCACAGAAATCCCTTTGCGAACTATCAACTTGACCACTCCTGAGATAGAGGTCCCCTTCTGGGAAGTTCCTTTCCCTTACGCTCCAATGGAAGTTCTCATTTGCTGTTTTCGTGGTGGTGTTGAGCTAGGATTAGGGGCCTTTTGCTTCCCCCATGGAATCGATGATGATTCGATTGGCATGCTCATGATTTATTCAACAATGGTAGTTGGTCGAACTAGGGACTCATTCTCACTTGGTACCTCTACTGTTTTGGGGGTGCTCAGCATTCCAAAACAATATATCTCCCTATCTTAGCTAGCACACACCCTCTAATTCACTCTGCAACTCACACAGTTCTCTCAACAAAACTCAACTTCAAACTCTCTTTGCAACTCGACTCAACACAAATCAAATGGTGCTTTCAACCTTTGTTGAGGACCTTCTTCTAGCACACGTCCAATCCATCAATAATCATTAATAAATCATCTATGACTAGATTCAGTAATAAATCCTGCATTGATCACCTAAATCTGTCGTTGGTTCTGTCAATCCAACGGTTGGATCATCCATAAATGCACATGATTTCAACAAGTGCCGTGGGATAATTAGTTTCATTTATTTTTGATTTGACTCTATCGCAGCCCTTCAACTACCACAGTTGGGCTAATGAATCTATGCAACTAACTCCTATGCTTGCGCAACCACTTACTCTTGGCGCACCCTTCTCTCCTCTATCTACTCTACTCTTTTTTTTTAGTGCGTAGTGGTTTAGGAATTTTGTGGTCCTTCCCCCATCTGATAGGGCTTCAAGAGGACACCATTTACGATCTTTGGAAAAAATGCACCATCTAGCTACTGTAATTGAATTGCACCCGCAAAGGTAATAATATTGACAAGATATGGGCCAAGCCAATGCATTTGTAGATTACCCAGATGCTTCAAGAACTTATTGTTGTATATCAGCACCAAATCATCTTGCAGAAATTGTTTGTTCTTTATGTGGCGATCATGACATACCTTCTGTCGATCTTTCTCAACACGCTAGTGGAAACCCACAATGAAATGGTCTTCTTCAAGATGTATCATTTGTGCTACACGCTCCTCTAGCACATCATCATCATCCATTCTAGTTGCAACAACAATGCACAGAATGGGAACAATGTATTCCATAGGAACAACTGCTTCTTTCCCATATACCAATTTGAATGGTGTTTTCCTCGTCAATCTCTTGGACGTGGTGCGATAGGACCACAACACTGTAGGAATATTTAGATCCTAGTCATATTTGTTAGTGTTACATGACTTGGTAAGTGCGTGATCCAACATTTTGTTGAATTCCTCCATAGTTCCATTCGCCTACGGATGGTATGGTGTACTTTTCTTGTGCAAAACCTATAATTATTCTGTTAGTGCTCGTAATGTGTAGTTGATAAAATGACTACCCTAGTCACTCATCAATATTCTTGAGCACCCAAACCACATCACAGTATTTTCAAATAGAAATATGGCTTCCATCACAACAGTACAGTCCACAACTGGTGCAACCTCTACCCATTTTGTCAGATAGTCCATCGTAGTGATTATGTAGAAGACACCAATTCTTTTCCCAGGTGGGTTGATCAGACCCACAAATTCTACCACCCATTTATCAAAAGGTTTCAAAGTTACCTAGGGTATGAGTGACATCTCATCCTGTCACAATGGTTTTCCAATGTGTTGATAGACATCGCAGCTTCGCGCATAACCTGCCGCATCATTATGAAGAGTGGGCCACCAAAGGCCTGTGTTAAGCACCTTCCGCATGGTAGCCCATCCTCCATAGTGTCAACCAGATATGTTGACATGTTATTCTTCCAAAATATTCTCTTATTGATGTGGGAGGACACATTGCCACAAAATATCATCAGGTCCCATCTTATACAAGTGTCCATCAATCAATTGAAAGCCAGAAGATTTAACCACCAAATTCTTCTTTTGACTTGTGGAAATTTCTTCTGGTGTGACTCTGGTCACCAAGAACTGGATTATTGGATCATGATCGTCATATTCCATTTCAAATTGAAACAAATGCACATTTGGCAGGCCATCTTCAATGTTAGCAGGTTCCTGACCTATCTCAATTATGGACAAATGATCAGAGCCAACATTCAATTGACCCGGCTTCATGATGATCTCAAAATCAAATTACTAAAAGAGGAGTAGCCATCTGCATATCTCACCCCAAAACACAGGATTATTGACTAGATACTTCAAAGCCAAATGGTCAGTAAACATCTTGAAGTGACCTTCAAGAAGATAATTGCTAAACTTATGCACCACATAAACCATCGCTAGCCCCTCGTGCTGTGTGGTTGTATAATTCTTCTCGAAAAATGATAACTTCCGACTCACAAAAGTGATAGGGTGATCCAAGTCGCCATCTATTAGCTGCACGAGCACTTCTCCTAGCGCAATAGAAGATGAATCAACATGAACATGGAACTCCTTATTCCAATATGGGAATACAAGTATTGGTGCCGAAGTCATCTTGGCCTTCATCGTGTTGAAGCTACTCTGACACTCTAGGCTCCATTCAAAGACCACATATTTCTTCAATAATTTCTCCATAGGGGCAGTGATCGTAGCATAGCCTCTGATAAATTTGCGATAATATCCCATGCGCCCCAACGTTTCCCGAACCATCTTCACATTGGTCGACAGGGGAAATATCAAGATGAGAGCTATCTTCCCAGGGTCGACTAGTAACCCTTGATTACAAACAATATGACCTAACAGTATGCTGAATGGGGCGCAAAAATGTACTTTTTGTAGTTCAGCGTGATCTGATGTTGGAGACACCTTTCTAGTATTAGTTGAAGGTTGGACAAATGATCCTTGATTAGACTGTACATTGTCGAATCATCCATGTACACATGTAAGAACGTTTGAATGAAATCCTTGAAGGCAGCAACGACGACCCGAGAGAATATTGTAGGGGAATTCTTCAACCCAAAAGGCATCACTATATATTGAAAACATCCCAATTCAGTGACAAATGTTGTTTTATGTCGATCCTCCGTGATTATGATCTGGTGATAACCCAAAAACCCATCTGTAAAAGAGTACATTTCTTGACTTCCTACTCCTTCAAGTACCTCATCAGTGAATGGTGTTGGAAATGGGTAATGCATACAAGAATCATTTAGTTTCCTAAGGTTGACACAGATCCGAACTTCACTAGTTTTCTTGTCTTGGACCATG